>WAAF01008980.1:242352-337113 GCA_013400475.1 Tricholaema leucomelas | reverse complement strand
CCACCTGGGCACACTGCTGGCTCATCTTCAGCCTACTATCCACCAGTACCCCCAGGTCCCTTTCCTCCTGGCTGCTCTCCAGCCACTCTGTCCCCAGCCTGTAGCGTTGCTTGGGGTTGTTGTGGCCAAAGTGTAGAACCCTGCACTTGGCCTTGTTAAATCTCATCCCATTGGCCTCTGCCCACCCATCCAGCCTGTCCAGGTCCCTCTGCAGGGCTCTCCTACCTTCCAACAGATCAACACCTGCTCCTAGATTGGTGTCATCAGCAAACTTACTGATGCTGGACTCAATCCCCTTGTCCAGATCATACAGATAGATTGATTGGCAATTTCTTTTGCTCATTAGATGTGCACTGTGTGGCCCTTGTGTCCTCCAGTTACTTAGTCTTGTATGGGAGATTGCATTTGACTGAGAAAGGTTATGGCTTTGGGGTGGTATGCTTAATGTAGAACATTCTGTTGTACAAATGCCTTTCTTGGAAAAACGAGTTAAAAAAAACCCAAACCAATTTCACAACAAAGGTTTTCCACCAACCTTTGACTGGCATTAAATGTTTTAATTAAATAATTGTACCTTATTTCTCACTGTCTGTTGAAAAGGGAGAAATGAAACAAAACAAAATGTCATCAGCCCAGAGAATTCTTTATCACCCATTTTTGGAGCTTTCAGGTGCAAACCAGACAGACCAGCTGGTTACAAAACACCTGTCTTCAACATTCAATGTTTAATATAATCCTGCACTACTGCTAGAATGGAGATATTTCATCATACCCATTCCATACTGTCTGACTTGACTACTAATACATCCAGAATTCTTTACAGAGCTCTTTTGCTTTGGTATTAGCATATCAATTTTGTAATGGAGCAAAAGAAGCAGCACATGCACATATATGCAAGCCCTTCTTGCTCCTCGTGAATGTCCCAACACCTTTCTATTTTCTTAAACAGTAGTCCACAACTGCTTGTTCATTGTTTCTGTAAGCTATTCAGTGTACACTTCTCTCTCTCTCCTTCCCTCACCTTCTAAAACTGCTTTCTCTACTTGTGTGCTAGTTTGAAGCTAGCTAGAATGTTTTGGTGAGAAGAACTAGATTGNGTGTTAGCTGTAAATATAAGCTTCATTCAAATTTCCAGAGCCAGCTGAGTC
Organism: Tricholaema leucomelas; assembly: GCA_013400475.1. Taxonomy (NCBI): domain Eukaryota; kingdom Metazoa; phylum Chordata; class Aves; order Piciformes; family Lybiidae; genus Tricholaema lacrymosa; species Tricholaema leucomelas. Next base: position 335,965 of record WAAF01008980.1, on the reverse strand, counting down.
TAGTCTGGGTGATTTCCAAAGTCGGGGGGGGAACACCCAAACCAATACAACCTGTTTTAGAAAAAGTGCAGTCTCCTTTTTTCTTGATAAGAACTTGCTGGACCTCATGTATACAGAATTATTCATCCATACTGCACAACAAATACGTGCCAGGTAAGAACACCTGCATTAACTATTTCCACTTGTCAGCATGAGGTCTAATGCAGATGAATATTTCCAAATTGGGTGATAGTCATCTTTAATTTTTCAGAAGCTTCTGTCCTTACTAGCTGTGTGTCTTAGCACTAGTACTGTGAGACACTGCATATAATTTAGACTGAAATCCTTCAAGAAAATAGAGCTTTCCCCACCAATACAAAATAGATGAATACTGTTTTTCAGCCTGACTTGGTAGCAGACATTTTCAGTACCCTACTTGTGTGCTGTTAAATTAAGTTAACCCATTATTTGAGAGCAAGTTTCTCTGGTGCAATGCCTCCAAATAGGCAATGCACCCCTTGACAGATTGCCTCTCCCTTCTCCTTTCTCCTACATGTTTGATTGTTCCTAAATAGGTTGTAGCCATTAATTTTAATATTCCAATCAATCAGATCCTCCCAGCAGGTTTCAGCAGTATCAATTACATCAAAATATACTTCCAAACAAGCAGTTCAAGCTCCTCTTGTTTATTATGCAGGCTTCTAATGTTGATATATAGATGATTACAGAATTTCTTCTCCTTACTTTCACTGGTATCTTGATTAATTCTGTTCTTTGACATCTTAATTTCATATGGAGTGAAAGCTCATTTTCCCTCTCTTTTCAGCATCCTTTTGTGTTTCAGGGCAGCACCTCATTAATGCACTGTCCTTCAAAAGAAATGAGGCACAACGATGGGATTGGTGACTCCCAGTTGTCTCGCTCAGCTGCAGTGCTCCCTAGCACTTCTTGAGTCATTATTCCTCTGCAGAAGATGGCCAACTATATCTCAGGAGCTGCAGGGTAGGAACCTGTAAATGGACAGCAGCTCTAGAGGAATTGGTCAGTGGTAAATTGCTTCCCTCAGCAACTCATTTGTGTGTTCCTACAATGGTAATACAGCTGTGTTTCTGCTGAGGGCTTTCAATCAGGCTTGAAGCAAAAGCATCAGTTTGTGTCAAGGTGAAGTTTAGTCAGCCTCAAGGCATGGCCTGGAAAGGGAGCTCCACTGTACATATGTATTTATCACTGTTCACAGTGAAGCAGGGGGAGTAGGGGGAGCTTGTGGACAGCTGCAACTATTCAGTAGCCATAGACTGATAGAATAAAGATTTCCTTGTCTGGGAAAGCCTCTCTGAAAACCAGTTCTTGTTTTGGGAGTACAGTGATTTTTGCTGCAACTCCTAAGAGCAACTAATCTCAAAGAGATTTTTGAAAAGTAGGGGAGTCCAAATCCTCTTCTGCATCCTGAAGTACAGAAGATCCCCCTCTGTGATCAGACTGTGGTTCCCTCAGTACAGCTAGCACTGGAAATCCTTCTCAAAATACCCCAGTCACAGTATCACACATTACAGGATGCAGTTCACAGAACAGTTTAGTGACTTATCTTCTCTTCCATTAATTTTTAGGGCAACTTTAATGACACTGTTGAAATGGAAATTATCCCTGTAATTTGAAATGAAGCTGCAAACTTGCTCTTTGCACTGTAGGTACATATTTGAAGCTACTGCAGCAACTGCTCTTAGATATCTTCCCAGATTTTTGGTAAGTAGTGTCCTGAATTATCCTGACCACGCTGCCGGATCGTACACAAAAGCAAAGTTTACCTGTGTGGAAGGTCCTGTTCTCTTATCCAGCTGCCCAGTTGGCTTAGAAGCAAGCCTGGCTCGGTAGAGACAGAAATCTATACCTGCCTGAAAGATACTTTCCCTGCATGATATAGACCACATACTGCAGCTGTAAACATATGCCAGACTTTGAAGTCTGATTCTGCAAGAAGAGGCATTACAGATTTAACACAAAGCTGCCTGGTCTATTTATGATTGAGGAGCCTGGAGGAAGGGAGTTCAGAGTTTGACACACTAATCACATCCCAGCCAAGGCTGTATTTGCCCAGTGGTTGTGATAATGACAATGTGTGTTCTTTTAAGCAAAAGACTGGAAGATGTGCACTCCCTACCACCTCTACCCTTGTTACATGTTTAGATGTTTTACATATCTGACCACTATAACTTCTGCTTTGCTTCTCTGCACATGATGAAAAGGTCAACATGAGCCAGCAGTGTGCGTGCACAGCCCAGACAGCAACCACGTCCTGGGCCGCAGCAAGAGCAAGGTGGCCAGCAGGGCAAGGGAGGGGATTCTCCCCCTTTACTCTGCTCTCCTGAGACCCCACCTGGAGTACTGTGTGCAGTTCTGGAGCCCCCCAACACAAGAATGACATGGAATTGTTAGAGAGAGTCCAGAAAAGGCCAGAAAGATGCTCAGAGGGCTGGAGCAGCTCTGCTATGAGGACAGGCTGAGAGAGTTGGGGCTCTGCAGCCTGGAGAAGAGAAGGCTTCAAGGAGACCTTGGAGTGGCCTTCCAGCATCTGAAGGGGGCCTACAGGAGGGCTATGAAGGGACTATTTACAAGGTCTTGTAATGACAGGATGAGGGGTAATGGGTTTAAACTGGCAGAGGGGAGATTTAAACTGGATATTAGGAAGAAGTTCTTTCCACTGGGAGTGGTGAGATGCTGACACAGGTTGCCCAGGGAAATGTTCAAGGCCAGGTTAGATGAGGTCTTAAACGACCTGTTCTAGGTGGGAGTTGGAACTAGATGATCTTTGAGGTCACTTCCAACCTAAACCATTCTATGATTCTACAATTCTATGACAGCGGATAAACATGGGACAAGTTGGCATACTGTGAGAGCTGGGTCAGCTTTCACACTGAAGGACCCTCTGGCTGGAGAACTTGATTTCTCATTCACTCCGTTGCCTTGCTTCAAATGCAGCTAACTCCATTTTCTCCAGAAGAAGACACAACAACTTTAGAGCAATTTCTGGGGAATTAGATGTGACTAGAGGATGGTGGAAAATGGAAACGACAAGAAAGTCATCAGACGCCTAGGAAGGTGTCCCATAATTTCACAAACACACCAAACACTGCTCTGCTGGTCCTGTTTGGGCTACATGAGATGAATCTGCCCTTATTTGCTATCTGTCAACCTGCACAAGAGGCAAGAAGAATCTGTCTTTCTGTGCCTCTAGCTCCAATATCCTTCAGAGCGAGTTTCAGCCTCCCCTGCAAACCCTGCTTACAATAAGCTTTCGCCAACAGAAGGCCTGCACATTCAGCGCCTTTGCCTCTGCCTTGTTGGTGAAAGCACAGTAATTCTTGCAAGTTCTAGTTCAGTGTCTGTTTAACCTACAGGGAGCAGGATCTCAACAGAAATAAATTGGGCTATTTGAAGCTAAAGTGATACTCAGTGACGAGCCACATGATGGAATCGTCACCTGAATCCTTCCAAGTCGCACACCGTTAGAGAAATCTGCTAAAAGATGTGATGCTACCTCCTATGCAGGGTGTTAATCACCATCAAGCTTCTGCAGTCATATTAAAATACATTAAAATAAATCAGCAGCATTACTACAAATTAAAATAAAAAATATTCGAGGCTCTAAACTGTGTCTGTTTATACCACCCTGACTGTGTGACAATTACTGGATAAGTGTTGTCCCCAGTGAGGGGAAGGAACAGATGGCAGCCTGCTAAAAAGCACACACTGTATATCAATTTATTAATTACTAAATGCAATCTGCTAGACGTTCATCACAAGATATTTTAGCTATTAAATTTCAGAGGGATTAGAAATTCAAAACAAATTATTTTAATAATAATTAACATAGCTATATGTATGGCAAGCATGTTATTTCCTTAGCTTAAAAGCCTGAAATCATTAGGTGCCATCTGTCTGTCTAACTACTATTACATCTTCCTTACTATCAAAAGTGTATTTTACTTCGGCACACAAACAAACCTTGAACAAAAAGAATAAAAAATTAATGTTATGGGCATAGTAGGACACTTCAAAGTCTTACCCTTGTTGGTTGATTATACTGAATCTGCCTCTTCCATGATGCTGATTTGTCTCTGAAAAGCTGGCTTGAGAAGTCACTACCATTTGTTAACTCTTTGATGGTGTACGTAACACATGTTGATGGTTTTCAACACATCCTTCCAAAGGCTTAACTATATCACAAAGCCAACAACACAGCTGCCATTTGCTGGCAGTATCAAACAGAGAAAGTAAGGACTCCTTGGAGCAAGAGGAACAAATTGGGAGGGACATGGAGACAACAGCTCACAAGTGTTCATTTACTAAAGATGGGAACTGGGAGATCAAAAGAAATTAGGTTCTCCTTCAAAAGTTATTGCATCATGCCTGGATACCACCAGAAAAAGCCTTATGAATTAGGACTACTCCCAGCTGAACACAAATTATCTTTGTTATCAATGCCTTTGACCAAAAAAAAAAAATAAAAAAAGTAATTATCTTCATCTTCAAGAAGATCTTTTCTTCACAAATCACTCTTCCCATTTGCAGTGAGCAAAAATGTCTTCCAGTAATCATAGAATGCACTGGCTTGGAAGAGACCTTTTAAGGTCATTTAGTCCAGCTCCCCCTGCAGTAAGCAGGGTATCGTCAACAGAAGCCCCATCAGGGGTGACCTTGAATATCTCCAGGGATAGGGCCTCGACCACCGCCCTAGGCAATCTGCTCTGGTGTTCTACCATCCTCACAGTAAAGAAAGAACTTCTTCCAATGTGTAATCCAAATTGGCCCTGCTCTAGTTTAAAACCATTGCTCTTTATCCTAGTACTACATGGCCCTATAAATGTGTCCTTTGCTAAGGCATATGGAAAATGAAGAGGTGATTGGTGGTAACCAACAGGGCTTCACCAAAGGCAAATCATGCCTGACAACCTTGGTGGCTTTTTAGGAGAAGTCATAAATGGAGTCACAGCATCAGTGGATAAGGGAAGAGCAAATGATGTAATCTACCTGGACTTGTGTAAAGCATTCAACACAGTGCCCCATGACATCCTGGTCACCAAATTGGATTTGAGGGGTGGACCACTCACTGGATAAAGAATTGGTAGGACTGCCGCACTCGGAGAGTTGCGGTCAACAGCTAAATGTCCAAATGAAGACCAGGGACATGTGGCATCCCTCAGGGGTTGGTACTGGGACCAGTGCCAGTTACATCTTTCCCAGAGATACAGGCAATGGGGATTGAGTGCATGCTCAGCACGTTTGCAGGTGACACCAAGCTCTGTGGTCTGTTTGACACTGGAGGGAAGGGATGCCATCTACAAGGAGTTGGACAGGTTTGAGAGGTGGGCTCAAGCCTAAGGACAAGTGCAAGGTCCTAGACCTGGGTCAGGGTAACCCCAGGCACAAATACAGGCTGGGCAAGGAGTGATTTCAGAGCAGGTTTGAGGAGAAGGACATAAGGGTGTCAGATGACAAAAAAAAAAAACATGAGCCAGCAATGTGTGCTTGCAGCCCAGAAGGCATCTGTATCCTGGTCTGCATCAAAAGAAGTGTGACCATCAGGACAAGGGAGGCGATTATCCCCCCTACTCTGCTCTGCTGAGACTCCATCTGGAGTACTGTGTCCAGTTCTGGCTTCCCAAGCATAAGAAGGACATCAAAATGCTAGAGCAGGTCCAGAGTAGAGCCACAAAGATACTTAAAGGGCTGGAGCACCTCTCCACGGGAGTTGAGGCTGTTCAGCCTGGAGAAAAGAAGGCTCTAGGAGGACCTTATAGAGGCCTTCAAGTACCTGAAAGGAGCCTACAAGAAAGCTGGGAAGGAACTTTTTACAAGGGCTTGTAGTGATAGGATGAGAAGGAATGGATTGAAGCTTGCAAAGAATAGCTTTAGGCTGGACAATAGAAAGAAATGCTTTACAATGAGGGCAGTGAGACACTGGAACAGGTTGCCCAGGGAGGTCATGGATGCTCTCCCTGGAGATGTTCAAGACCAGGCTGGATGAGGCCTTGAGCAATCTGGTCTAGTGGAAGGTGTTTCTGCCCACGTCAGGGGTTTGGAATCAGATGATCGTCAACATCCTTGCCAACCAAAACCATTCTATGATTCTATCAAACAGTCCCTCCTCAGCTTCCTTGTAAGCCCCCTTCAGGTATTGGAAGGCTGCTATAAGGTCTTCCCAGAACATTCTCTTCTTCCAACTCAGCCTGTCTTTGTAGGAGAGCTGCTTCAGCCCTCTGATCATTTCTGTGGCCCTCTTCTGGACCTATTCCATCAGGTCCACCACTGTCTTGTGGGCCCCATAGCTGAACATGGTATGCCAGATGAGGTCTCATCACAGCAAAGTGGCAGAATCCCCTCTCTCTATCTGCTGGTCACACTTCTTTCAGTGCAGCTCAGGATGTGATTGGCCTCCTGGGCTGCATGCGTGCATTGTTAGCTCATGTCCAGCTCTTCATCTATGCGTACCACCAAGTCCTTTTCTGCAGGGTTGCTCCCTATCACATTGTCCCCCAGACTACAATGATAACAAGGGTCACCCCAATCCAGCTGCAGGGCCTTGCACTTGGTCTTGTTGAACCTCATGAGGTTCACTTGGACCCACTTCTCCCTCTTGATGACAACCCATCCCTCTGGCATATTGACTGCACTGTTCAGTTTGTGTCATCTGCAAACTTACCAAGTGCCCTTGATTCCACTGCCTACATCATTGCTGAAAATACTAAACATCACTGTAGGATGTGATTGTAAAACTGGGTGGATTTCAGACCAATGGCTCCCATTGCCCTTTTCAGCTGTCTCACTACTAGTTGAGCAATATTGTGCCAGGATCTTTTGTGGAATACTGACAGGGACAATAGCTTTAACAAAAAATGAGGTATTCTGAACATGGAGACCACTTCAGCTACATCATAGGAGCTCTATCTCACTTGGAGTCCTGAATGACACCTTTTTTCTTTAGAGTGAAAGGGCAAGATCACTCAGATGGCTGGGTTTGTCTTTTTTTCAGACCTTCTTGGCTATTATCAAGTTTTAAACTTGAAGAAAATCCCACTATTTGTTCATAGAAAGCATTGCAGGGGAAAAAACTCCTCTAAAAGCTTATTCGTAGTCACGTTCATATAAACCTGCCAAAGTTGATCTTCTTTGGTGGGTTAACACAGTTCTTTTTACAGGGAGAACACAGATTCACAGGCTGATTCAGGTTGGATTTGACCTTCCAAGGTCATCTTGACCAAACACTCTGCAGTGAGCAGGGACACCTCCAACTAGATCAGGCTGCCCAGGGGCACACAAAGTCTGATCTTGAATGTCTTTAGGGATGCAGCCTCAACAACATTTCTGGGCAACTGATTCCACTATTTTGCCACTCTCATTGTAAAGAACTTTGTCTTTATGTTCAGTCTAAATCTACTCTGCTCTAGTTTAAAACCACTGCCTCTCACTCTGTGGCTACAAGCCTTTCTAAACAGTCCTTCCCCAACATGGCAGGTTCTACAAGAAATAGATGTTTTAAATTCATGGTAGAAATCAAGAAAATGTTAGAATTGTAGAAATCTACCACCGTTACCTGCATGTAACAGCTTGAGGATAATTTTTTGTGCCCCAGTCTACCAGTTGTGGAAGTACATCCAGCAGGTCAAAGAGTGCTGCAAATCACAACCAGCAGAGACGAGCATCAGTCTGAGCCTGCAACTTCTCGTTCAGCAGTTCTGCCTCAAACTCTGAACAAATCACTGCTTAAACAGGAGCTGTTTTATGTCTGTATTCTTCAGCATGGGGAAACTGCAGAATTATTTGTATGAGATTACAGAAAGGAGCCCATGTCTTAAATGTAAATCTAAAGGATCCCACTGCTTTCAGCTGTGACCTCAACTAAGCTTTTTTATGTCTGAGTCTCTATTCTCTGACATTGCTTTCTGTAGAGGTGAATCATAATGGCAGAGTAATGAGGTTTTGGGAATTTCTCTAATTTCTGAATTAACAATCCATACTGTTCTTATTAAGTGGCTTCATAATACCCATAAGTGATCAACAGCTTGGTTTTGTAAGTCTGATTTTTATTAAGCTAAATGAAGGTTCAGACTTCTGAAATGAGCAAAATGAGCTATTTTACTACAACTCTTCATTTAACATTGTGCCATCAGAGCACAGAAAATGGAAATCGCTTATCCAGAATGTCAAAGGACAACGAGACAATCATGTCACCAGTAAAAAATTGTACTCCATCACCTCATTCAGGTGGACTGGAATATTTCTCCCACTCTGAATTCTTTTCCTAAAACCTAGTATCTTGGTCACAGTAAACATGACTTGGGAGAGAACCTGGCTCTGTGTTTTTTTTAGTGTTTTTGTGGCACAAGACAACTTCAAAAGCAAGTCATTGTCTGAAACAGTCTGTGAAGCTTTTTTAATCAGTTATAAATCTGCTGGGTTTTGGGGGTATTTTTACATCAAAATTAATGCATGTAACATCATACAGTTTAGGAGTAGGAGGCAAAATCTGCATCAAGTCAAGTTCCAGAATCATTAATGAGTTTGTCCTGTGCCTGGAAAATGAGCGAACAATGTGAACCACTAGCACAAATCTCAGCTGCATGTGAGGCAAGCACCTAATTTCAGCAGTGGAGACTGTTACAGTCCAAGCTGTCACCACCATAAAAGCACAGCTCAGATGCTTTCCCAGTACTTTCCTCTGCCGTTAAAAATCTAGCAGCCGGCAGTACATCTCCTGCACAGCAACTGTAGTGCTTCCTGAACATATACAAGCAGCTGCACTCATCCATTCCGTGTGTGCAAGCACCACTTGGCACATGCACAACCACACTAATTGTGTTTGAGATACACAGCAAGCACTGATTCTGAGACTAACATCTGCAAATACAAATCCTAGGAAGAAAACACAAATCTCTAAGCCAGCATGTTTGCTGTCACTTACCTTCCACTACTCCTTCCCTGCATTTACATGCAGTAGCTCTACCTACATCTACAGGGCACAGAAGGTCCTCTTACAATTTTGTTCCTATTTATGCACTCTTAGTCAAGAATATGATATTAAACTACTAGGCCTGGGTGCTTATTATGTCTCAGCATATTCTAGTTTACTCCAAAAGAAAATGACCAGGAATCCATCACAACTCCTCCAGTCAGTCCAACAGCCAGAACAACGTGGAAGGCAAGACTGTGGTGTGCACCCAGGAGCACTTCTACCCTGCAGGTCACCCTCTGCCTGGGTTCCTGCTCTTTTTTCTTGTCTGGATTCTAAACAATGCATCTCCATCTTTCATAGTTCAGCATTCTTTTAGAAGTTTGGTTTTAATTCTAAATTGCCTTAACTTGTAGTAAGTCTTTGATGTTTTTAATATCTCCATGTAACACTTTTACAGCTATTTGAATAACAGAACCAAAATAATTCTAGATACAAAAACGGCCACAGCAGACCTCAATATTTAAAGCAACAGCAGACTCCATCCTTTGAAGGATTGCTTTCAGACCCAGAAAATGACTCAAACACACTGAAAACTTGCCAAGTGTTCTGCAGAAGGATAACTCAACACCCAGTTTAGTGAGGAAGGATGGAAAGGGACAGGACTAACTCAATGTGTCACAAGTAGACTAGCTGTATAAAAAAAAAAAAAAAAAGAAAAAGTGCCAAGTGTGATTTTCAATTTCTTGTTGCTGTTTTTTTTTTTTTTCCTATCTAAAATTAAGAGCTAAACCAAATTATTTTCATAAGGAACAGAAACAAGACTGCTTCAGCTGACCCAAAGGCACTCGGAAGAAAGCCAAATAAATGAAGGGTTGAAATCACAAAACTGCTGGAGGATGTAGTGGGTATACATTGCCCCTTCTTTATTCAATATTCAGGCAGTACGGATATTCACCTGGGGCCAACGGACCCAGATTCAGTTCTTTCTGCCCAAAGTGGACTGAAGTTACATATTCCACCTCCCAGGACAATGCACTAACCAGTGTACTAGCTAGCACGGAGGGGAGGGACCACTGGACCTCTTCCACTGATGCAATTCCATTTTTCATAACTAAAATTCATTGGCATATTGCATTCCAGCTAGCAAAGCCTTTCCATAGCATGCATCCTTCCTCCTGCTCCCTTTGTCTCCTGGCTCAATAAATATTTCATGTAAGATCAAATCAAACAGCAGTTACAAAGGAAGACCCATTTTGGACCTCTCTTACCATGAGACAGCAGAGCTGGGTTTGGTCTCTTGCCTCAAATCAAGCAGTAAGTATAGCTGAATGTGCACCTATCACCTTTGTCAGTGAGCAGCCTAACCAACAAAATGCAGCATGTTCTGGCCTACTTTTCTTCAAATGATTCACAAATCACCCAAAGAATCCCCACATCTGTCACTCAGCTGCCAATCTCTTCCAGAGACATTTACAAAGGACTTTAACAGGGATTTTTGTATCCAATTGGGAAATACTGAGGAAAAAATAGATCCCAAATGTATTCAAACATTCCTATAACTGTTCCAAACACAAAAGTCAGGTGTGTACTAAATTACTGTCGTCTGTCACCTACAAGAACTGTATAGCTGCAGTGAGGCAAGCAGAACAGCTGTAGTGGAATAACAGGCTGGGTAGAAGGAGAAGCAAGTAGAGCTGGGGAAAGAGTGTGATGCAATCTCTGGAAGAAGAGATTCACAAAATTATCACCAGTGCAGACGATAAGAGGCAGTTCTTGAACAGAAAACTGTTTCTTCAATTACTGCTCCAAAAGGAAACAAAGACGAGAATGGCCATCAGCCCAGGAATTTACTGATAGCACCTTATTAAAGGGAAGGGTAATGCCTCCCCTTCACTCAATACACGAAAAAAGAGGAAGCTAGCTCCTGGATCTTAGCAAGCTAACTGTTGCATTTAGCTATGGAGTGATGCCATTGACTGTTTTCCACTGCAGCACAATTTCATGCAGCTGTATAAGATTTCTGGTATTTCTAAAGTCAGTCCCATCAGTATGAACTGCAGCACTTCCCATTCAGGAAGCCTAAGCAAAGCCTAAAAGCAAGATGTCCTTTCTGTGCCCGTATACATCTACAGCTCATGTTTTTCATTCTATCTGTATTCTTGCTAGAATGCTTGCAAAGAATGTTAAGAAGTGTTCAAAGATAGGAACACTTCCACGACTACCAGCTGTGCTATATTCCCTCTCTTTGAATACAGAGATTTGAATAGAAGCACCTAAAATATCGGATAAAAACCAGATAGCATAATGCAAGTATTACATATTTTAGGCAATACGTTTGTCCGAGGATATTAGATGTTGTAAGCAAATGAGGGCCAGGAGAGAAAAAAAAGGATAAGAACTTTATTGTGAATGGACATTTCCAGGAGTTGAGTGCAGGTGAAATAGGGCAATAGGGTTCTTAACATCACACTATATTGCTAGCAACCAACAAAACATTATACAGGTCAAATCTGAAAGTGCAACATGGGTCAAACGCACACTACAACCTATTTCTATGCAAATATCATTCTGAGAAGGTCAGATAACAGTGACACACTAAAGCTTAATTTTAGTTTACCACCATTTCTCCTCAATGTATGTTGTAAACAGCAACCACATACAAAACTGACACACGTGTAGTGAAGAAACACCAAAAGTAAGTATAAAAGGAGTTTGGTACTCACCTCCTTCTCCTGATCCAGAGCCATTATCTGAAAAAAAACAAGAAAACAAAACAATCAAACAAACAAAAGAAAGAGAGTGGGAGAGGAAAAAAAGAAAACAAATGAAAATATTGCTCCAGGACCAAATGTTTGTTTAGGAACTTGTCTCTGTAAAATATTATACTATGCAGGTGCTACATTTAATGAGCTAGGCGTAAGAACAAACATCCCACATAAAGGCTGGCATCCTTAAATACAATTTTTCCATGCTTACTGTGCCCTAATGTCTCTTTCCCCTGTCAAATGTTTTTACTCAAGAAACAGCATCATTTAATACTGAAAACAGAACTACTTTCTTAAGTTTTGTTCAGCTGTTAGAAATCTACATTTGTTAAATCCAAAAGCAATGAAAATCACAGAATGTGATTTTGGGAATATTTATACTTTTCACCTTCTGGCCCTGGGAGTAGAACATGAAGGAGTACTATATAAATCACCTGTCTGAAGAAGTCACTCCAGAAGACAACTAGTTCTCAATGCAAAGTTTGCTTAGTAATCAAATGACAAAACAGCTTGTCTCAGCTGAGTCAGTCACTTTGTGTAAGGATGATCTAACAACATAATTATTTCATTGGCATTAGCCTAGCTGGATTAGCATCTGATGCGCGTCAGCTTGTGCCTGCATCCCCTTTGCGTTAGCAGTTCAAGTGCCAGCAGGACCTGAGCTTCCTCACCACCCCAGACCAACTAACTCCACTGCAGAGCATTATGGAGCTGGGTAGAGATTTTATATGGGAATGTGCATCCCACTGAGTAGCACTCTGCAGTGTCTTCAGCCAGCACAGCAGTACAAACAAGTTCTTAAACACATGCTCTGAGTCACAAACCTCCCTTGCTCTTTCTTGCTCAGAGGTAGAGAGGAGAGGATGGGATAGCAACTACTGTCAGTGAATTGCTCCCCATTCCCATTAGCTCAGCTTCTCTGAAAGATGAGGAGTGGATCTGACACTGCTAGTTCCACACCTCTCTTTTCATGCCTGCTTTAGTGATTGAGAAGGCAGCTGAATTTATTTCCACAAATGTGAAAGAAGAAAGAGGCAACACAGGGAAGACTGGAGGTTTTACTTCCACATATGAGCTCGTTGTTGACATCAGAGGAAAAACCAAACCCTCTATTTGCTCAGTTCCCTTCCCCCTCTTTTCTTTAAGCAGCTGTATTTCCAAGAATAATTCCCCCTAGTAGATGGATAGAAGTGTGAAATTCCACATTACTGGGTCACTTAACACATTAAAAATAATCTCCTGTCACATGGAGTATCAGGACTAGAGATATTTTTTTTCCTTCTGCCTAAATTTCCTCTAATATCACTATTCTGTGCCTATCAGACCGAGCTTATCACCTTACAGAAATACATATAAGAACCAGAAGGGCTCTTGTTCCATGGATAGTGACCCACTTTACTGACAAAGCAGACAATCCCATGTAAAGCATCACTGATGTGTCACTGAAAAATATGGCAATATTGCTTCATTAAGAAATTTGAAGAAGTATAATTTACTGATATGAGGTAGGTTTATAGGCTTATTTGTAGTGGTAAAACTGTCACAGAATCACAGAATCATAGAATGGTTTAGGTTGGAAGGGACCTCAAGGATCATCCAGCTCCAACCCCCTGCCATAGGCAGGGACACCTCCCACTAGAGCAGGCTGCTCAAGGCCTCATCCAGCCTGGCCTTAAACGCCTCCAGGGAGGAAGCATCCACAACCTCCCTGGGCAACCTGTGCCAGTGTCTTACCACCCTCACTGTAAAGAACTTCCTCCTAACATCCAGTCTAAATCTCCCCTCTTCCAGCTTAAACCCATTCCCCCTCGTCCTGACATTACCAGACCTTGTCAATAGTCCCTCCCCAGCCTTCCTGTAGGCTCCCTTCAGATACTGGAAAGCCACTCTAAGGTCTCCTCGAAGCCTTCTCTTCTCCAGGCTGCAGAGCCCCAACTCTCTCAGCCTGTCCTCATAGCAGAGCTGCTGCAGCCCTCTGAGCATCTTCGTGGCTCTCCTCTGGACTCGCTCCAGCAGTTCCATGTCCTTCTTGTGTTGGGGGCTCCAGAACTGCACACAGTACTCCAGGTGGGGTCTGAGGAGAGCAGAGTAAAGGGGGAGAATCCCCTCCCTTGCCCTGCTGGCCACACTTCTCTTGATGCAGCCCAGCACACGGTTGGCTGTCTGGGCTGCATGTGCACACTGCAGGCTCATGTTGAGTTTTTCCTCAACCCAGACCCCCAGGTCCTTTTTCTCAGGGCTGCTCTCCAGCCATTCACCACCCAACTGTCCTAAGTTGTAGTGAGGGAAAGAAGGCTGTCATTCAAACATCAGCAAGTTCAACTTGTAATTAAAGACAAACTAAAATGTCTCAAAGAAAACCAACTTGTTCCATGTTTCTGTTTCAAACCTGCACTCTCTGACTGCTTTCCCTTGCACATTCATGCCCAAACTGAGGAATGCTGGCTCCAGTTATACCCCAAGGTACATATGCTGTGTGGTAGGCAGAAGCACCACTATATAGACAGTACGAGTGTAAGGAGAGAGCCACATAAATGACAAGAGTTGATGCTCAGACCATCAGTCTCTATAGATCATTGGGCTGATAAACATAAGGTCCACAGGCAATTGCCTCCACTTGGCAAGACATAAGAAGGCGGCAGATCCATTCCCATGTGTTTGAGCTTTCAGATCACAAGAAACCATAGAGTGTCATTTTCTATAACACAGCATAATTTTCAACTTTTCTCTTGCTTCCCCCTCTGAGCCTGGCAGCAGTGCCAGGACCATTGACTCCAGGGTAACCACACCAAGCTACACTGGTGTTCCTATGTTTTTTTCCTGAGCCTTGGCTAGATTTTCCCTAGCAGCTGCTGCTTTAAAAAGTAGCATTTTTTTGCAAGCTTACTTGGACAAGCAGACCTGTTCCTTTCAAGCCCTTGACCAATTCAGGATTCCAAATGCGGTCTCCACACACCAAGATTTGGCAAGAAAGATGCTCAAACAAGTGGGGAAGCTAAACAGAAACAGCATCCCTCAAAGCCACAGGTCAGTAATTAGACTTGACTTCTCTCATTACTTGAGCCACTCTTTTTCAAACAGGCTTGTAAAATTATGGTTATACATAAATGTACAGGCGTCTGCTGTGAGCTGCCTTTACCCACAAAGGCATTTCTGAATGAAATACATAAAGAAGCATTTGGAGCAGATACAGTATCTGAACACTGCAAGCACTAGGCTACAGTCAGAATCCCACTTCTTTTTGTGGTTCTCTCTGAACAGAAGCCATTTCTGCACTGTGGGTCTGCTTAAGTGCAGAGACAGAAGGTATTACTCTCCAAACCTGAAAGAGCTGCAGTCTCTCTCATTCTAACTTAAACTAGCATGAAAATTGAACTTATCTCTTCCCCGTTTAGGTTAACAGCTCCAAATACTAAGTACAACCAGAAGACAAATAGTTCACTGACAAATTTTAAGCAAGCAGACCCTTCCACTTCATTTACATGAGGCAGGTGACCCAGTGGGCACCTCCAGGGCAAACCTATGAGATCCTGCTCACAGGGAGGCGAGCAAAGAAATACCAAATCACTGCTCCTTTTTGGGATCTATGCAAGAAACAGGTCAGCAGCAATGCAGCTGTGGGCAGAACAGAACACCTGACACACTGAAGACAAAGCTGCATACCATTCTTCAGGAAACAAAGCCAAAAAATGGTGTATTTGCAGAATTTAGGTATTGCAAGGCTTAGCTGACAGCTCAGAAGGGATTTTCAGCACCTGAACTTTGGCACCCAGGAGTTATTATACTCTTTATACTCAAGTCCTGGATTTTTCCCTAAAGCTTTTGGGATATAGCTGTGGTTTTCTCAGCACAAAGACAGTATGTGCCACTTCTCTGCATTAAGGAGGAAACTATCTCCCCACATCAACAGTCCAGAAACTTCACTGAACAAGTTCTGAATGATGTTGACTCTTCATTTTCCAGTTGTCTTTGGTTACTCATGAGACAGATCCACAAGGGAGAAGGGCAGCTGCTACCTCAACTTCTAGTTCCCTGATAGTCTGGATTTCCTGGGTAACAGAGCTAACAATGCAGTCCTCTCCATGATAGGACTAGGCAAGCATGCTGAAGTTAAATCCTAAGTAAACACAAGAGCACCTCTAAGAAAACATCAGATAATATTATCAAGAACCTTGTTACTGAAGAAGACCATCCTGATCTACAGCTGGCATTAGACACAGTAAGGAGAGCACTACTGCACTGCATTTAACTTTCCCTCTTTCCTCAGTACCACACAATTCTCCATCAGGTCCTGGAGCAGCAGCAGAAGCCCCAAAATCTCCAAGGACCAGCATTTTGGAAGAGATTCAAAATCAGCACAGCCCATTTTAAGCCACCAGCCAAAGCAAAGACCAAAGCAAGGTCCAGTTTGCTGCTGGCAATGGTGCAGGACTCATGCTGCCACACAAAAGCAGTCTGTAGAGGAGCATGGCAGCTCAGCCACCCAGCTCTCTCAGCAGCAACAGCTCAGCCTCGCTGCTACTAGGTGCCTATCCCCACTCTCCCAAGAGCAGAGCTGCCTGGTAGCAATTACCCTTGATTTTGATAAGCCAGCAGGAGCATTTGGGGAGGAATGCTGACAAGCCTAACTGCCAGCAGCTGCAAAGCCTCTGGCTGCTCGAATAAGGCTTTAACCTCTGCAGTGCCAGGATGTGTGTAGGGAATATCCATTTGGCTTGACATCTTTAGGGGAAAAGTGGTAGCCATTTCCTCCTTAAATACGCCATACAAAAAGAAAACAATAAGAAGTACAGGACGTTAAATCCTGGCATGTGCTGATGTAATATATCTGGTAAAGCTATTTCTTTGCTTCCAAAACATTTCTTAATGACAGAATAGCGATGCTGTGCTGCCACAATGCAAGCTGGACAGGGAAGCTTCTGTACTGCACTGAATCTGGAAATAAGGGTCTTGATCTGCTCTCAGCATGAATGAACATTTTTATAGCAGGTTATCAGGTTTGTAATGGCTTTCTTGCAAAAGCATAAAGAGTTATTTTCACACTTTCTTCATCTAGAGGTGAGTTGCCTATAATTTCTTCCTTAAATCTTTTAGAAGGATTAAACTGAGGTTATTATATTTCTTTTCAGGACAGTATGTGCACCTACACATGCTTCACTACAAGCTTCCTACCAAAAAAACCAACCAAACAAAAACCCTAACACATTTATTGTTAACAACCCTTGCAGAAGTCTGATTACTTCACAATGAAGAATGCTAATTCCTTAAATCATAGAGATAGTATTTGTTTCTGGGTTTGCAAATAGCTTTTGGTGGTGGGTTTTTTTTGTTTGTTTTGTTTTGAATTAGGAAACCCCTTCGGAAAGCAAAGGACTGTGCCTTACAAATACATACAATGCACAAAGAATCCATAAGTAAAATACATGAAGTGCTACATCATTGTGCGGTTACGTTTTCATGTGCATATAATAAAAATCTGGCAGCAATCAAAACTGCAGCTCTGTGCGTGGAGCAACAGGAACACACATTCTTACAAGTCAATCATAAATGTCCATTTCTTATTTACTGAATGAATTTATTTTGTTTTAACTTACAAAAGACAACCAATTAACTAACAAAAGCAGACAGAAGAAATCAAAGAGCTCCTCCTCAATGCTCAAAGCACCCTGACCAGCTTCTCTTCCAGGCTTCTTTCATCTATTTAGCAAACCCATATAAGATAAACTCCAGTAGAGGATGGCATAACATGAATGAATTGCAGTGTAATGTCACCCTTTATGAACTGATTAAGGCTTCAGGTCAGCAGCAAGACTGCTGATGCTATGAGTCTGGCAAGAGTCCTGATGTAGATACTGCTATCTCCCCTTGTCTTGCTGTATGGTCCAGACTCATTTTGTTATGGTCTGAACTACAAGCAGGGAACTGATAAGGGTAAAAAAATTTAAATAGAGGAAAAGGCTGGGACAGCTGCGACCTTCTTCACAATGTAATCCCACAGAGCAAGGAAGAGAAGCTGTGGAAAATGGAAAGCACTACAACCAAGGGCTTCACAGCCAGTTTGCTTCACAAGCCTGTTTGTCTCCATCCAGTCATGAACAGGATGACTGCTTTATGAATACAAAAGGTTTGACCAGGTGCAGGCCAAAATTATATATATTTGATTTGACCCATCACTTCTAAAGGGTATTAATGCACCAGTACAGGCTGGGAGGTGATCTGCTGGAGAGCAGTCCTGTGGAGAGGGACCTGGGGGTCCTAGCGGATAATTAGTTAACCGTGGCACAGCAATGTGCCCTTGTGCCCAAGAAGGCCAATGGGATCCTGGGGTGTATTGGGAGGAGTGTGCCCAGCAGATCAAGGGAGGTTCTACTCCCCCTCTACTCTGCCCTGGTGAGACCCCATCTTGAATACTGTGTTCAGTGTTGGGCTCCCCAGTTTAGGAGGGACAGGGATCTGCTGGAGAGGGTCCAGCGGAGGGCTAGGAGGATGATTAGGGGACACGAGGGCATGGCTTATGAGGAGAAGCTGAGGGACCTGAGGCTTTTTAGCCTGGAGAAAAGAAGACTTAGAGGGGATTTGATAAATGTTTGTAAATATCTGAAGGCTGGCCAGGAGCGGGGACAGGCTCTGGTCACTTGTTCCCTGGGATAGGACAAGGAGCAACGGGTGTAAGGTGCAGCACAAGAGGTTCCACCTCAACACAAGGGGGAACTTCTTTAGTGTAAGGGTCACAGAGCAGTGGAACAGGCTCCCCAGAGAGGTCGTGGAGTCTCCTTCTCTGAAGACTTTCAAGGCCTGTCTGGATGTGTTCCTCTGTGATCTGTTTTAGATTGTATTGTCCTGCTCTGGCAGGAGGGGTTGGACTCAATGATCTCCTTGGGTCTCTTCCAACCTATAACACCGTATGATCCTATGAGGTCTTAGGCACAGAGAGCATGAAAGCTGATTTTCAGCCATTTTCCTAGTTTCTCTGTATATAGCAACATGAGTCTACATGTATTGTCTAAAACCCACAGACACTCATCATCCAGACCTTGTGCTACCATAGAGCAATTAGGCATTGAAACACTTCTGTATATCCAGATAATAATTAAAAAAAAAATCAAGATCCTTTCACTGAAAAATTTGCTTTGACAATGCTGAGTCTTGAAAACTTCAGCCACACACTTTCTTATATTTAGAATTATAGAATCAGTCAGGATTGGAAGGGACCACAAGGATCATCTAGTTCCAACCCCTCTGCCATGGGCAGGGACACCCTACCCTAGAGCAGGATGGCCAGAGCCCATCCAGCCTGGCCTTAAACATCTCCAGGGACCGGGCCTCAACCACCTCCCTGGGCAACCCATTCCAGGCTCTCACCACTCTCATGCTCAGCAACTTCCTCCTCATGTCCAGGCTGAATCTCCCCACCTTCAGCTTTGCTCCATTCCCCCTCGTCCTGTCACTCCCTGATATCCTGAAAAGTCCCTCCCCAGCTTTTTTGTAGGCCCCCTTCAGACACTGGAAGGCCACAATAAGGTCACCTTGGAGCCTCCTCTTCTGCAGACTCTAAATTTTCTGTAAATACACCACTGTTAATGTACACTTACACTTTGTGCATTCCTAAAGCACTTATGATTGGCTTTGTTAATATTGCTTATTTGAGGATCTTGCTACTGAGATGCTACTGACAGCACCTGAGTAGAGGAAGTAAATAAATATGCTGCTTAATCACTCGTATCCATAAAAAAATACTCAAAATATTACCAGACATGAAATAGGTCTGACTAAACCACTCTGTATGGCCTGTTCCAGTGCTGTAACTTCAGAAGCTATCAGTCTCCAGTAAAACAGGACATGTTTAATTCTTGTAAAAAATTCAGATATTCAAATAGTCGTGACAGCATTAGGATGGAATTTTGCTGTATTGTTTCAGGTATGTCCTGCCAGGAGGAAGCTTTGCTTTGAAAAATTGAGTCTGACAGGAAACAGTGAACCTACACTTTGCTTCCAATGATGTCCCAGAAGAAATTTTTTTCATGAGAAGTTCAGAAGCATTCGGTGAAAATGAATGGGGGTCTATGAGGAATATTTTAATCTGCATATCTGATTCTCCACATATGCATGTTACAGATCAATACTACAAAAACACTCAACAAGAGGACACAGCCTCAAGCTACACCAGGGGAAATTTAGGCTTGAGGTGAGGAGAAAGTTCTTCACTGAGAGAGTCATTGGCTACTGGAATGAGCTGCCCAGGGAGGTGGTGGAGTCGCCGTCCCTGGAGCTGTTCAAGGCAGGATTGGACGTGGCACTTGGTGCCATGGTCTAGCCTTGAGCTCTGTGGTAACGGGTTGGACTTGATGATCTATGAGGTCTCTTCCAACCTTGGTGGTGATACTGTGATTCTTGTTGACCCATGATCTCAGGCAGAGACTGGGAACGTTCCAGATGATGGTTTTTATTGCTTGATACTCTCATGACAACCAGGATGCAAGTACCACTCTGGTTGAGATCTGCCAAAACACTTTATATTGCAACAGTGTAAATGCAGTAGAATCACAGAATCAACCAGGTTGGAAGAGTAGCTCCAAGATCATCCAGTCCAACCTAGCACCCAGCTCTATCCAGTCATCTAGACTATGGCACTAATTGCCTCAGACAGGTTTTTCTTGAACATCTCCAGGGACGGTGACTCCACCACCTCCCTGGGCAGCCCATTCCAATGCCAATCACTCTCTCTGTGAAGAACTTCCTCCTAACATCCAGCCTATACTTCTCCTGGCATAACTTGAGACTGTGTCCCCTTGTTCTATTGCTGGTTGTCTGGGAGAGGAGACCAACCCCCACCTGGCTATAACCTGCCTGTATCACAACCCCAGCTTCAGAGACGCATTTTCAGTACTTTTTGGTCAGCTGTGCCCCAACACGTGTCTTAATTTGTAACAGTGAGTGCTAAAAATTATGCTGTGTTTCCTTGGTTTTATGTGGGATGTTAAGTAAAGGAAAGGAAGGGTAAAAAAAAATAGATCCCAGAATAGCTGCATAACATAATAATTAGCTACCAGAAACCTGAGGATGAGAAATGTCTTTTTATTAGCAAGGTAGAGCACATACTAAAACAACCACTTTTCTATTCTCAAAACATTATCCTAGGTTTGGGTTGTTGTTTTTTTTTTTTAAGTGAGGGAAACTTTCTGTGAGTTTGTTTCTTAAAATAGTTTGGGCATGAAAATGAATTAAAAAAATTACTTGTACACCCTCAGTTCAAACCTTTATACTTCTTTGGTAGTGTTACAGTAATATCTGAGTACTCCAAACTGTAATGTGTTTTTTTCCTATCTCTAGCAGTTTGCAGACAATTTACATGTGACACACTGTGAAAGAACATAGATCCAGTCACCTGCCTGAGATACACTGGAATTACGTGGCTGAGATGGGCTCAAAACACAGATTTTCTTCAGTATTAGGAGCAACATCATAGATTGTTTTTGACCTTAGTAAGCAGCCCTAAGTCTGTGTTGTAGTCAAAGGCATTAGAGCAGCTCATGTAAAACACAGCCGTGCAGCATTCAAATGAGACAGCTCTGGGACTGGCAGCAGCAAGGACTTGGCCTAGGTACACTATCCATATATTTAGCCTAATTTCCAGATAGGAGCTTGCAGCCAATAGTGAGCTCCAGACTGCTGCCTCTAAATTGTTATGGATAACTAAGGCCAGCCAACATAAAGCCAGCTTGGAGCACGCACCTGACCCATAGTCATGTTTTTGGCTGCCATACAGATGTAATCTTTGCTTAGGTTAATCTGAGTAACTATTGTGTATCAAAATCTGAGGGATGCCATAAAATTTAAAATGCTTTTTTTGGGGTGTTATTTAAGTGCAGAAGAATGCAACTGTTGATGCTACTGAGTTGTGCAATTTAATTACTAGAAAGCCAGTCATGTCTGTGCTGACCAGCTTTAATCTGTTTAGAGGTTCAGAAGACCTCTGGTGGCTAAATTTCTCTCTCCAAGAGTATGTTGCAATGCTTAAGATGGTGAAAACCTGTCCCACATAGTTCAAGCATGTGCAAAATCAGTGTTTTAAGTGTGTGGGAAGATAGAAAAGGTCAATCTATTAGAAATGTGAGGGACAACAATTTTGTAACAGTTAGGCATATCCTCAATGGAATCACCCAGAGTGAAATCAGTCAAAGATCGTGTTGGATACAGCTAGAGTGGTAGTCAGGTTGATCACTGTCACTTGCTGGATGCTACACTAATTCTGTACTTCCTGAGAATGAGTTCTAAAGAAATTATTAATTTGAAGTCTGCTCCAAATTTGTTGTAAGCCTTTTGATGTGTACCAAGGCTCTGCCTTTCAGTATTTGAAGGGGGCCTACAAAAAAGCTGGGGAGGGACTTTTTAGGATATTAGGGAGTGACAGGAGCAAAGCTGAAGGTGGGGAGATTCAGCCTGGACATGAGGAGGAAGTTGCTGAGCATAAGAGTGGTGAGAGCCTGGAATGGGTTGCCCAGGGAGGTGGTTGAGGTCCGGTCCCTGGAGATGTTTAAGGCCAGGCTGGATGGGGCTCTGGCCAGCCTGATCTAAGGTAGGGTGTCCCTGCCCATGGCAAAGGGTTTGGAACTAGATGATCCTTGTGGTCCCTTCCAATCGTGACTGATTTTATGATACAATTTTCTCAGATAAAGTATTGCTGCTTTTAATGTTTATTTATTAACCTGTTAGCATATCAGAAGATTCATCAGGTTTCTTCTCTACAAAAACATCCCATTGCTAAAGAAGACTTGGGTTTTCCACATTATTTCATTTCATGAAAATCATGAAAATTAAAATACCTGGAATTAAGGGCAGAACTAAAGAGCTAACCATGTGACATCATTCATCAGTGTAGTGGAGGGCCCACAGGCCCGAAAATAGGCTTATTCACGCCGTGCCCTGCCTGGACATGTTTTTCTGCCCATAACCAGAGGTAAACACATAACGAGCACAAAGGCAGACAACAGGCCTGGTGCCATAAAGTCTGGCCTGCCCAGGCTTTAGGTTGTGTAAGCCCCCACACGCCTAGCTGGCACCTGCCTAGTGTAAGGCCTGTGTGACTGGAAGGTCCAGGCCTGTGGCTTTTCCCTATTGTGGTATGGTTGGCTAACTGCCAACCTGATTGGTCATTTTGGTGAGCAAAGGGCCATTAATCCCGGCCCACGTTTGATAAACAGAGACACACTCTGTTTATCAGAGTGAGCGAGGCTCACTCGCTTGTTTTCATTATCATATTTAAGCCTGCCTGTACCTACGGAGCTCAGTCCCCCGTGCAGCTGTGCATCCTTTTGCACGCCCGCTGCCCTATTATTGCCTGGTGCACACCACTGCCACCGAGTTACCAGGAGCAGACCCCACTTGTCTGCACGCGATTGGCCTGCTAGCCAGCGTGAGACTGTGCTGAGACTGCACGGCATCGTACTCCCTCTGCACCTGAAGATCCTAAGAATCCCTGGACAGAGCGTCCAGAAGCCAGCAGCACAAGGTCAGAGACTGTCCTTTCCCCAGAAGCCAGGAAAACTATCCTTTCCCCTGAAGCCGGGAGAATTCCAGCCTCGAAGTCCACGGGCAGAGCCCCTGAAGACTGGACACTCGTATAGGCTGTGCCGTAGCCCTGAGAGTGATTGATAATTAATCAGAATTTGTGTGTAAATGCTTTAATGCTTCTGTAATTTCTATTGCCTCTTGCCATAGAGCAGAAAGAGCTTTCAGCCCACCTGCTGGGCAAGCAGCATATTGACCCCAAGCGGCATTAAGCCGCCAGGAAAAATCTCTCTCTGTTTATAGTTTAAATGCATGCTAGTTATTAACAAGTTATTGTTTGATACATTCCTATAATGTCTTCCATAACCGTGTAGATCCATCTTAATATTAAAATACAGCGGTTGGAGGTGGCGAGAGCTCAGAATATTGAAGTTAATAAATATGTATTTTTATAGAATATTATCTCACACCAATTAACTTCTCCCCTCTGCCACAATCGGCATAGGTGGCAGAATACCCCTCCGCGACAATTAGTAGCACAAAGTGACGTCTTACATACCAGAATAACAAGGTCCTCTTGATACCACTGTTATCTCCTTCTGATGCTTGCAAGCAGCTCTCCTGAGAAAGCATTCATTTTGGTAAGTGTCTCCATTTGATCCACAAACAGGAATATAGTTTGTGTGACACTGAAAAAGAAATGACAAAGTAACCCAGTCATACAAAATCACGTGATTAATCTCAACTGCATGTTAGCATACAGGAAGAGAGTTGTACGCATAAGAATTCCTAGCAGTAACTTGGAACTCTGTTCTCTGCAGGAACATTTAAAGTATCTTAGTTTTCTCAGTATCACTGTGTGCATTCCTCTTGCATCGTTGAAGCAATAGCCCCACTCCATATAGACAGAACACAGGGATTCAGAAGGAAAGATTAAAACAACAAAATAACTGTAGTGGGACTTTGTAATGGCTAGAGGGAACATGACAGGCATCTACAAGTATTTGAAGGATAAACACTGAGGAAGGAGAAAACTTCTTCAAGATACTACAAGACTCTGTGACTAGGCACAGGGGAGGACACTGAGAAAAGGCAAATTTAAAATAACTGCTGCTGAAGTGCAGATTTGCTGATCTTTTGGGTCATAGAAAGATCTGTCAAGAGAGATGGAAAACAATCACTATTCCCACTAAATTAACAGAATCATGGAATCAGAGAATGCCAGGTTGGAAAGGACATCAAGTATCATTTGGTCTGACCTTTCTAGGTAACAGCATAGTTTAGATGAGATATCCCAGCACCCAGTCAAGCTGAGTCTTAAAACTCAGTGTGAGTCCAGTGTAGGGGAATCCACTTGGGAGATCTCTCCTCCAAGCTCTTTAGCTTGGAGGGGGCTGAGAGGTGACCTCATCAGTGTTTATAAATATGTAAAGGGTGAGATCCAGGAGGATGGAGCCAGGCTCTGCTTGGTGATGCCTGATGACAAGACAAAGGGCAAAGGGTAGAAGCTGAGGCATAGGAAGTTTCATTTAAACATGAGGAGGAATTTTTTCCCTTTGAGGGTGACAGAACACTGGAACAGGCTGCCCAGGGGCATTGTGGACTCTCCCTCTCTGGAGTTATTCAAAACCTGCCTAGATGCATTCCTCCTGCTCTGGCAGGGAGGTTAGACTGGATGAGCTTTCAAGATGCCTTCCAGCCTCTGACATTCTTTGATTTTCCCAGTGTTCTCATGGTGAGGAATTTTCTTCCAGAGTCCAATAGGAATTTCCCCACAGTTACCTTGTATCCATTTCCCCTTGTCATTTCCATGTGACTCCTTGTAAAAATGGAGTCTCCATCTTCTCAGTAGCTACCTCTTAGGTACTGGCACATGGTAAAAAGATCTCCCCTAAGTCTTCTCTTCTTGAGGCTGAACCAACCCAGTTTTCTCAGCCTTTCTTCATATGGCAGGTCTTTCAGTCCCCTGATCATTTTCATCGCCCTTCTCTGGATGATTTCCAGCCTGTCCACATCAGTTTTCTACAGCAGGGATCAAAACTGATTGCAGAGGAGGGCCATAAAGATGATCGGAGGGCTGAAGCACCTCTCCTATGAGGACAGGCTATGAGAGTTGGGGCTCTGCAGCCTGGAGATGAGAAGTCTTTGAGGAGATCTTGGAGCAGCCTTCCAGTATCTGAAGGGGGCCTACAGGAGGGCTGCAGAGTGACATTACAAGGTCTTGTAATGACAGGACAAGGAGTAATGGGTGTAAACTGGCAGAGGGGAGATTTAAACTGGATGTTAGGAGGAAGTTCTTTACGGTGAGGGTGGTGAGACACTGGCACAGGTTGCCCAGGGAGCTTGTGGATGCTCCCTCCCTGGAGATGTTCAAGGCCAGGTTGGATGAGGCCTTGAACGACCTATTCTGGTGGGTGGTGTCCCTGCCTATGGCAGGGGGGTTGGAACTAGATGATCTTTGAGGTCCCTTCCAACCTAAACCATTTGTGATCCTGTAAACTCCAGGTGTGGCCTGATAAGCGCTGAATAGAGTGGGGTAATGACGACTTTGTCTCTGCTGGTGAAGCCCTTGTTGAAGAAGCTCAGCATCATTCATGAGCATCATAGGTATGTTTCACTTGGTCAACAACTATAATAATGCTTTTGTATTACAATACTGAAAAATGTTAAGCTCAAAGTCATTTAATAAAAAGAACTGAAGCAAGCAAAATTTATCATTGCAAATGGCTTTGGCAGGAGCAGCTTCTACTTTGCTGCTTTCTTACATTCTAAGAATGATTGACTACATACCCCTTGTATGTACAATATGCATTTAAATGCTGTGAAGCACACTTGAGACCACCAATCTGCCTAACATCTGTGAGCAATGCACCACTCCCTGCTGAGCTGGAGATGCAAACCCCACTTCACTGTGTGGAAAATGAGACATTGCCCTGTTTGGGGCTACAATAGTAACTGTAATTCCAGACATATCTCTTTTTTCATCTTCAAAACCCCAAAGCAAAAATCAAAGAAGAGGAGGCAATAAAAAGTTACACAGACTACTCACCAGATTTTCCAACCACATAAAGTGTATATTTAAAGTGCTACAGCTCTACCAGTGAGGGTTCACACAGAAATTACAACACCAATTAAGAGAAACTCCCTCAAAAGGACAAGAATTTCTTCTCCAAATTCCAAATGACAGTTTCTGCCATAACAGTTTCTTTGTGTTTTGGCATACACCAATCTCAAAATACTCAACTTTTAAAATGTAATTTTGAAGGGAATCATCCACCCCTCCTTTGACATCCTGCCACAGATGACCAACTGTGAATAAACTAAGCATGTATAGACAGAAATAAATCATGCTGCCAGCTCTGAAAATGATTTCAGCAGTTTTGTAATACTTTCCCATAGTGAGTAGCTCTTAGACATTAAATGCTGCCATCATTTTTGTCACATCTCATACTGAACAGTTACTTCTAGGGAATAATTAAGCAGGAAACTCTTGAGGGGTGCAATACTTACGAATTCTCTATTCAGTCTTAAAGTTGCTATGTAATATTTTAAGATTTCTGTCCTGACAATGGAAAATGAGAGGGAAGGAGATTCATTTCTCACAGTTTGGTAAGCCTTTAGCAATGTGGTTCAGTGCAGCCAAAAGTTCTCATGCGAAAGTCCCCTTAGGAGTAGAACTGTTTCCTTGTGAGGACATCCTTTACTAATGACCAAAATAGAGTTCAGTATGCCCTTGTGGCTGAGAAGGCCAATGGCATTCTCGATGTCTTAAAAGGGCTGTGGTTAGTAGGTCAAGAAAGGTTCTCCTCCCCCACTTCTCTGCCCTGGTGAGGCCACAGCTGCAATATTGTGTCAGTTCAAGAAGGACAGGAAGCTGCTTTAGAGAGTCCACAAAGATGATTAAGGGTCTGGAACACCCCCCTTATAAGGAAAGGCTGAGAGAACTGGGGCTCTTTACATGGAGAAGAGGAGACTTAGGGGTGATCTCATTAATGTTTTTAAAGATGTGAAAGGCAAGTGATGGGAGGATGAAGCCAGGCTCTGCTCAGTGATGTCCAATGACAGGACAAGGGGCATGATGGAGCAGAGAACATTCCACCTCAGCACAAGGCAAAACTTTTTCACTGTGAGGGTGACAGAGCACTGGAACAGGCTGCCAAGAGAGGCTGTAGAGTCTCCTTCTCTGGAGACATTCAAAATGCACCTGGATGTATTCTTGTGTGACCTAATCTAGGCGATCATGCTTTGACAGAGGGATCGGACTAGATTCTCTTTCAAGGTGCCTTCCAACCTCTAACATTCTGTGATTTTGTGATTCTATGATCTCTTCATGGATGGGATTTGCTTTAAGGATGAGGAAAATCTGTCTGGGTTCCATCTGATGCTGCATGATTGTGGGGTGCCCAGCAAGTGAAAGGATGGAAGGCTTACTATATGTCTTTTCCTATTCTGTCTTATTAAAAACATTATCTTATGAGATTATTTATTGGTCAGATTGAAAAAGAGCCCTGTGCTGACTCTTTCTTCCCTCACCTCCTCCCACCAGTCCATAACACATTAGGTGTTGGCCAGTTTTTAATTTAGAATTTGTAAAACATCATCCAAATTACAGCAAAAGACCTTTCCAAAGGTTTGGTGAACATGTCCTATGCCCCTTATCCATTACAATACAAAGGGAGTCAAACTTGTTTCAGACTAGACATGCAGAAATTGGGGATATTATTAAGGCCACTGCAAGCAGAGTACAACTGCTTCAGCACATCTCCTAGGGTCTCATTTGTAAATCTGATTCTGAAGAATTGGACTTGGGTATCTCTCTTTATGTTAGGTGACTTGGCAAGACAGAGAAAGCCTACAAGTTGTTCAGAGAGGTCACATCCCACAGAGCTCTTGCTGCCGTGACATTATAGCTGTTTCAGTGACAATGATGGAATTGGCAGTCAGTCACCACCAAAGGGGCTCCTAGGAGGAAAAACTACAGCTCATTAATATATAAAGTTTTAGAACACCAAACAGTTAAGAAACACTGCCAGGACAGGGATGGCAGCAGATAAGGTGGAGAAGGAAGAAATGCAATGTCTGGACGGGAATTGAATTCCTAAATTCCCAAATCTAAGGAATGGTTTGTGCCAGCCTTGGCCTTAGTTCAGGGGTAGCTGTGAACAGCCATGCTCCTCTGTTCTCTAAAATTCCCTGCTGTCAGGCAGCCAGGGCTGTAGCCTCACACCTGGCAGCAGTCCCCACTCTGTTAAGAAAATTCTCATCCAAACAGCACCAGAACCTGAGACCATTTTAACGAGTCAAATTTCTCACTAGACTACATTCCCCCAAAAATTGCAGGTAAGAGCATATGAAGTGCCTTGCTGAGTCAACCCAGAGGTACATTTATCCACACACTCTGTTCCAGCTGTGGGGAATGGGGAAGGCACGTCAGGGAGAACAAGTTGATATCCCCACGCTTCCTTATAGTGCTTGTTCAGCTGAAGCAGTGTACACAGATGTGTTTAATTCCTTTTCAAATCCTTGGAAAGTCAGAGAAGAAATAAATTAGCTAGCTATCAGATAGTCTTGCACACAGAGAACCTAACAGTTTGGGCTGGCTGCTTGTTGCCTGGCATATTTTGGTGCTGCTACTTGCAGACAAATAATTAAGGATGGGTTACAGGAAGAGTTCAACCTCTTCTGTCTGAAAATTAAAACACCTCTTCTTCATCCTGAGACATTTTTCCATAGTGTATAGGACTAAATTTTCAAGTAAACCTATAAGTAGATTAAAAAAAATACTGGTTTTAAGAAGGGGCTCTACAAGATCAGCTTATCACACAGAAGCCTGGAATGCTTTGGGTTGGAAGCACCTTTAAAGGTTATCTAGTCCAATTCCCCTGCAGTGAGCAGGAATATCTTTAACTAGATTATGTTGCTCAGAGTCCCATCCAACCGGATCTCGGATGTTACCAGGAATGAGGCATCCACTACCTCTCTGGGCAACTTGTTCTAGTGTTTCAACACCCACATTGTAAAAACTGTCTTCCTTTTATCCAGTCTAAGTCTACCCTCACTGATTGGTTCCTTTTTCATTTGTCACAGAATCATAGAATCAACCAGGTTGGAAGAGACCTCCAAGATAATCCAGTCCAACCTAGCACCCAGCCCTATCCAGTCAACTAGATCATGGCACTAAGTGCCTCATACAGTCTTTTCTTGAACACCCCCAGGGATGGCGACTCCACCACCTCCCGGGGCAGCCCATGATTTTGATATCAAGGAATCATAACATTTACCACCTACAGAAAAGAAATAAAACCTGTGCTTAGGCTGGGATTTAATTTCTTATCCTTTTAAAAATCATTACTGTGGGGTTATCTTCTTATTTTTCATAAATAAAAGTTACAGACAGACTGAAGATTGATGAGTGCAAACCTCTTCTACTAAGAATTTCTTCTCCCTTTAAAAGGCAGTTGGATTCCATTGCTCTTATGAGATTTAAGCTGCAGTATGCCCCCTGCATAGTACCCACCTGGACACCACCACATCATGAGCCAGCTCTGAAACACTGGAATCCAAACCCCTTGCAAGATCCCATATACATTGCTGCTGTTCTGCTTCCCCTTGATTTATTATTTATTCAAAAAAGAACACATGATTATTTTTAAACCACTGAAAAATAGCCCACTCCAGGGTTGACTGGCAACACTGCCACCTCTCCCGGTTCTACTGGCAGTCCTGGAATATTTGATACAGTTGTCCTGGCTATAAATTGTAAGAAGAGAGAACCTCAGCATTCTCTTTTCTCTAAAAAGGCAGGGGTGGGAGGGAGGAAGGAATACAGTTATATAAACTGTAAACTAAAGGCAAAAAAACCCAGCAAAATAAAATGAACTTGCTATTTAGTACTTCTTAAACATTCATAGGATATTTTAAATCAAATTTCCATACTTTTTTTCCCCCTGAGTGACACTAATTCAGTGTTTTCATTCATAAACTTTATGATCACTGATGATCTTGTTATTATCTTTTGCTAAAATGCCTCAAGATCTTCCCAAATCTAATGTATCACATTTAGCTACCAGCAGAGCAGGGAAGTGTCCTACAAATACAAGCTCATATAGCAAGCTGTTCACAGTAAGTACTGCATTTAAACTATAAAACTTCATTTGGTGTGTGTGACCACGTGTGGACTCCCTGCTTTAGGTCACTTTTCCTCCCTTCTTGAGTCTTGGTGCAGGATAAGGCAAAGTGAGGAAGGAAAGAGTGGCTGTCACCCAGTACTCCTCACCTCTGCTCCTGCTGGTCACAGGGGCCATGAGTGCCCAGAATGTGGTGTCCCTCTGTTCTTCCTAATGTTGTCTATGCTGCTGGCTGCTTAGAAAACCATGTGGGGAATGAACGTGGTGCTACACTCTCCTCCCAGGCACAGACACAGGCTGGGTGGTGAATGGCTGGAGAGCAGCCCTGAGGAGAAGGACCTGGGGGTCTGGGTTGACGAGAAGCTCAACATGAGCCGGCAGTGTGCACATGCAGCCCAGACAGCAACCCTGTGCTGGGCTGCATCAAGAGAAGTGTGGCCAGCAGGGCAAGGGAGGGGATTCTCCCCCTTTACTCTGCTCTCCTCAGATCCCACCTGGAGTACTGTGTGCAGTTCTGGAGCCCCCAACACAAGAAGGACATGGAACTGCTGGAGCGGGTCCAGAGGAGAGCCACGAAGATGATCAGAGGGCTGCAGCAGCTCTGCTATGAGGACAGGCTGAGAGAGTTGGGGCTCTTCAGCCTGGAGAAGAGAAGGCTTCGAGGAGACCTTATAGTGGCTTGCCAGTATCTGAAGGGAGCCTACAGGAAGGCTGGGGAGGGACTATTGACAAGGTCTAGTAATGTTAGGACAAGGAGTAATGGGTTTAAAGTGGAAGAGGGGAGATTTAGACTGGATGTTAGGAGGAAGTTCTTTACAGCAAGGGTGGTAAGACACTGGAATGGCTGTGGATGCTTCCTCCCTGGAGGCGTTAAAGGCCAGGCTGGATGAGGCCTTGGGCAACTTGTTCTAGTGGGAGGTGTCCCTGCCTATGGCAGGGGGTTGGAGCTGGATGATCCTTGAGGTCCCTTCCAACCTAAACCATTCTATGATTCTATGATTCTTGCTCCCTGAGCACACCCTGGTGAAGTTCAGCCACATATCATTACATATGAGGCTCTGGCCAGCCTGATCTAGGGTAGGGTGTCCCTGCACATGGCAGAGGGGTTGGAACTAGATGATCCTTGTGGTCCCTTCAACCCTGACTGATTCTATGACTCATCCCAGTTAGTGCCATTAAAAAAAAAAGCTTATGGTTAGACTATACAAGCCTACTGATGAGGAAAAAAAATCAAAACTAATATGGTGATTCTACAAATACTTCAATACACCCAAGAGATTGGTCAGAAACAGCAAAGAAAGAGGTGAGCAGCCCTTACCTGGAACTGACACGCACATTTCAAGCCATCGCCCTCTTCCTTGCATACTCCTCCGTATTTACATGACGATTCATCACACGCTTTCACATCGGATTCCCTTACATTTAACTCTGAAGAAAAACAGAAAAAAGAGACAGAATAGAAACTGTAAGATAAGCAATTCTGGGAACTGCCTTGTCCTTAAACCCACTGACCCCCTTCACTTGCCTTAGCCTCATAGCAAAGTCAAAGGGAAAACGACAGAGCTGTTCCCTGGGCTATCCTGCATCAGCTCTGTCTTGCTCTTCAGGGACAGCTTTGCCTTGTTGGCACAACAGTTGTGGCCAAATCTCATCTCACCGTGCAAACAGATACAGAGAAGGAAAGTGTTTACACTGCCCAAATTCCTTCCCATATGCACTCTGCCAGGGATGCTCCCAGCAAAAAAGCTGCTGCTGTAGAAGTTGGGTCTATCAGGAGTCAGCACCTATACAAAGGCTATAGGCTTTTTTTGTCTACCACAAAGGCTCTTGACAAGAAAAAAAGCTAAAATATCAGAATTTCTCTGCTTCCCCCCCCCCCAGTCTTTAGCTTGCCTACACTTTCATTCTTCCAACTAATAAACTAAAGTGTGTTTAAACTATTATAATTAGCCTGCACTGTAGGAGCCAGAGTAATGAACCAGAGCCCTCTCAGCTGCTGCATAAAAATACGAAACACAAATGCAGCTCACTTCACTGGCAGCAGAGGTACAGCTGACAAGAGGGAAACCAAGAGTCTGTACACATCAACTTCACAGGCACTAGCTCCAGCACAAAGGTTGCTCAAGTGGCTTCAAGCTTTTTGGGGGCATCAAATACAAGACTGGCTTAAAAGGAGAATAAACACATTCTTTTGAAATAAGTATTTGATTTGATATATACATATATATATATGAGAGAGAGCAAAAGGAGGCAGAGGAAAGATATTGGAAGTGGCCAGTGTTAGCCTAAATGTGACCTCTCCACGCCACATGGGAATGGTCCTGTTAATATTAATTGAAATGAAAAGGTGAAATTGACACCAAAGGCTCTGGAAAAATCCTCTGCTGTTGTTTAAGGCTGCACTGATATCAACGGATATCATTCAAAGCTGTCTGTACTTGACTCAGAAACCTCCAGCAATATAACCCATTAATGACAGTCATTGACAACTATGTGTTTTAAAATAGTGTCTGTGACTTTTAATAAGCAAGCCCTGTCCAGGCAACTGGCTTAAAGAAAGCACTGAATACCAGCCATTTAGAACTGGGAAAAGGCAGGTCAAAAGCAGAAGAAAATAATGCTTGCTGCCACTTGCAGCCTTAAATAGGCAGTCACCCTCCTGCTCACAGCAGTGTCAGCACTTTGGTGTGACAGTGACAGACACCCTGAGAAACTGCTCCTGTGGGTTTTATTACACACTCACAGACATAGCTCATACAAATAAATATATAATTGTATCATAGTTTCTGTAATCAATGATGCTATGTGTCATACACTCCTGCATTTAATACAGCTTAACTATGCCTTTTTCTTCCCCCATAGCACTAAAATTACAGGATTAGATCTCAACAGAAGGTCTAGCTCTAATCCAAGCAGGTTGTCAGCTGTAAAAGGGAAAAGTACTGGGGTGCTTTGTTTTGTTTTTCCCTATACATCCATCACTCCCAAAGGCGTAAATGAGGAGGGCAATGTATGTAACACCGGCTAGTTAGGTACTCTGGTTGCCATCACAACCTCATGCACATGTTCTTTAATGTTATTATTAATGTTGCCATTTATCAAGCACAACTGCTGCATTGTAGGCACCAAGTTAATGTGACAGAACATTGCAGCTTTTCCATTCAGTGTGTTTGTAAGTCGCTCCTGCAGGAAACGTGCCTTTCTTTCTCCTTAGGAAGAGCTCTTCCACAAAGATGAACCAACTATCAACCTTAATTAAGGGGAAATGACTGTCATATCTTTAAGAAGGATCCACTTTGAGCTGGTACCACATTTGAGAGAATGCAGTTTATAAAAGGGAGTAACCAAACAGACAAATTACAGTGTGAACACCTCTTAAAATCCCGTTTTCATCAGCTCAGGAAACTGAAGAGATGTAGGTCCCCTCTTCTCAACTCTTGGTTGAGCTTGCTGGACATGATACTCCCAATCAGCAGAAGAAATAGCTGCAACTCTGCCCTGGTGAGGCCTCATCTGGTGTACTGTGTCCAGTTCTGGGCCCCCCAGTTCAAGAGCAAGAACTCCTGAAAGATTTCAGAGCAAAACTATAACAGGGAGACATGAAGATGAGGTGGGGGAATCACCCTTTGTGAGCCTCCCTTACCCCAAGAAACAAAGACTTCATTTCTTCAAAAGCATTAAGGAATTAAGATGACAGAAAGCACATAATCTTAATGGTCACTCAATTTTAGGAGCGGACTCCTTCTTCCCACATAAATGTAAATATTGGTTTAGACTAGATCAGCAATACTCTGAGCAAAACAGACTTCAAACTAGCACAACAAATGATCCATATTGATTTTAAGCTTGTTTGCATGAGATGAACACCGAGCAGGGAAGGTTATTCAGAAGTGAGAAGCCAATGTGATTTTCCAGAACCACACAAAAGGCAAGATAAAATGAACTATATTCTGTGACAGGATGTCACCTAATTCCTGCTTTCATTCAGTGGCAAATTCTAGCAGCAGCAGCAAAATCAAGCCTCTGACACGTGCATGATTACCTCTGATGGAATCACAAGCACCAGGGACTGTGGTAGCCATAATGATTTCCACATCTAGAGGTATTTGATTCAAAAATGAATAGATGAGGATAGATGTTAATAGAGAGATGGGGAAAAGAACCATAGCTGTCTTGCATGTCCGAAATACGTTCTCTTTAATGGATTCCCTATGGAGAGAGAAATAAAGTGGAGTTTCTGCAATTACTTTCAGAAGACTGCATCATCATCATCATATGTGGAACACGTAGCAAATGATTTAGAGCAATTTCTTACATGTTTCTTCAACACCTAGCACAACTCATTTCCCAGAATTTGGCAAGTACAAATAAGAAAAAGCCTCAGTGTGAATCATTACATACAGCAAGAAGATAGTAGTAATCCATCAGCTCCCAGGAGAAAATATAATTAGCACAATTAAATCAGGCTTCCCAATTTATGATAAAGTTAATCTCCAAAGACCTGAAATGAGGTATTAAATTGATTTGCTAGTATCTGTTCAGCCAATACACTCCTGGTGTTGTGAGGGTCAGCCCTCAGAGAGCACCCTGCAGAAATTTGGCTGCAAAGACGGACATCAAGGTCTTCTCGTTGGTTGTTTCTCTTTTCTCCTCTTTTGAAATGAATTCACCTTGTGAAAATTTGATACATCACTAAAAATGAGGAAAACTTTCTCCATTTTGATTCCCACCAGAGAATGTGAAGTTCAGCTTGACACAAGTAGCTGGAGATTGGCTTTTTGCCTGTGACCTCAAAATGCAACGCGTTGAGGCATGAATCTCTCATTATAAGCTAGATTACACGTGTCAAAATGCTGAACCTGAAGATTAAATCGAATTTGTAGGTTTAAGTACATCAGACATGTTGCTTCCATCTGTGAATACCTTGAGAATAAAAATAAAATCTAAGCAAATCTGGTAACTTCGTAAGCAATTTGGTTATTTCAAACTCAGGTCTCTCCTGGTGTTGGCAATGGTACATAGTAAGGAAGAAAGGATATAAAGAACCAAAAAAAACCTTCTCCTGTATTGAAGTGAGTGGGTGGGTTTAGTAGCAGTGTTGCCCTCTTGAGTATTTCAGCTCTGCCTGGGAAAAACCCTCTCTGCCTGCCTGTTTTCTGTTTCCAGTGGTTAAGACCCCAACCAAGGGAGGTGCTGGAACCCCTCACCCCCCTCTTCCTCTTGACCTGTGGATCTGGTACAAGGTGGGGTCCAGTCTTCACCATTCTCAGTAGAGGGAAAAGGCAAGACAGTATGGGGCACTTCACTGCTGTTTCTGTGTCCTCCAAACAGGTTGATTTTGTACGTTTAGCTTTAAATGAGGACGCAAAGCATCTCATGAAGGTCATAGACATACAAACACACTCAGACATGGGAAAGTTCATAAAAGGTCTACTACTCTACAGGCTAAAAGCATCTTCAAAATTGTAAGAACTGAAGTGTGTCAACATTGGCTTGGGAAAGAGCTCACAGAAATTATGCTGTGTGAGGCTATGCTAGAGCCCACAAAGTACGTCGGAGATAGTAGCATTAGGAATGGATGAACTTTTTGGCAACAGAAGAAAGTAAAAGCCCAGTGTTGAGTTGGCCTCTCTTCTAGGCCGTGCAGGAGAGGGAGAGACATGGACCTACACCAGTTTGATGCATAATGGTCAATCCGCTCATTGAAGCTAAGTGTGATACCTGTACAGCGGAGCTCGGCAGAGGGGCATGGACTCCTGACAGGCCTACAAAGCCGAGATGGGCTGTCCACACGCACAGAGGCAGACCCGACCAACTACCCCCCTTAATCCCCCTTTGCAACAACTTAGCCACAGCACTGCTTGTTCCCAGGGCTGACCAGCCTGTCTTCTCGCACAGCTCAGCTAAGACAGCAGCTTCTCTGCCAGCCTCCCAAGGCCACTTTTCTGCAGCTGTGCCTCCTCATCAGAATGACCTAAATCTGTTCAGTTACTCTGCCTCTTCTTTTCACTTAATTCTGCTCAAACCCCAACAACCCAGTGAGCTGAAAACCTACAAACTACTCTGTTTTGAGAATCAGCCTTACGACTCTGAATTTGCTTTAGCAAATCACTGGCTTTTTAGGTTTTGGTAAATCATTCTGATTTTGGCAAGTTATCTAAGAAACATTGGAGACCTAATATGGGAAAAGAATCTTAATAGAAAATCTTTCCCAAAAGGATCATGAAGCTGTACTCATGTGACAATAGTGGTGCTGAATGGTGCCACATCCAATTGGTGGCCGGTCTTTAGTGGTGCTCCCCAGGGATCAGTGTTGGGCCCAGGCCCATGTAATACCTTCACTGATGATCTGGATGAGCGGATTGAGTCCACCATCAGCAAGTTTGCAGATGGCACCAAGTTGGGAGCATGTGTCAATCTGTTAGAGGGTAGGAGGGCCCTTCAGAGGGACCTGGACAGACTGGATAAATGGGCACAGTCCAGTGTCAGAAGTTTTAACAAGCCCAAGTGTCAGGTTCTGCACTGTGGCCACAACAACCCCACACAGCATTACAGGCTGAGGACAGAGTGGCTGGAGAGCAGTCAGGGTGAGAGGCACCTGGGGATACTGGTTGACAGCTGAACAAGAGCCAGCAGTGTGCCCAGGTGGCCAAGGCGGCCAATGGCATCCTGGCCTGTATCAGGAATACTGAAGAAGCAAGTATCAAGTCCTAGCAGAGCCTGAAATGGAGCATTCCCCTTCCTGTCATTACACTAGACTGAGATTCATTAATAGCTTTTTTATTCTGGAGACTTTAAGGCTTCTTTTAAGATACTGAAACCATATGTCAGGCTTCTAGTCTGTACAGCAGAAATATAAAACAGGGACACAGCCTCAGGGACACAAATACACCTCTCATACTTTTGCAGAAGATGGGAAGCAAAAGTTGTCAGTTTGGACACCAAAAGGTATTTTGATCTTCTACCAGCTTCAGTGTGCCACATCCACCAGTGCTAACTTACAATCTCTTACCACAATTTCTGCACTCTGTTTCTGTAGCAAGAAGCAAAACTAGGAGCCAAACTCACCCAGCATATGCCAAATACTGAAGGTGAAGTGTATTCCAAATGCCTGTGCAGTGATGATTGTTTGTTTTAAAACAAGTCAGCATGTATGGCTCAGATGTGCACATTTACACAAACAGTTCTGGTGGAAAGGAAGCCCCTGGGCTTTGCATCAGTTTCTTTGACACCTGCCACTGATGCCATTTGAAGCAAACACATAGTATTTATTCCTGCCTTTTCTTCTTCTGAAGTTCATAAGCTGTTTCACTAAAATGCAACTCATCCTGGC
Organism: Tricholaema leucomelas; assembly: GCA_013400475.1. Taxonomy (NCBI): domain Eukaryota; kingdom Metazoa; phylum Chordata; class Aves; order Piciformes; family Lybiidae; genus Tricholaema lacrymosa; species Tricholaema leucomelas. The sequence continues at coordinate 298,303 of WAAF01008980.1, read as the reverse complement.
AAAAAGTGAGTGAGCAACCACTAGGCTCAGCCTGACCTTAATGCTGCAGACCAAGGAGTGTGGTTTCTTACCTCATTGCTTAGAGCACAAAGTATTACTAAAGCATGGTGCCTTCAGAACTACCACCTTCAAAACCAAGTGTGTATCACTGATGAAACATGAAAATGCCAATTATTTGGGAATTAATAAACAATCTCTGCATTAGGCTACCCATATAATTTTGCTGTCTTTGTTTGTTTCAGGAGTTGTGGATTACAAAGAAGGCATCATTTCCACTGCAGACTTTGTCTGTTGAATTTCTTCTCAGGAGTGGTCTGAGGTTGTGGGGGAGGGAAAAGAGGGCAGACAAGACTCTCAGAAAACAATCAGTAATTACTTGTCCAAATAAATGACACTTGCTTGTGCCTGACAAGTCAAACCAAACCAGAATGGATCATGCTATCTTGCTTATAGGAAAAAGCACGTTCTTCAGAAAATAAGGCAGTAAGACAAACTACTGGGAAATGATTCAGGGATAAGGAGGATTCCATTCTGATCCTGCACATCCCCTTCAAAGATGGCTGCTGTCACAAATTTTAGGTGACATTTTAGCAAGGAACAATTTACAAGGAATTAAGAAGGTGGAGAATGTGGAAAGTGGAAGCAGAAGAACAAGGAAAACAGCTGTTCTTAAAAAAAGGGCAATCGAAGAAAAAGAGGAAAATCAAAATATGTAACATAGGACAATCAAAAACAAATGTAAGTTTTAAATAACAAAATCATTTAAAACATTTAAAGGCCTCTTCAGTAATAGAGTATAATTTTGCTTTCACACTTGCATTAGAAGAAAACAACTCATTGGAACAGTCTAGAGGTTATGGGGGGGAGGAGAAAGAAAATCATTAAAATTAATTTACCCTAAAAAAACCACCCAAAAACGTTGACATTTGTAGTCTAATGGAATTAAGATACTCCCTGACTTAATTTTTCTAACTGGCCAATTAATGGATGCCTTGGGTGGCTGCTGGCAAATCTGCTGTTTTCAAGACAGTCTTAAGCATTATTATAGACTAGCAAAAGTTGTTTTGCTGTATCTTGATGCAATATTTAAGACTCAGTTGTGCAGGAAAGAAGAAAAAAAAAAAAAGAAATAAGATGTACTTTGGCTCTTGAGAATGCTGAGTGAATCAAGCTTGAAATATTTCCCTGGAACTACTTTTACAAGGCTGCGTTGATTGCTTAAGTGCCATTCCCATTTACCAAGGACAATTATATTTTACATTTCTAGTCACTGTTGTCTCCTTTCCAAACTGAGACAAACAGAATGCATACACGCTGCTGAAGTAATTAGTAGCCTTGCACAAAATGGGAAACCACAGCAAATGGTAGCAACTAGTACTCACACCGCAAGGTAACAAGGCTGCCTTGGAACCCGAGTCTCCCACACTGCAATTATTCACATTACCAGCGAGTCTCAGAGTAACCCTATTCGGTGTGAAAAAAGAGTAAGGGAAGTGTCATAGTGATGAGTGTTTGGATGACAGTTCTGTCAAAACATTGGATTCAGCCCATGCTGCATTTCTGCTTCCATCGTGAAAAAAAATAAAGATTATTTGTAGAGAAAGTTGTGGCACTTTTTTGTTACATTAAAAGCTTTGACATGAAAAAACTCAGTATAATCTGCAGGTGAATGTGGAAGCATTTCTTGCTGACAGAGGACACGATTTGATAAACATGAGCAACCCGTGATGCAAAGAGTGTCCTTGAGCCCATCCAGGCGGCAGGAACTAAGGCGATGAAACAAACCCCCATGTCCAGCTGCAAGGAGGCAGGATCTGCTGGCCACAGGAGGCTGGCCCACAAATGTTTTCATACAGTATCACACTATCACCAAGGTTGGAAGAGACCTCACAGATCATCAAGTCCAACCCATTACCACAGAGCTAGACCATGGCACCAAGTGCCATGTCCAATCCTGCCTTGAACAGCTCCAGGGACAGCGACTCCACCACCTCCCTGGGCAGCCCATTCCAGTAGCCAATGACTCTCTCAGTGAAGAACTTTCTCCTCACCTCAAGCCTAAATCTCCCCTGGCGTAGCTTGAGGCTGTGTCCTCTTGTTCTGGTGCTGGCTGCCTGTGAGAAGAGAGCAACCTCCTCCTGGCTACAACCACCCCTCAGGTAGTTGTAGACAGCAATAAGGTCTCCCCTGAGCCTCCTCTTCTCCAGGCTAAACAATCCCAGCTCCCTCAGCCTCTCCTCCTAGGGCTGTGCTCGAGGCCTCTCACCAGCCTCGTTGCCCTTCTCTGGACACGTTCAAGCATCTCAATGTCCCTCTTAAACTGGGGGGCCCAGAACTGGACACAGTACTCAAGGTGTGGTCTAACCAGTGCAGAGTACAGGGGCAGAATGACCTCCCTGCTCCTGCTGGCCACACCATTCCTGATGCAGGCCAGGATGCCACTGGCTCTCTTGGCCACCTGGGCACACTGCTGGCTCATGTTCAGGCGGGTATCGATCAGCACCCCCAGATCCCTCTCTGTCTGGCTGCTCTCCAGCCACTCCGACCCCAGCCTGTAGCTCTGCATGGGGTTGTTGTGGCCAAAGTGCAGCCCCCAGCACTTGGACTTATTGAACGCCATCCCCTTGGACTGTGCCCATCTGTCCAGGAGGTCAAGGTCATTAAGCCTTACCCTACCTGTACCTCACACACAGCCTTAGCCTATCTGTGCCTTATGAGTGTACCAATCTTAAAGTAAGTTAGCTGTGCACGCCTCTTCCAAGCTAGCATATAAGTCACTGTATCACTGCAACAAACTGGAGCATGACTTTAACCACATTGGTATGGCATCATGACTCTGGTCACCTTCCCACCCACAGGTGAACATTTCAGCAAATGGGACAAACTGTGCAATTGGTCGGTGTGCTGGTTTGAGGCTAACTGGAATATTTTAATGAGAGGAATTAGATCACTGATTGTGAAAAGAAAATAATGGGTGTCTATATCATTCATTGGTTTGCTGAGAGGTACAAGAAGTCAAAACATAACAATGTTCTCTCACTTTGTCCTGAAATGTTGCCCTGTTCATTTCTGTCTGGTCTGTGTCCTTAGATCTAATCACTTCCCTATTAACCCTGATCTGCTTTGATATCTCACCTCTAATCTCAGCAATTAACCTGTAAGCTTTGCTTTGTACATGTTTGTCCCTCTGAGATAGAGAGGAGAGGGAGCAGAGAGGGAGGAGAGGGGGGGTAGCTTTGAGCCCTTCTGGGCAGTTCTTTGTGGGAGTTTGGAATTTTGTATTATTTCTAACTTGTATGTAACTGTAAATACTTGTAAATACATCGTGTATATATGCTTGTAATTTTTGCTGCACTATAAATAGAGCTTCATCTTACTTCCAAACCATCTGAGTTCATCTGGGAAATTTCAAATAGTGGTGGTGGAGAAAAATTTCTAATCCACCACAGTTGTAGACAGGGAAAGATGCAGTGAGAACTTGAAACTGTGTTCTCTCTCATGAATGCTTTTGTATCAAGGCGGTGCATCAATCGATCTCAAGATCCTGGGTCTGCTGTGCTTTTCTACGAGCAGCCATACAGGACACTGAGTTCAAAACTTGCTTACAAAGCAGAATTTGTCTTACTACCTGTGCTAGTTTGAAGCTGGCTAGAATGTTTTGGTGAGAAGAACTAGATTACAGGCTGTGAAAGGGAAACAGTGGTGATGTCTACTTCACTCATTGGTTTGCTGAGAAGTATAAAAGCAAGAATCCAAACATAAAGGAGTTGCTCTCTGTCTGGGCTGTGGACAGCATTTTTCTCTCTAACCTAACCTGATTAATCCACCTGCTTCCTAACCCCCAGGCCAACCCTCCATTCTTCCTTGGGCACAAGGCAACGTCTGGGGTAAGGTAGAGAGGAGAGGGAGAAGGTGGAAGGGCAGTTGGGAGCTCCTCCTGGGGCCTCAGGTTTCTGGGAGGGGTGTTGTGTTTCTGTATTACCTTTTACCTTGTCTATTTCTGTCTATAACTGTATATATTGTAAATAGCTGTTTGTATATTGTGCTAAGCTGTAAATATAAGCTTCATTCAATTTCCAGAGCCGGCTGAGTCTAGTCTGGGTGATTTACAAAGTGTGAGGGGTCAGGTAACACCCAAAACCATGACACTACCAAAAAAAAAAACCCACCACTGTCCAATGTGATCATCAAGTCCAAACATCAGCCCAACACTACCATGCCCACCAGACAATGTCCCACCTACATGCCCTCTGAGTACCTCCAGGGATGGTGACAATACCACCTCCCTGGGCAGCCTGCTCCAAAGCCCGACCACCCCTTCAGTAAAGAAATCTTCCCTAATATCCAATCCAAACCTCTCCTGGACCAACCCAAATCCATCTCCTCTCATGTCTTCATTGGTCAAATAACTTTTGCACTCACGCGGTGATTTCAGCCAAATCTGACAGAGGTGGAGTCCTGGAACAGTGAGCTTCCTACAAGTTCATGACAAATCAGTGTCCACTTGGAGAAGAGTGGCCCAGAGTCTTGCTAACTGGAGGTGTTGAGGAGAGGCTGATGACAAAAATCAGAACCATATGCGATGTGTTTGTTTTCACAAACACATGCAAGTAAGTGATCGTTGACTCTCTTCCACTCAGCACTGTTACAGTCCTTGCATTTTGAGACTTAGAAATTTAGACTTAGATCATGTAAGGACTTCTAAACACATGGAGTTTTCAGAATACTGGATAACTTGTGCTGATGAATGCTAACACCTATACAAATGGATTCATTCTGGTAGGAGAGCGTTTAAAATAATGCTCTTACACTGTGGCAGTCCTTTTCAGCCATGAAATCTTTCATTTGCATAACTTACATTGTTATCTTTGACAGTTGTGCAGCATGTGCAATTACAGTCAATGGGAAAATGGTGTGTGTCTTTGTTCCCTTAATGCCTGCTTGGTCTCTCTTTCCTTATGCAGAGCAGATAGTTAAAAATCCAAGTGACTTACTAAGGGTCCTGTATGTCTCCTCTCCTCTGGCCCTCAGACTGGGGAGTTTCACTTACTTTCTAGCACCACTGCCAATGTAAGAACGAAGCAGGCAAGCACACTGCTCCCATGGAAGCTACAAGTTTTGCTAATGAATCTTCAACCTGAAGAAACCTTTCTATGCCAGTTATAGACCAAGGTGAACTTTTTAGTCCTGTTCATAAAGTAAACCTGACAGTTATTTCCCTAAGCCTGTAGAGGAATGACAAGCTGTTGAAGTACTCCACAACAACAGAGCTCTCATTTATACTCCTGGAGAACCTAATGGCTGAAGCAAAGTAAAACTGTGGTACAACCAACGTTGAAGCAAATAATTAGCTTCAAATAAATGCTTCAGAGAGTTATTTTCTTTGACCTGCAGGTAACACGTGTAACTCAAGTCAACGCTAAACTGCAAAATAATATTGGTCAAATTCTGATCCCATTCCTGGCACGAAACTTGAAGGTACTGCTTTAGTCTAAGGGACCAGCTCGCCAGATTAAGAGCTGGAATAGAAGTGTCATGCTTTACTCCAGTATTACAGAATTTGTTTGCAGGTAGGGGATGGATGGCTAATGGATCTTCCTTGCCAAGGTGCTAAAAGCCCAAGTCCTTCTGTTTTCTGCTCCTTACTTCAATTTCTTCTGTAACAGAAGAGAAACAAGCCCTGGTGTGAAGAGTGCTCTTATACAACTAAGACATAGCCTTTCTATAACCACTTCAGCTGTCTTGTCTTGCTCACTGTTGTCAGAGTTCTGTACCAGTCCGAAAAAGGAGACTTCAACTCTGTGACAGTAGTAAGGGAAGCAGTGCAAGGGCTTGACCATGAGGGTTTTTGTCATTGTTGAAACAAGAGCTCAAGTCAGCAGAAGCCTGAGCACATCAGAAGTGTGTCCATTTGCCACAAAGCCCATACATTTTCTTCGTTCTCACGGTCACGTCAGCATGGAAGTTGTGACATGAAATACATTTAACCTTTCCTGTAAGGAAAAGTATGAAAGTTGTTTGAGTTCTTGCTGCTTGTTTAACTCATTTTAATGACAGCTGAGCCTTGATCCTTCAGAGCTCCATATGCAACTGTGTTCACAGCCATGGAGCAGCCATCTAGGTGGCCAACTAATATACTTAGGGATGCACTGTCCTCTTAGAAGGCATTTTCTTGTGAATCATTTTGAAAGCTTTACAATAAATTCAAATTTAATTTGTAATTTTTTTTTAATGTGAAATCCTAGAGGAAACTTACAGGGTTTCATGGACCTTTGGCGATAAACCTAGACATTGCTGAGAGAGACTATATACAGCATAACTCAAGATATTACACCCTGCATACTACACAGATTATAAATGACTGCCAGAAATTGTATGTTTCATGGGAAAGAAAAAATTAAAACTCAAAAATAAATATACATACACTGATTCAAAGCCCAGTGTTTTCAGTAATAATATTTTCAGTGTTCAGTATTGGCTCCTTGCTACTCTACTCCTCTTCCACTTTTCCATTTGACCCAAGGTTTTCCTTTATACTTAAAAAGACAGAAGAAAAAAGAAAACTCTCTGGAATGCAAAGTCCTTTAGTTTCTGAGCTATAAAGCCAAGAAAAATATGTGGCTTTTGGTCAATTTTTTGCAAAGATATTAATTTTAACAAGGAATTGCTCTGTTTGAAAAGGGTTTTTGCCATTTAGAATACATACTCTGAGGCTCTAGTCCTGTAAATGACTGGGCAGACTTAATCTTAAGCATCTGCGCAATCTAAATAAGCTAAATGGAACTGATCATGTGTAAGATTAAGAATGCCTTTAAGGGCTTGTAGGATCAAGGACATTGCCATTTTTTGAGCAGCTGATTTTTATGCAAATAATAAATAGGACTACAAGAAAAATGTGTAGAATTACAGTGTGGAGAGACATTTTAAGGCATCTCAGATTTGAAACTTTCCCGTAAAAGCAACAGAAAATATCTGATAAAAAGTAATCAGATATTGTATTAGTCTAATCTTAATTACTCACTCTCTCGGGGGAAAATGCTGCTGATGTCTGTAAGATGATTTGATAGCAGAAATCTAAAACGTGGCCTCTAAATAGCTTAAATTTTAAACATTACTTATCACTTCCAGTCACTCTGATTAAGAGCTATGTGATATATTGTAATACCTAGGGGCTGCAGCGAAGATCAGATCCTCCTTCTGAAAGTCACAGATTAGAGCTAGTCCATTACTCACAGCGTAAGTAGAGAAGCCACACAAACTATGGTAAAAATCAGCTATTATTATGTCTGTTTCTGTGGATGAGGAAGAAAAGTATAGAGAGATAAAATGATTTATCCAAGGCTATAACACAAGGCCAAAGCAGGATGCCATAACAGAACTTGTCCCTATACAACTGCTTTGCCACAAGGTTATCCTTCCCTGTTCTCATCACCTTCCCTTTAATAGAAATATTTTCAATACCAGACCTAGAAAATCATGATGACCATCAAAACCGGAGCAGACACAAGAGACATGGGAAGTACATGTTGTTCAATTTTAAAAGGAGAGAAAAATGAATACTTATTCACTAAGGCTACTAACGCTAACTAAAGAGCTGTGGTGATGTATTAATGCAGATGGTAGCACTCATTTTCTGTATTCAAATAGCTGATAATCGCTGCTCAGAATTCAAACTGTGCTGCTGTGATAGAGCTTAATGCAGCCAGCACCATGCAAACCCAGAAACGTGTCTCATAGCCCCACTGGGAGCAACTCTTGTTTATTCAGAAACACAGCCCTGGATGGAGTTGGCTGTTGATCAGCAACACATGCAAAGTTTGAACATGCTTTAAGGTGAGTTTTACCCTAGGGAGGGTAAAGCAGAGGGACGAAGAAGACAGATAAAAGAAGTCTAATTTGGACTTGAATCAAACATAGATACCATTTTTCAGAAAGGATGCTGTCTTTGCAAGGATGTGAGGAAAGGGATCTCTGCTCTGCAGTTTCTCCCACCACTAAGCTGCTCTTGCCTGTGCAGTTTCCTCTGACAGGGCAGTTGTCATCCCCGTGCACCCAACACTGGTTTTCTAATGGAGACACTTCATCTCCACTACTTTTCTTTCCAGTCACCTGTGGCTGCCAGGAGCCAATCCATTTATTGGATTAACTGTAAGAGAACCTACTCCTGCAAGCCTCAGCTCTGAGGCTGACTGAACATAGGAAGAAACCAGCTGGAACCAGAGTATCCAACTGACATTTTCAAAAAATGTCAGCAAGCCACCTGTCAGCTGAAGGTGATGAGAGAAAGAAGGGTTTTGAAAGCCTCACAAGATCTGTAAACCTGCAATGAAACTTATTTCTAAGCGAGAGACTGAGAAGTCTGGGGCTGTTTAGCCTGGAGAAGAGAAGACTGAGAGGAGATTTCATCAATGTCTACAAATACCTGAGGGGTGGGTGTCAGGTGGATAGGACCAATCTGGTTTTGGTGGTCAGCAGCAGTAAGACAAGGAGCAATGGCTACAAACTGGAACATAGAAAGTTTCACCTCAACATGTGGAGAAACTTCTTTACAGTGAGGGTGACAGAGTGCTGGAAGAGGCTGCCCAGAAAGGTTGTGGAGCCTCCTTTTCTAGAGACTTTCAAAACCTGCCTGGATGTGTTCCTGTGAGAACTACCCTAGGGGATCCTGCCTTGGCAGATAGGTTGGACTTGATCTCTGGAGGTCCCTTCCAACCTCTAAAGTTCAGTGATTCTGTTCACAGAAGTGAAAGGGCCAGCCAAACTTGCATATTAATTTAAAGAAAGTAAATTTCACATATATATTAACTTTTTCAAACACAGAGACTACAGGTCAAACTTGATGATTCATATTGTTGTCATGAGATTGGAAGATCTTCATCCCTGAATCTAATTTCACATCTAATTTAAGCTAGCAGCACCTGTTACACATCTTCCATCTGGAAGAGTCTGACCTACAAACCTAAAGGAACCAGAGAAAACCAGTAAAGTATTTCCCATGCCACAAGTTCAGTACCATTTCTGAAAGCTATTTTGGCAGCTCTGCTGATGTAGGCCACCATCTCCAATGGAATATCTAAGCAGACGGATGGGTTGCACACTTGGCATGGTAGAATAGAATAGAATCAACCAGGTTGGAAGAGACCTCCAAGATCATCCACTCCAACCTATCACCCAGCCCTATCCAGCCTACTAGACCATAGCACTAAGTGCCTCATCCAGGCTTTTCTTGAACACCTCCAGTGACGGTGACTCCACCTCCCTGGGCAGTACATTCCAATGGCAATGTAACTGCCCTCCACATTAGTACTTTTAATGTTAACAGAGACTGACAGAACTGAGGCAAAGAAAAATCTTACAGAAAAAGGTCTTCTTGCAGTAATGGTTAGGAATGATTTCCACAAACTTAGTCAAGCTCTTTGTGCATGATCTCCACTGATGCTGCTGATCAACTTCTTACGCACGGGATTAATGAAGGGCCTGTAAAAACAACTGGAAACATCTTCTGTCCAACTCCCTAACACTATCCACCACCCTTTCACCTAAACACAACCTTACTTGTAACCAGGTGAGGGAAATCAGCAGGGCCTCATGGCCATCCCTTACATATTATATTCTGCTCCCAACAGCTGTGAATTCTACACTTCGCTAGGCATTAAATTTACCTCAAGAAACATTTTCTAAGAGAGGTGACAGAGTTATTGCACCGTTGCAGCTGTGGAGGCAGATGGCAGTATGCCAAAACTCCAAGAAAATTTTAAATTAGAAATCTGACCATCTGCTATAGGTGGTTAAAAAAAAGAGATTTTCATAGCCATGCTCCTCCCTTAGTTTTGTAATTTTCTTGGTAGGGATGCGCTGTGCAACAGCTGCCAGATGCTTTCCGATGGGTTCTTATTTGCATCTGATAGGCACTGGAATGTCTTAAATATGGAAGAGAAGGAGGAAATAATTCTTAAATTGCATTATGCTGCTATTATTTAGCTGTGGCAAAGCAGAGCAGTACTTTGCAAAAAATCCTCAGTTACTTTGGGGTAATCACTATAATAAAATCTGCTTAGGTTTAGGGACTTGTTACTTGAAACGGGTTCAGCAAGAGGAATGTATCACCTTCACCTAACTAAGCTCTTCAAGCAATAGTTACAGCTGGTGTAGCTTTAAACATTAACGTGAACTGTTTAATCTTTAAGATTTACAGTACAGGCTGGGAGGTGATCTGCTGGAGAGCAGTCCTGTGGAGAGGGACCTGGGAGTCTTGGTGGATAACAAGTTATCCATGGCACAGCAATGTGCCCTCGTGGCCAAGAAGGCCAATGGGATCTTAGAGTGTATTAAGAAGACTGTGTTCAGCAGATCACGGAAGGTTGCCCTTCTCCTCTACTCTGTCCTGATGAGACCTCATCTTGAATACTGCACTCAGTTTTGGGCTCCCCAGTTTAAGAGGGACAGGGATCTGCTGGAGAAGGTCCAGCAGAGGGCTACAAGGATGACTGGGGACTGGTGGGCATGCCAGGGCATGGGGCTGAGGGACCTCAGACTTCATAGTCTGGAGAAGAGAAGACTGAGAGGGGGTTTAAGAAATGTTTATAAATATCTGAGGGCTGGGGGTCAGGAGGTGGGGACAGGCTCTGCTCACTTGCTCCCTGGGATAGGACAAGGAGCAATGGGTGTAAGTTGCAGCAAAAGAGGTCCCACCTCAACACAAGGGGGAACTTCTTTACTGGAACAGGCTCCCCAGAGAGGTTGTGGAGTCTCCTTCTCTGAAGACTTTCAAAGCCTGTCTGGATGTGTTTCTCTGTGATCTGTGCTAGATTGTATGGTCTTGCTCTGGCAGGGGGGTTGGACTCGATGATCTCCTTGGGTCCCTTCCAACTCCTAACATCCTGTGATTTATGAAAAAGTAAAAACAAAACCAAACCAAATATACAACAACAACAAAACCCAAACCAAACCCCAAGAGTTAGGAAACAATATTTTTGGTGTTTACTTCTCATATAAGAATATCACAAAATCACCAATAACTTACATGGATATTGCCTATATTGATTTTATATAACTCTAAATTACAGCCCAGAAGAAGGGCAGAAAAGTATAAAAAAGGACTTGAGGTTATCACATTATATAGTCACAGATGAGAACACATCCAATGATTTGGAACACTGACGAGAATCACAAGTCCTGCCATTAAAACTGGACACAGGTAGATTGCTTAAACAATACTGGAGATGACCACTGAAAGAAGAATTTTGTTTCAGTGTAGCTAATAATACTACATTTTAATTATATCTATCATTATAATCCCTCATGCATTATTCAAATGATTATTTTGTTCTTATTTTTGCTATATTAAGCGTGGGGAAGAACAAAGCCTCTGAAGATATCTAGAGCCATGTATTGACTCAGTAGCAACTTCAAAGGTCAGTTACACTTGTCAATATGATCTAAAAAAAAAACATAAAGATGAAAAAAAAAAAACAAACAACTTTCACAGATAAAAGGCCTGCAGATGGCTCCAGGACTCAGACTTTCTGCAGGAAATTCACACAGCCTAAGGGCCACCTCTTTCTCGCCTCCCTTCCAAGTCTCTGCTTCTGTCTCTCTTAAATCTGTTTGGGGCCTCTGGGTCCATTAAATGCACACCTTTAAAGCAGACTGGCTCAAAGGGCCCCGTGAACAAGCTGAAAGAGCTTCCTTCTCCAACCCAAAATGATGCCAGTGACACTCAAAAAGCATTCAAATCCCAGACACTAGGTCTGCACCCTACCTTTGGCCTTTTTGCAAAGAATAAAGATGTTTGCAATAGTTACTATGTGGAATAGCTTTTTTCCAGAATGCTCTTTGCAGTCTGAAGATGTAGCTGACATACCTCTAGAATACTAAAAAAACCACAAAAACTGTTATAAACAGACCTGATTTTCTAGGGACAGAGAAGTCACATTTCCACAGCAGTGACCTTTCAGGTTTACTACAGAGAAATGCCAAGGAAACTTGGCCGAGTCTTGGTTTTAGTACATTACATACCTGATACTGATGGGCAATTATGAACTCACTTTATCAGCTTTCTACTCCTGTTAAACTTTAGTTACCACACACACATTTCCTACAAAAAAAAACCGATTTCAGGATAGTCTCTTGGTGGTTTGGTGACTGTGGAAGAACATTCTGTCTACGTGAGGCTGTCTGAAACATTAAGATATCAAACACACAAATCTGATATTGTGCTTCAAAAACAGTACCACAGTATCACCAAGGTCGGAAAAGACCCCATAGATCATCAAGTCCAACCCAGTACCACAGAGCTCAAGGCTAGACCATGGCACCAAGTGCCACGTCCAATCCTGCCTTGAACAGCTCCAGGGACGGCGACTCCACCACCTCCCTGGGCAGCCCATTCCAGTAGCCAATGACTCTCTCAGTGAAGAACTTTCTCCTCACCTCAAGCCTAAACTTCCCCTGTCGCAGCTTGAGGCTGTGTCCTCTTGTTCTGGTGCAGGCCGCCTGGGAGAAGAGAGCAACCTCCCCCTGGCTACAACCTCCTCTCAGGTAGTTGTAGACAGCAATAAGGTCTCCCCTGAGCCTCCTCTTCTCCAGGCTAAACAACCCCAGCTCCCTCAGCCTCTCCTCGTAGGGCTTGTGCTCAAGNTCTGTCCAGGAGGTCAAGGTCCCGCTGCAGAGCCCTTCTGCCCTCCAGCCCAGCCACATCTGCCCCCAGCTTGGTGTCATCTGCAAACTTGCTGATGACTGACTCGAGGCCCTCATCCAGATCATCTCTGATGATGTTAAAGAGGATAGGGCCCAACACTGATCCCTGAGGGACACCACTAGTGACTGGCCGCCAGCTGGATGTGGCACCATTCACCACCACTCTCTGGGCTCGGCCTTCCAGCCAGTTCCTAACCCAGCACAGAGTGTTGCCATCCAAGCCGTGGGCTGACAGCTTAGCCAGCAATGATTGGAACTAGATGATCTTTAAGGTCCCTTCCAAATCATTCTATGAATCTCTGGTATCGAAGATGTCCACAAGACTTTAAAACAGATCAACACAACTTTCAAAAGCAAAGAAACTGTATCTCAGTTAGATCAAAAAGAATAAAGAAGAATAAATAATGATGAGCAGTGCAAACAGCCAGAAAAAGGATGGCAGGCATTAACAATAAATAAGAAGAAAAATTCTTGGGAGGAGGAGTTCAGTAGTCACTCTGCACTGCCCCACATAATGAGAGCCTTCAGCATTTCTTAGTGGCTACATAATATTTTTAATTTTTATTTCAAAACATAAATTTAACATCTATATTTTAACCTTAGACTTCCATTAAAAGAGCTCACAGCTGGGTGCTTTTAGAAGGTTTGAGGGGAAAGAACGGGCTAGAAGCACTTGCTGGTTAGAACAGTGTGAGCCTTTTTCAATGTGTTTTGCTGGTACCATGCAATTTTACATTTTTTCTGTGCATTTAGAACTTGATGCCTCTCCTCTCAGTTCATGCAGACATTCAAAATAGCCATTAACCACCACAGGAAAATAAAGCCCAAACACTTTGTGTGGAATGCCATTGTACGACACTTATTGATACAATTACGCAGAACCCCACTGCAGATTTCCAAGGCTGCACATGTCCAAGCTCCACTTTTGTACAGAGAATAGAATAGAATCAACCATGTTGGAAGAGACCTCCAAGATCATCCAGTCCAACCTAGCACCCAGCCCTAGCCAGTCAACTAGACCATAGCACTAAGCACCTCATCCAGTCCTTTCTTGAACACCTCCAGGGATGGTGACTCAACCACCTCCCTGGGCAGCCCATTCCAGTAGCAAATCACTCTCTCTGAAGAACTTCCTCCTAACATCCAGCCTATACCTTCCCCAGCACAACTTGAGACTGTGTCCCCTTGTTCTGTTGTTGGTTGTCTGGGAGAAAAGACCAACCCCCACCTGGCTACAACCTCCCTTCAGATAGTTGTAGACAGCAAGAACAATAAATAGCTCCTATGCTGAGCACATGAACTGAAGCTGCTCAGAGATCACTTCCTCAGGATTTAGGAGAAAGGGAACATGGGAATGAATTTTACCACTTCCAACTAGCTCAGAAAGTGTGAAGCCCTAGAGAGACCCAAAGAAAGGTGTTTTCTTTCCATATCCTATTACTTTCTTCCTTCTCACTGCAGAATACTAATCTCCTGCATTGCTCAATTGAACATCCTTCTGTGGTTGTAAAGGACCTTTACAACAATACAATAATGGAAGACTTAATAATCAGCTCAGAGTTCACTCATCCTCCTGTCTCTGTTTCCACCTCTACTGTAATGCTATGTGTATCTTCCTTATTTTCTATACATAAAAATAACCCAAACCTTTGACAAAGTCGTATTTTCATCATTAACTGTGATCTCAGATAATTGAAAAGATCCATAATTCAATGCTAAAGTGTAAGATATTAACAAAGTGGGCTGAAAAGTTCACCTTTGAGAAGCATAGTGTAGAACTCATCAACAATTTAGGATCTGCCATGGTGGGTATGCTTTCCATTTTATCTGCAAGCAAACTCAATTTCACTCTTCCTTTGCCCATCTCTTACCTTTCTCTTCTTAGGTGTGCTAAGTTTGAAGCTAGCTGAATGTTTTGGTGAGAAGAGCTAGATTACAGGCTGTGAAAGGAAAACAATGGTGATGTCTACTTCCTTCATAGGCTTGCTGAGATGTATAAAATAAGAATCAAAACATAATGGCACTTCTGCTGGGGAACTGGCTGAGCTGCATCTCTAACCTCACCCCTCTCTGCTGTTTCTTTGGCTAATCCACTTTGCTTCCTAACCCCCCTGGCTGAACCTCCATTCTTCCTTGGGACTGGGGTAAGGTTGAGAGGGGTAGGGGGAAGGTGTAGGGGTGGTTGGGAGCCCCTCCTGGGGACTCAGGTTTCTGGGAGGGGTTTTGTGTTTGTATATTACTTTTTTTCCCTTGTATATTTCTGTTTATAACTGTATATACTGTAAATATCTGCTTGTATATTGTGCTAAGCTGTAAACAATAAGCTTCATTCAATTTCCAGAGCTGGCTGAGTCTAGTCTGGGTGATTTCCAAAGTGTGTGGGGGCAGGGAACACCCAAACCATCACATTAGGTTTGCCATTTCCCTTTCTAATTCTCATAGTAACTTAGGGCCAGGTTTCAACCTGGAACTTACATATGGTTTGGAACACATGGGCAGCCTACCCTTTGGAGAAGAAGCTGGATCAATGTGAGTATTGCAAAAAAGCACCATCCACATTCAGAATGTGTGAAAAGTAAATATAACACTTTTAAAGGAAATAAATAAGAAGCCACACAGAAATGAATTCTAGGATGATGGTTCTTACAATAACTACCCCACAGTTTAAAATCAACTAGAGGACCAGTTCTCATTATAAACAAAGATAAAGGATAAAGACAGTAGCAAACCTGAAGAGGAAAAGCAATCATATAAAAATGCAGTTATGCCAAACAAGTCTGCTTCATCTCACCTTAGATTTACTAACAGTGATGGGTCTTTAGATCTGCCTTTGGAAATAATGACTGCAAATAGAGAGTCATACTTTCTACATGAGCAGGTAAGGCTATGATGGCATTGATAAGATTTTGAAAGAAATGAAAAGATTCTTGCCAAAGTCCAGCACAAGTTACTTTATCTGAGCAGCAAGACAGTGACATTCTCCAATCATGCCTCTTGAGCCCTTTTTATCACCTGTTATATATGGTTTGAACAATTCTTTAAATAAGGTATTAAAAACAAATGTAACATTTCTCTTCCTCTTCTCTTTATCTTTATTTGAGATCTAACTCTTAATGGTCTCTGAAAGCAGAGACCTGTACAATATAGTGCAAAACACACATATCAAAGTATTGCTGCAGTCACCATGGGAGTATTTTTTCTCTTTAAGAAGCCCTGGATTTTGAACTCCTTACACCCCTTCCTCATCGTTATGGCATTTATGCTTCCTGTATCTGATGCTTCAGATTTCTCTTAATGGTTCAGATCTTGTGCTCTGATTTTTCTGCAATAGCATTTGGAGGAGATTCTTTGATGTTTACTCAGTACTACATTTTTTTAATCTTATTATTTATGTTTAAACTACCTTATTAATATATTCTATTAATATCTTTTGTGATAGTTTTCTAACTATTAATGCTTTCTATAACAAAAATTAAATAGTGTGTACTTCTTATGTGTCAGTAGGATCTAAAAATATACACTTACAGCTTTTGCATTTGACTGAGTGCCCTAGACATGTCTCAACTGTTTAGGAAGGAAATGTGAGCACATGGAGCAAAAGAATCTCTCAGTAGTCCCTAACCAGCCCCACAGCCAGGATAACCAGGAGTTCACAGCTGCAGAAGCCGTCATAAGTGCTTCTGTCCTCCAGTCTGGCTGCAGAGTCAGAGGATTTAACTCCCCAAGACATCCTCTGGGGCTTCTACAAGTCATGGAAAGAGTAAATAGAAATGAATGGCCTGGTTGCTATATTTTGGATGATTTTACATCCAAAAACCTTTAGATGAGGATTCTTCCTGTAGGCTGCACATCACTCAGGATAGTGCATATGACAGAAGCAATGAGGAAGCCACAAACTACAGCATTAAGATTTTATTTTGAACTTATTATTTAATATAGCTGCAATTGAAGTAGCATGAAGGGACCACAGTCATGTGGAAGGTGCGGTCCACAAATAAAATGGATGAGTAAGAAAGAGCCTTTTAAAAAGCCAAATATGCACCAACAATTAAAAAGCTTTCTTCCCTTTGTGTTTACTGTGAAGACAGGGAGAGGTTCAGGCTCCTTCCTCACACACAAAAGCTTGGCACCCAGTGACTGGTAAATCTTCCTAGTTTCTGAAGGGCTCCTGTAGAGCATTCACAGGCACGTTATCAGAAAAGCAGTCATGAGAACAAAACTATAGCACCAAAACCAAACAACATCAAAAGAACCCCAAACAAAGCAAAAAACCATAAACAAACAAAAAAGAAAAACCAAAAAATCCCTCAACATGGTATGCTGTGTAAGAGCCAGCATGCCCTTGCAAAATGGAACCATCCTTCAGAAACTTGCTGGAGTCCTTTGAAGTAATACAGAAGCAAGTGGACAAGGGAGATTCTCAGATGGCTAAATGTGCATTTGATTAAAGCCTTCATCAAGAACTGTGAATTAGAGAATGTAACAAAGCACTGGTCACTTGGATCACAGGATCCAAAGCACTGGTCACTTGGAGAAAGTGTTGGCTACATCAAAGGAAACATTAGGGCACAGATACTCTTCAGATCAGAGATGTCCCAAGTGGAGTTCCAAAAAGGGTCAGTGTTCAGCACTGTTCTTCAGTCTGTTCTTAAATGATCAGAAAAGGGCATAAACTGTAAGGTGAAAAGACTTCTTGGTAGCATCGGGTTCATCAGGGTGTTAATAAACACAGCTAATGGAAATGTTGTAGAAGTCTCATGAGGTTAGATAAAATGGTTGATGTAATTCAGTGCAGATAAAAGTGAAATAACCCACGTGGAAAAAAAAGTCAACCTTCTACAGACATATATATTTGTGATTGGTCCAGAGATTATGATTACCATTTAAGAACAAAACAGTGGCATTATAATAGACCGTTTACCAAAATGTCAGGTCCATACTTAACAGTGACCAAGAAAAAAAAAAAGCCAAATTGAAGGTTGTGAATTATTAGGAAGAGAAGAGAAAATAAACCAGAGAATATTATTATGCCACCATATAACCTAGAGTGTACTCTGCCTTTTTAATAACGTGTGCCGTCTGGCCCATTATCACAAAAAGGACACAGCAGAATGGAAGAAAAGTTCAAAGATGACAGAAGGAAGATGAAAAACATCAAAACTTGTTCTTCTGTTGCAAAAAATGAAGTCCAGATTGTGCTAGTTTGAAGCTAGCTAGAATGTTTTGGTGATAAGAACTAGATTACAGGCTGTGAAAAGGAAAACAGAATGATGTCTACTTCACTCATAGGCTTACTGAGAGATACAAGAAGAAGAATCAAAACATAGATTGAATCCTTCTGCTGGGGAGCTCAAAGCTGCATTTTTTTCCTCTCTCTAGCCTCTCTGCCATTTCTCTGATTAATCCACTTTGCTTCCTAATCCCCTGGCCAAACCTCCATTCTTCCTTGGGACTGGGGTAAGGTTGAGAGGGGTGGGAGAAGGTGAAGGGGTGGTTTGGAGCCCCTCCTGGGGACACAGGTCTCTGGGAGGGGCGTTGTGTTTCCGTATTACCTTTTACCTTGTCTATTTCTGTATATAAATGTATATATGGTAAATACCTGCTTCTATATTCTGCTAAGCTATAAATAATAAGCTTCATTCAAATTCCAGAGCTGTCTGAGTCTAGCCTGGGTGATTTCCAAAGTGTGTGGGGGCAGGGAACACCCAAACCATCACACAGATGCGGAGATATTTTCCTTTTCAAAGTTACTCCTAAATATATAACAAACTAGAGCATGTTTTTCTGCAGCTGCTGTACAGGGACCCCTGATATTTACATCTGTAAAGCAATTACAGACATTTGGGTGAAAATCACCATACAGATAATAACATTATTATCCAGCATCCTTGAATGAGAAAGAGGAAAATTGTTTCAGAAAAACTATTCCAAAGCCATAGTGTGTTGTGTTGAAAGCTAAATTTAAATGCACATTCTTCAAAATTATCCTACACAACTTGTGTTTCTGTCCACTGAGTCTCTCATGTTCTCTAAAATGGTCTTTTGGGTTCCCCCTGAGATAAACAGAAAACTCCAAAGTCCTGTTTCTGTTGAAACTTCCCTCTTAAGTTCTGGGCTCCCTCAGTGTTCATCACCTTCAGTGTCAGGGACATCTCTCCATGTCATCTGTGGCACCTGTGGACCATATCTTACATTCTAAGCTGAATATGCCAAGGATTTTATATGGAATTAATCTGATGAGGAGGACTGAAGGAGAAACAGGAAGCTATTATAACAAAGCTGGCAATCAACGCTAAGTGGTAAACGTGATCCAGATCATGTTTTGCTGAAATTCAGATTTAAGAGGTCTCAAGGTTGCAAATCCTTGCATTGAACTTCCATGTATAAAGATCCATTTTAAAATGTCACCAGCATTGCATTACAAATGATTGAAACTAAACCACTTTGCATAAGCAATGAAGATACTTTCCCAGCATCGCTTTTCAACCTAAGTTACTACTGCATCTGTAGTATGATTTTAGATTGTAAGACAGAAGAATCAAAGAATATTGTACACTAAGTCAAGTGATTCTTTGAGAGTTTCTTGATATTAATAAGTACTCTAAAGACAAAGAGAGTAGAATAAACAATGTCCCTTCAACCATAACTGTAAAATACTGGAGGATTTTTGTTTGCTGATGATACAAAGCTGGCAAGATTGGCTGATACACCAGAAGACTCTGCTGCCATTCAGTGAAATCTGGACAGACTGAAGAGCTGGGCAAAGGGGAACGTAATGAGGTTTGACATGGGCAATTGTGCCTGGGGAGGATTAAGACCAGGCACCAGTACAGATTAGGAGTTGAACTGTTTGAAATAAATAAGCTATTCATGGGACAGCAACATGCCCTTGTTGGCCAAGAAGGCCAGGATTGGGGTGCATTAAGAAGCATGTGTCCAGGTTGAGGGACCTTCTCCTCCCCATCTACTCTACATTAGTGAGATCACATCTGGAGTGTTGTGTCCAGTTCTGGGCTTCTCAGTTCAAGAGGAATGGGCAAATATTAGAGAGAGCTTAATGGAGGGCAGTGAGGGTACTTAAAGGACTAGAACTTCTGTCTTATGAAGAAACACTGAGATATCTGGTGCTGTTTAGTCTTGCAAAGACTGAGCAGAGAGCTTCTTAATGTTTATAAACACCTGAAGGATCGGTGTCAAAGAAGAAGGGGCCAGTCTCTTTTCAGCGGTTCCCTGTCACAGGATGAGAGGCAACAGACACAAACTACAACACAGGAAATTCCACCTCAACATGAAGAAAACTTTCTTTAGTGTGAGTGTGACAGAGCATTGGAACAGGCTGTCCAGAGAGGTTACAGAGCCTCCTTGTCTAGAGATTTTCAAAAGCTGCCTGGACAAGTTTCTGTGTGGCCTGCCCTAGGTGGTCCTGATTTAGCAGGGGGGGTGGACTCTGATCTCCAGATCATCTCCAGAGGACCCTTCCAACCCTCACCATTCTATGATTCTATGAATACAAAATGCCAGAAGAGTTTTTCAGGTAAAAAATTAGCATCCTTTATGTTTATGCCTCCTTTTTTCAACAGTGCCTTCCCTCTGGTGCATGGCAGTGGTTAACTTTCCTTGCTACCACTAGAAAAGACATACTGTTATCTGAACTACACAGTACAGAGAGAAAGCAAAGAGGGTAACAGGTTGGTCTTTCACTGGGCCTCACAGAAGAAAATACTGCAGCCTGCTAAAGGGAATGGGGAAGATGGTTGCTACCTTAAACAGACAGCGTGCAGTTAATAGGACACAGCTCAACATTGTTCACAATGCCTGGGCCCCAGCTACCCTGCTGCAGAGGAAAAGTCCTTTCTGAAAGACTAGACTCCTCCAGAAGTGTTGCCTAGATATCCCGAAGCAAAGGCAAAACAAAAGACAGGACCTATGCTGTAAAGTCAGCATAGAAGTAATGAAATTGAATGGAAAGCACCGAAATAAATACTTTGCTGTTTTGACTACGCAAATTGTTAGAGAAGAGCTCCATCTGACTCAATTCCTTGCAGTGTCTTAGATTTTTTCTCTCATTCTTAAGCTTGCTTGCTCTGTTGTGTGTGTTTGGTTGGGTTGAGTTTGTTGGTTTTTCTTTTTATGGCAATGTTCACTGTCACCACCCAAATGAAGCTGCTCTACTATCTGTATTGTTTAAGAGTGGTGCGTTCAAATGACCCCACCGTAGATGCTTCATTCCTTGAACAGTGTATCATTCATCACACTTTCTATTAGGAAGTGCTACGGAACATTCTAAGTGACCAACAATAAATGCCTTTCTTTACAGTTATTCTCTTGGGCCAGAATGTTAATACCAATCTATCTTTGTGTTGCAGTGGGATTATCAAGAGTTTTCACTGGCCTATTTACTCCCATTGACTTCAAGTAACAACAGAATGATGACCATGTTTGAAAATCCTACTCTTGAACTAAACCTCACTATAAAGGTTAAGTTATTGAGGCAAATCTGGAAGAAGTATCCAGTTACAGTTGGAATACACTTTTTGATTATTTCCATATTTAACAATTTGGCACAAATGCTGAATTTTCCTAACAAAAACATACAGGTGGATACCACTGAGAGTATAGTCAGGTGTAAGAAAAATCACCTAATGGTGTTCTGGTTCATCTCAGGCAGGATGACTGCTGTGCCTGCTCCACTTGTATTGTTATGTGTAAGTCACAATGTACAGATCAATAGCACCATTTTAAAAGCTCTAAGATGTTTGGCCTTGAACTCTACTTTTAATTTCACCTGACCAAATGTGGAAACCAAAGCAAGCCTTCACAGACAGAGATGAAAAGAAAGCATATCTCTCCCTTCCCCTTCCCTCTCTCTTATCCTCTGAAGGAGAAACCCCAGTATCCCACTTCTGAAGAAGCATCTGGACTCATTTCTTTGCCTACTGCACCACAGCTAAGACAGTAAGGAAAACGTTAAAAAGAGCAAGAATATATTCAATCTGAGAAGAACTCTTACCAAACAGGTAACATTTGGGTCAGGGATAGGGAGTGGAATGACCAAGACCTTTTCAAAAGCCCGGGATTTTAAAGAAGCACAGGTCATCATCATTAAAAGCTCCAAGTTGTGCCAGGGGAAGTATAGGCTGGATGTCTGGAGGAAGTTCTTCACAAAGAGAGTGACTGCCATTGGAATGGGCTGTGCAGGGAGGTGGTGGAGTCACCATCCCTGGAGGTGTTCAAGGAAAGCCTGCATGAGGCACTTAGTGCCATGGTCTAGTTGACTGGATAGGGCTGGGTGCTAGGTTGGACTGGATGATCTTGGAGGTCTCTTCCAACCTGGTTGATTCTATGATAAGTGGATTGCACATTACTTGAAAAGCTTAAGAAGTATACTCATTTAAAAGGAAGAGCTATCAATGATCACAATGCTTCATAATTTGACCCCACCTAAATAATTCAATATTCACTGTGTCTGATGTAGAGCAGACATCCATTGCAAATGTAATAAGTTCAAATTCATTAATGCTGAAATCTGTTCTCCAGTAAAATATCATTTCCTTTAGCATTTTCTCCCCACTGAATATATGATTATATTCTTGTTATGGACTGGTTATAGTCTTCCAGGGAAATTTATCTCTCTGTTGCAAGGTACTCTGTGTGTATGCGACATGTGCTCCTGAAGATGGAAAGTCAGCACGCAATTCACTATAAATGGCAGCATTTGCTCAGGACTAGTAATAACAGAGATAATTGGCCAAAGAACAACACGCTTCTCTAAAGCTCTACAGATTTACAAGGAAAGAATTACATCCTTCAGAGGAAATGACTATATTCCTCAGAAGTTCCTGGCTCAGAATTAAAACCTAATCCTAGTCTTGGAGTCAGACCCTGTGCTAATAGTGAGTGCTTTATCAGAGTAATTGCCGAGCGGATATTCAAACAAAATAGCTTCTAGCTGACTCTGACATGTCCAGATGTTAAAAATGGGCTTTATAATTCCCACACCTCTTTTCAAAGACATTAGGCCCTAACTCTTTTAAACGTTGTTCAGTCTCAGCATTGTTAGTGTTTAGCGTTACTAGAGCAGTGTCACTAGGAATAAAGCCATAATTTACCTTGGCCCTTTGTAATTAATTCAGTTTTATTTCAGTTTTAAAGACGAGGAACTGTTAGCTAATGACGGACACAAACAGTCATTGCTACCACCAGCAGCAGTAATTATTCAACACAGTTCTTTGAAGGCTTGCACAGAAGTCAGGTTGCTTAAGAATGCCTCACCTTAAGGGTCTGTTTCAACATACAGTAGACCACTTATTCAAACCCATACACGAGTTGTAGACTGAAGCACAATGCTCTTCTGAAGCTGAGCCAAAGAAGTGGCAGGGATGAAGGTATCCCTGTGCTTCTCACATGAAGGAAGATGGACAAGGAGAAAGGCCTGGAGGAAAATCATGGTAAAAAAGAGTGAAGACGCTCTGCTGAAGAAAGGGCTGACAGCAAGATGGTGGCACAGGACTCAAAGATTTCAAAGTGTTCTTCTAATGACTTGTTACAAAAGAAACTTCAAATGATAGAGAATATTATATTGGCTACACTGAATGGAGAGAAAGCTTTGCCAGTTCATCTAACAATAGAGCTTTATAAAGCATGTTCTGAGGAGTTTCCAACAGCAATGGAAATAGGCCAGCCAAAACACTGTAAATAAAACTTAAAGGAGGATTAAAAGCCCACCACTCAAAGGATAAGACTTAAGTTGCCTTTACTGTGACTGTGGTATCAAGACTTCTCTAAAACAGTATTTTGGCTTTGCCTAATTACACAAAATAAGTTGTATTGGGAAGGGAGAAAAGAGATGTTTTCTTGTGTTTAAATCAAGACAAAGGGAACGGAATACACAGTTAAACAACAGAGCAGGTTTCTATGTGTAGTAATTCAGTGATGACAGTGGAAGAAAACTGTGGCAATCCAAAAGGCTCCAGAAAGTGCTAAGAAACTACAGGCTAAGAGATCACAGGATGTCAGGAGTTGGAAGGGACCCAAAGAGTTCATCGAGTCCAACCACCTTCCCACAGCAGGACCATACAATCTACCTCAGGTCACAGAGGAATGCATCCAGACAGGCTTTGAAAGTCTCCACAGAAGGAGACTTCACAGTTTCTCTGGTGAGCCTGTTCCAGTGCTCTGTGACCCTTACAGTAAAGAAGTTCCCCTTTGTGTTGAGGTAGAACCTCTTGTGCTGCAACTTAGATCCATTGCTCCTTTTCCTATCACAGGGAGCAAGTGAGAAGAGCCTACCCCCCACCTCCTGACCCCCAGCTCTCAGATATTTATAAACTTGAATTAAATCCCCTCTCAGTGTTCTCTTTTCCAGACTAAAAGCCCCAGGTCCCTCAGCCTCTCCTCATCAGGCTGTGTTACAGTCCCCTAATCGTCCTTGGAGCCCTCCGCTGGACCTTCTCCAGTAGATCCCTGTCTCTCTTAAACTGAGGAGCCCAAAACTGAACACATTATTCCTTCTCTTGACTCTTCAGAATGAAGATGTTTACAAAGCTGCTGTGAAAATCGGGTGGAATCCTCACTCTGTGTTTATAAAGCAAGAAACTTTGTAGAAGTTACTGCATGCTCAGGAACATACTGGCTAAAGCAGCAACACTCTTAAATAAAGGAGGTTTTTTAAGTATTGGCATTGCTAATAATAAACCACTCCCATGACCACAAATAGCACGTGATGTCAATGGTTTTGAAAAGGAATTTCTTTCACCTGAACTTCAGCCAAACTTCCTTAGCTTATGAAATATTTGTGAGTGCTGCTGATAGTGTTTTGCCACATACAGAGAGACTGGAAGCTCCTGAACTGACAAAGACGACAGCGGCTGCCTCTGTAGCTGCTGGAGTACAATAGCTGAAGCCATAGAAAGTCTGTCTCCCTACAAATTGTCTTGTCAAAGGCAAAGGCTCTTTTCTTTTTCAAAAAGTCTAATTTGCAGAAACACTTTGAAAGTGTAGCTTTTCATTTCCATTCACGTTTAACTGACTCATCTGAAAGAACCTCCTTCAAATAACAGTTTGTTTTCTTTCACTAATACACAAAGCACTAATACTGTGGGTTGCTTTTAGTGTTCTGCTCCTCTGAAAATACAAATGGAAGGGTTAAACTGAAACAGCTCTGTGCTCATATGACCCCAGAGAAATTCATCAGGAATGCCCATTTTTATCTGTGAGTAAAAAGGACTCATAGGCAGTAATGTCTTTTTATACAAAATCCTATCCGTCAAGTATTTGAATTTCGTATGTGATGTGTCATTATTAGAAGAGCATTCTTGGAGCTTAGTCTTCGATTTTAAATGCAAGTAACCTTTTCCCCCCATATTTGTTGAGACTAGAGAACAATACAAGCCTTTGAATTACAATACAAAACTGACCCTTTAATAATTACAGAAAAGTGAAATATAGACACTTGGGTAAATGACTGTAACTGGATTGAAAACACAACAGGTTTTCCAGTATCCATTTTATCCAGCTCCCCCCAAACGCTACCTTAATGCAAACTGGAGTGCCATTCCCAAATCTCAACTTGTTTATGAGCTGGTTTGAGGCTAGTTCTAAACTGCATGTTCAAAAGCAAAGTTTTATCACTGATGCAACTTGATCTAAGTGGATGGCTTTGATAACCCAATGAGCACAAATGGGTAATCCTGATTGCCCTGGTCTGGTGGAGGTGATCACCACCTGGCCAGAACGCATAGACTGTACAAAATCTCCAGAGGAGAGAGTAACCTGTGCTGAGGAAGCTGCTCCTTGTGGTTATCTCTCTGATCAGGAAAAAAACTATGCTTTGTTCACAGATGGTTCCTGTCGTCTTGTTGGGAACAAGTGAAGATGGAAGTCAGCAGTCTGGAGTCCTACCAGGAGAGCTGCTGAATCAGGAGATGGAGAAGGTGAATCCGGTCAGTTTGCTGAGGTAAAAGCTGTCGAACTTGCTCTTAATGTGGCTGAACGTGAAAATTTGCCTATCCTTTACCTCTACGCTGACTCATGGATGGCAGCCAATGCTCTATGGGGTTGGCTAAAGGACTGGAAAAAGCATGGCTGGCAGAGGAAAGGAAAGCCTATTTGGTGTGCTGATCTATGGCAGGACATTGATGCACGGCTGGAGAGAACTCCAGTGAAGGTGCGGCACGTAGACGCACACATGCCCAAGAGCAGAGCCACTGAGGAACACCAACACAACCAGCAGGCAGACCAAGCTGCTAAGATTTCTCAAGTTGATACCAACTCTGATCTTGACCTTGATTGGAAACACCGAGGTGAACTGTTCCTAGCTCGGTGGGCCCATGATTCATCTGGACATCAAGGCAGAGATGCAACATACCGATGGGCACGCGATAGGTCAATTGACTTGTCCATGGACGCTATCACCCAAGTCATCCATGACTGTGACATTTGTGCTGCTATTAAGCAGGCTAAGCGAATCAAGCCCTTATGGTATGGTGAGAGATGGTCTAAGTACAAGTATGGAGAAGCCTGGCAGATTGACTACATCACTTTACCTCGATCTCGTTCTGGCAAGCAGTATGTGCTAACGATGGTAGAGGCCAGCACCGGATGGCTGGAAACCTATCCAGTTCCACATGCTACTGCACGTAACACCATTCTTGGCTAGATCATGTGGAGACATGGAACTCCAGAGAGAATCGAGTCAGACAATGGCACTCATTTCAAGAACAATCTTGTGAAAAACTGGGCCAAAGAGCATGGCATTGAGTGGATCTACCACATACCCTACTATGCACCAGCTTCAGGGAAGATTGAGTGCTACAACGGTTTGCTGAAAACCACCCTAAAGGCCATGGGGGTGGAACTCTGAAGAACTGGGACAAACATTTAGCACAGGCAACCTGGTTGTTAAATAGTAGGGGTTCAGTAAACAGAGCAGGACCTGCACAATCAGATTTAGTACCAACAGTGGATGGTGATAAAGTTCCTGTTGTACATGAAAAGAATCTGTAAGGAAGAACTGTTTGGGTATTTTCTCCTTTGGGCAAAGGCAAACCTGTCTGAGAGGTGGTTTCTGTTGAAGGTCCCGGTCATACCTAGTGGGTAACACAGGAAGAGCCATAAAATCCAGTGTATTCCACAGAGAAATTTAACTTTAGCTGAGAGAGTTTAAAGTCAAAGCTGTTAGGAGTTTTCTGTTCTAGGTATTACCTGGCATCTAAAGACAGAATCTATGACAGAATCTACAGTATGTGAGCATGAACCCAATTTCACCTGGGCGTCCCTGTTCTTGTCTCATCTGTGAGGAGACAAAGTGCTTGCTGTCTTCTGAGATTTTGAATCACCCACATCCGAGGTAGCCAGAAGGAAGTGTGAACTGAACTTGTAAATATTTTTTTTAAGATTAGACAGATAGGTCTTAGCAAAATTCTGAGTGAAATGGACAGGGGTGGATTGTGCTGGTTTGAAGCTAACTGGAATATTTTAATGAGAACAATTAGACTATATGCTGTGAAAAGCAAACAATGGTGATGTCTACTTCACTCACAGGTTTGCTGAGATGTATAAAAACAAGGACACAAGCACAGATAAGACACTGTCTCTGTCGCAATGTGTGTTTCTCTTTTGCTTGGATCTGTGTAACCCAACTAATCCTTCTGCTTCTAACTGCCCTTGCCGATCCTCCAAACTCACCTTGCATGTAAGGCAAACACTGGGATAAGGTAGAGGGGGTGAAAAGAGGGTCGAAGGGTGGTTGGGAGCTCCTTATAGGGACTGTGATTTCTGGAAGGAGTATTGTGTTTCTGTATTACTTTTAACTTATATACAGTTATATACAGAAATATACATTTGTAATATATTGTAAATATCTGCTTGTATACTGTGCTAAGCTGTGAATATAAAGCTTCATTCCTTAACTTCCAGCCAGCTGAGTCTAGCCTGGGTGACTTCATAAGAGTAGGGGAGCAGGTAACTCCCAAACCAGCAGAGTTTATAAAACTAATCTCAATACCAGAAGGCTATGGTCTTTGCTGTGTGAAAATCACAGAAAATTGGTTAGAATACAAATAATACCCTTATTGGAAATCTTCTATTATCATGTCAATTATCAGGCATTAGCAAATGCAACCAGAAATTTATTCAGCTCAGGTTCCTATTGCTCAGAGCTGTGCATCAAACATTTGTGCATTTTGTCCATTTTTCTATAAGCTATTGAAATGGTTCCTAATATAAAATGTTGTTTGGGTTTGGTTTTTTTTCATGTGATGAAAAAACAGAACATAAATTATGTGACATTTTCTATAATAGCTATCAGATGTTTCATAGTAAACAGGCTATATCAAACAATCAGGGACTCTGAAAAACTCATCATTATGTCCATGAATAGGGATGGAACAGTAGACATTCTCAATTTAAAATATTAGAGGCACAGACACACACTCTGCCAGCTGGCCATTTCTGTCAGCAGCGCACATTTGCATTGCGACTGTGCATCAGATGTTAAACCAGGGAGCTATCCGAACGCTTCAGCCTCCTGCCCACAACAGATCCTCACACACCAGTTCAAGAGAGACACAGAACTGCTTGAGAGAGTCCAGCACAGAGCCACAAAGATGATTAAGGGAATGGAACATCTCTGTTACGAGGAGAGACTGAGGGAGCTGGGGCTCTTTAGCTTGGAGAGGAGAAGACAGAGAAGTGACCTCATTGGTGTTTAAAAATATGTAAAGGGTGAGTACCAGGAGGATGGAGCCAGGCTCTGCTGGGTGACACCCGATGACAGGACAAGGGGCAATGGATGGATGTTGAGGCATAGGAAGTTTCATGTAAACATGAGGAGGAATTTCCTCCCTGTGAGGGAGACAGAACACTGGAACAGGCTGCTCAGGGGAGTTGTGGAGTCTCCCTCTCTGGAGACATTCAAAACCTGCCTGGAGGCATTCCTGTGTGATCTAGTATGGGTGATCCTACTCTGGCAGGGGGGTTGGACTGGATGAGCTTTTGAGGACCCTTCCAGCCTCTGACATTCTGTAATTCTGTGATTTACCTACCTGTGGGTTGAAAGAGGAGGAGTGAGGCAAACCACAGTGAATGCTTTATGGTATGAAATAAGGGGAATACTGCCAATGCTTTTCAACTCCTATATTTGAAGATGCATTTGGCACTACACGTGTCTGTTCTTGTCCATTAAATATAAATACAGGAAGCAAACACATTTGGTGGTCAGTTTTATGCCTATGGGGGTACTTCTCTGGTTTTGGTGCAGAGCATGGACTTGTGTTTGCGGCCAACAACATGTCCAGACCTGCACTGAGTTCCCCGGTGTTTCCAGGCATACTTGATCTGCTACTGGGACAAACCACTGCAACTGAGAAGGTTGTGGAGTCTTAACACACCTTTTAGGTAGCTAGGAGGTGACTGGAAAGAAAAGAAAGCAGGCACCCTCCCTGACTGGTTGCTGCATCCAAGTCCACTGAGCTTCACAGAAGCTCAGAAGAAAGTGAGAACCACTACATGACTCTTTTGCACCTTGCACAATAACCTTGACAGCTGGAGTGACAGGTAGTTATAAAGACCCCCAAACGAGAGACATTAAGGTCTCATTTAGCTGTGAACAGCAGCTCAAGACTTGCAGTTTGCTGGTGCCATTCTCTCAGAGAACACTTCCTTGAAGCTGGCAATAACAGTAAAACTAACAGAATTACTTTTCTAGAAGGAATGAAAACCTTCTTTTTATTTTTTTTCTATTTTCTTCCTTTCTGTTCTGTTTCACTAGTATTTTTTTCAGAGCTTCCAAATTCCTTTTTCTCGATTAAGGGTAGTTTCTCTTTCCAGTAATTCAAGAGTCCCCAAACTCCATACCAAGAGTTAAGATTCAATCTTTGGCAGTTCTGGGCTCAGCACATACAGCTAAACCTTTATGGACTTCAGTGAAAAATACTAATGCATTTAAAAATTAAATCCCATCTGTGCTAGTTTGAAGCTAGCTAGAATGTGTTGGTGAGAAGAACTAGATTACAGGCTGTGAAAGCAAGAGTGACATCTACTTCACTCAAAGGCTTGCTGAGAGGTATAAGAATAAGAATCCAAACACAGATAAGGCACTTCTGCTTGGGAGCTCAGAGGTGATTTTTTTTTCTCTCTCTAGCCTCTCTGCCATCTCCCTGATTAATCCACTTTGCTTCCTAACCCCCTGGACGAACCTCCATTCTTCCTTGGGACTGGAGAAAGGTTGAGAGGGGTGGGAGAAGGTGGAAGGGTGGTTGGGAACCCCTCCTAGGGACTCAGGTTTGTGGGAGGGGAGTTGTGTTTTTCCATTACCTTTTACCTTGTATATTTCTGTATATACTGTAAATATCTGCTTGTATATTCTGCTAAGCTGTAAATACAAGCTTCATTCAAATTTCCAGAGCTGGCTCAGTCTAGTCTGGGTGATTTCCAAAGTGTGTGGGGGGGTGGAGAACACACAAACCATCCTACCATCTCTGGTGATTTTCTGAGCAGGGGTAAGACTGATGAATTAGTGCCAGGAATAAGTTGTCACCATTTATGTTAGTAAGGATACCTTCAATGAGGTAAACAAACTTCACACCATTTTCCATTTCTTTACACTAAAACAAGCTTTGCAAGACACTGCTTTTAACTTTGTGATATCTCAAGTGGGTTTTGTTTCCTTCCTTTTCACAGTCCTATAGCATATTTTACATCCTTGGTGAAATTACTATTGGTCTTTAGCTATCTTAGTATGGTGTCAGAAGATATTACTAATATCACAGTAGCAGTAAACTATTTTCTTTCAAGAATATATTACCATTACCATGAGAAACAGTAACTGCAAGCAGCACTCTCAAGAAAATGGAAGTAAATGCATGTCACTTCATCCTTATTTTAAGGCTTCTTTGATTTTTTTTCCAGTTGACCACAGATGATCCTTGAGATAAGACATAAGAAAGCTTTTAAATTGAGAAAATACATTATTGCTGAGCTCTATGAAGAGTAAAAAGTGGAAAGAGATTTGTCATTATTTGACCATGCTGTTCATAACAGAACTGTAAATCTTGCATATTTTGCAAGATCCAATTTAATTAAGAAAAATAATAACACTTGTGAAAACCAAGACACATATCTACACAATTCCTTTCTTTGAGGGTCCATTTTGTTTATTTCCTGGCCCTTTCTTTCTCTATCACATTTGAATGAGATTTTCCTGTAAAGGCTAGAAATAGTTTTTTCTCTTATTACTTTTTCATTTGCCTTCTTACTCTCTGATACTGTGCCCTTATTAGTTGGAATGATCTCTCTCTCACACTTGTAAAGCAAAAGCAGTATTAGCTAGACTGCCTATTTCCAGTAGCTGATGAACTGGGAGCCACAATAAAATGACTTTGTACAGGGCAGAGATGGCTTTCACAGGAGAGAAATGCACCGAAAGAAGCACCTTGAAACAGTAGGCTTATACTTACAATGTTACTTCAGATACCCAATGTGAAATGCATGCCTTAAGGTGGTCTGTTTCCTGCAATATGACTAATTTTTGGCTGTGCAGAAATACAGACATCTTAATTATGTATTCTTGGGGACTGAGAAAGGCAAATTTGAAAAACATCATCAAAACTGATGAGACAGAGAAGTGTTTATTAGAGAAGTCTTTATTTTTTTCCCCCCCTCTCTCTCTTTTTACATAGTATTATGGGATCTTGCTTTGCAAAAATTAACATTAAATTTAATTGCAAGTAAAATCTGTGGAAATTGCCAGTGAAAATCTAGACGCTTGCCTCATTTCTAGCAAAGATAATCTAAACCCAGTGGGATTTCACTAAAACAACTTTCTTTCACTTTCAAAATCAAACTAGAAAAGATGCATAAAGTAAAGGAGATGATCAAAATCAGCTGTCTCTGCAAATCATCCTTTTTTTATTACTTCCACTGTGATTGAAACAAAGAGGTTTGATTTGTATCTAGTGGAGAGGAGCACATCAATTTAAAATCTTCACTAGACCTGCTTGAACCAGTGGAGTCATTCTTAGGCACTTTTGTATAGTTATACTCACCAGTACATCTCTCTCATATTTGTAGGAAGAAAACTTGGTAATTTCAGGCTAAGCTCTGACCTTCCTGTCAATCTGAACAGAGCTACAAGGTGGAATGGCACAGGCAGCAAGTCTATGCTAGCAGGTGAAGTTACCGCTCTGTTTCCTCTGAGAAAGCACCATCTGCTCTTTTAGCAAAGAAACATCCTCGCTTATTATGATGCCATAAACTTAATTCACCTAAAATCTTGATATGCTGTATTGACCAACAGTACATACAGGGGATATCATGTTGCTTCAAGCTGTGCATGGTCTACTTGCAATGAATGTCCAGAGCTAGAAAGAGACTAAAGTATGTAATGCCTGGGCAGTTCAGTGAGAAACATCTCCTTGGTGATTTGCACAACATCTTTGCCAAATGTTTCATCTAATATGGAAGAGAATCTTAGAAAAAGAAACCACTATTTCCTCTTCTCCTGCAATACAGTCACCTTCATGCTCATCTCAGAAATCCCCATATCATTCTGCAATACCTCTTCCTGGGGCAGCTGAGATTCTGGAGGTGCTTTTCATCACCAGCTCCCATGGGAGCATGCTGGACTAGAGATCTAGCTGCTTAACCACTGGCTTCTAGTGTCATTTTAGATTACAGAATCACAGAACCACAGAAACATTTTGGTTGGAAAAGACCGATAACCCTACATGGTTCACCCTAAACCATATTCCTAAGGACATTTAAATGACTTTCAAAAACATTCAGGGTCGGTGACTACACCAGGGGCCCTGGAACACAAGCCCTATGAGGAGAGGCTGAGGGAGCTGGGGTTGTTTAGCCTGGAGAAGAGGAGGCTCAGGGCAGACCTCATTGCTGTCTACAACTACCTGAAGGGAGGTTGTAGCCAGGTGGGGGTTGGTCTCTTCTCCCAGGCAACCAGCAACAGAAGAAGGGGACACAGTCTCAAGTTGTGCCGGGGGAAGTATAGGCTGGATGTCAGGAGGAAGTTCTTGCCAGAGAGAGTGATTGGCATTGGAATGGGCTGCCCAGGGAGGTGGTGGAGTCACCGTCCCTGGGGATGTTCAGGAAAAGCCTGGATGAGGCACTCAGTGCCATGGTCTAGTTGACTGGATAGGGCTGGGTGCTAGGTTGGACTGGATGATGTTGGAGGTCTCTTCCAACCTGGTTGATTCTATTCTACCACCTCCCTGGGCAGCCCCTTCTAATGCCTAATCACTCTTGCTGGGAAAAATACGATTCCTAATGTCCCAAATGCTATTAGGAAATCTATGTGAGCCTGAAAGACAAGACATGGGATTCCCAGGAGTATTTCACCATTTTGGTGCAGCACCCTAGAAGCAGATATGCATCACAGGATGACAGCACACGTTACAATGGCAGGCATCTGCTGCAATACTCAGATACCTAAATTTGCTGCCAAGTAGCAAGCAAGGATGTTGTTACAACCGCTACGAAAAAAGGCATCTGTGTGCAAGGTACTTATCATATTTTTCACTATCTAATGGTAGACAGCCTTCAGCACTGGGTTGTGGAAAAAACACTCAAGAGGTTCTGAAATATTTTAGAGCCCTCATACTGACAGTAAAAGCCAGCAAAAACAATTATTCCCAGCAACAGTGGAAATACTTCATGCTGAAAAATGAACTTGTTATCATCTCAAAGAAGGTATGATAGTCATCCCATGTCTCAAAGAGCACTTGCTTCACAAAATATGCTATCTCTCCTGCCATGAACAGAAACATCCGTTCCAGATCAGAAACTACAGAGAAGGTACCTGCTACCCTCAACTAAAACGTGACAGCATCACAAACCTGCAGCCCAGAGATTGGCCCAATAGCAGTGAACAATATTGTCACAGCTACATATGGTATTATTTCTGAGTCTGGGTTGTCAAACCTTTCCATAACTTTCCTCACACTAAACCTGTTGTTCCAAAAACACAAAACACAAGGCATGACAAAGACAGATGGTGAAGCACACTGGAAGCAAAATACTCTTTCACAAGTTCAAAATGCTGCAAATCATGGCTAGTATCCAGTTCCTTTTCTTTAGATAGAATGTCCTAAGCCTCTGTCTTCCAGAATGGCACAAAAGGAGGACTTGGATTAAAAAAACAAAACGTAACATTTT
Organism: Tricholaema leucomelas; assembly: GCA_013400475.1. Lineage (NCBI taxonomy): Eukaryota > Metazoa > Chordata > Aves > Piciformes > Lybiidae > Tricholaema lacrymosa > Tricholaema leucomelas. The sequence continues at coordinate 264,436 of WAAF01008980.1, read as the reverse complement.
TTTCCTGAGGATTTGTACCACCACATTTCCTGGATGCACTGTTCCAAACCAGCTTAGGGCTGGCCCCAGGTACTGAATGCCCACTAGGATGTGAAGCATGGTAGCACATTTCAATTCAGTTTTCTCTGAAATGAATCCAGAGCATGTTTACCATAACTACCCATGTAAATCAAAGCACAAGCAAGTGCAGACAACTTAAGTTCACTTTGGGCCAGAAGCCCATTTCTGAGCTCAGATGTGAAATTTCAGAGGGTCATTCCCCAGCTGAGAGTTTCTCTTTCTTTCCAGGGGCTGGATGAAATCTTTGTCTTCAAAGACCTGTCTCAGCTGCCTACCCTTTCAGGGAGAAGAAAGATTTCTTCAGAACAGCAGCCTATTGGCAGAAAGCTGCTAGCTAATAAACCATTTTGCAGCTGAAACTTATGCTATTCAGAAATACCACATCTACATTGAGGAAGAAAACAACCCCAAATCTCTGCAGCCTCTACTGAGAGCAAAAAGCAGCAAGTAACTCTACTGCATACATTTACTTCTACAAAGTAGCTGGCAACTTCGGTTGTATTTTAAGACTTTCTATTTGGAATGTCCAATAACACTGGTGACGAAGGCACAGGAGAAGACCCTTCTGTTCTCCAGTGCCTCCGGAGGGTAGAGAGTATAGGAAAGTTAACCACAGGTTGAGTACTGTTAACTTACTGCCAGGAAGTCTGTCTTTTTATTGGTATTCTTGTCTGCTCCCAACTGTAGTAACTGGTGGGAGAAACCGCCTAATTCTGAAAAGCAATTCATCCCCTCTGAATGGCAGGTATTCATACTGCAGTGCATCTATTTGTGCCCATTCACATCCTCACTGAAAAGCATTGCTTCTTCTCTACAAGGTATTCTTAGTAAGATCATTAAAAAGCAAATAATGAATGTATATAAGCCATTTACTTCAAAGCTCAATCAGAAACTATGGAAGCAGGTAAATTATTTGAACATTTATCTCCATCTCATTTGTTATTTGCACTTATTTCTGGCTCCACAAGAAACTGTGAAACTGAGCTTTTAAGGGGCATCTTCTTCTGAAAGAGACCAAGTTTCTCTGTTCAACTGCTCATCCCAAACTTAGGTGAGACCTAGTTCTTCCCTGAGGATTCAGAACACATCTGCCTGATAAAAGAATACACCAAAGGCAATATTCATGAGCTCCTCACCTCTTCAGAGCAGGGAGCAGGCCCACAGAGCGCTCAGGATTTGATAAGACAATGCCTTCAGAGAATGCTTTACTATTCATCAATTCATTTTTACAAAGGGCTTTGCAGATGAAAATCAGTTTTCAAATAGTAAGTGCACTGTAAGTCACTATGGGGCAAGGACCACTCAAATCCAGGAGCAGGGAAGAAGGCTGGAAAATTCTGAATGCAAAGCTGAGGTAAGGAGCAGAAAACAATGATTTCAGAAAAGAGGGTTGGGAGGTAACATACAGTTTGTGCAGGAACTGCCCCCAGATTTCAATGCAAAGGGAAGTGGACAAGAAGAGAAAAATGAAAAGAGAAATACAGTCAGTTAAGCCTTGCAGAGAAAAGATAAGGGTAGCAGAAACGAAGAATGATTTAATGCTAGCTAAAGTGATTACAAAGAACAAAAGGGCTCTTATAAATATACGGCGGCTGTGAATGGATGGGGGAGGGGGAAATACCAGTGAGAAATTACCACCCTTAATAAATAAAGAGGGAAAGAATACAAAAGATTGCCATAAAGTGGTTGAGCACATGATTGCCATGCTAAAAAATCCCAACTCTTTGATAGAATAATTTATTTGTATAAGCTACAGGCAATTAGGAAATTGGTAGGTTCTTGTAAACCTTACTTCCAACAAATGAAACAAAAAAAAGCGTGTAGACAACGGTAAGTAGAAAGCCTCACTTTTGCCAGTGTCTCAATCAGAATTTCATCAAGAAGCTCTTTCTGACTGAGTGGGTTTTTTAGCTCTTCAGAACTGGACAGCATCCATGGAGCAATGGTATTGGTTTAGCACAAACCCTTTGGCATAGCATAAAACCATTTATAAAGAAATACATATAAATCAAGAAACACAGTGGCTCATCAATAGATAACATTGAATGTCATCTTGTCTCAGACAAACTTCATTACTACTGTAAAATACAATCAGTTTTCGACAAGAGTCCTGTGGAATCTGTCACTGAAGTCCTTTAAATCAGGTCTTTCAATACAGATCAAAATTAAACCGAGGAGTAGATTCACCTTTGATAAAGCAGGAACATGATTCTATGATAATGTAGTATTAGAAGTGTAAAATGTCAACAATTTCAAGACTCAGCTGCACAGTGAGCTCAGGCAATGCTCTTCCTTGGACAGCAAGCATGATGCCACATTTGAAAGCCAAGATTTGACCAGATTTTGTGTGAGTGGCAGCAGTATCTGAGAAGAAAGAGATGGGAGTAGGATAAAAAGAAAAGGAACTCACTTGGCTAGAGGAAGAGTCATGGGAGGTCTGAAGACAAGAAAGCAAGAAATTTAAACCAGAGGCAACCAAAAGTGTCAGCACAAGGACGCAGAGAGGGAGGTAATAAGGTCACCACAACAGGCAAGAAAGAGGATTTTGATGGCTGCCTTTCATTGGGCTTGTCTAGGAGGTGGAGGTGTCAGTAGAGATTACAATAACCAAAGCAGGAGGCAACACATACATCTTAGGGTTTTTTTGTTGCAATAGGGACAAAAGGCCACCCAGGGTAAATGTTTCTCAGGAGTAATTACCAGGATTTAAACAGATCCAAAATGTGTAGGCCACAGAGGGAGTGGCAGTGATTCAGAGTTGCAGATGTAACACTAGCAAAAGACAGAAAGGGAGTTTCATTGTGCTTCCTGAAACTAGATTTGAAGAGCCTGCTTAAGAAGCAGCAGTTACAAAGAGAAGCCCACATTCACACCAAGTCTGAATGGATCTGGATATCTGGCTATGATGGCCTGCCCACAAAGGTTGCCAGAGAACGACACAAGAAGCCCTCTGACTCGCGGACAGAAGAGCTCACAGCACTCAGAGTGTTGTGAAGAAAGGTGTGTTTGTTTTACAGTACTGGGTGACAGCAGGGACAGTTCCACCAAACCCTGCACACCTGCACCTTCGTCAGGCAGCTACTTACGCTGTTCATATACTATGTACGTATTTGGTGCATGGGTAGGATTAGTACAATTAGTTCTAGAAATGGGTGGGATTATTACAGTCAGTTTTTGGAACTCACTTGCATAAGGTCCCACCTCTTCACACATGCTCATTGCCACCTGGTGGTCGTCTTTTGGGGTCTTTCTGATGAAGGCTCAGCATCTTCCTCGGTTTGTCCCTTTTTACCTTTTGCTTAACCAGCACCAGTTATGGGTCACATTCTTGGACAAAGTTTGCGACATTCTCATCTTTGAATACAGGATTCTACTTCTCCAAGGGAGTATTCCCATGCCTTCTTATGCTTAAACCACCTTTCTTTGTTCATATCTGATTTATGAGGCTTTACACAGTTAATGGCTACCTAGGTTGCTACATTCTGTATTTTCTGTCCCCCTTTTCCCATATCACCTTCAATAAACCTTCCCTTGTTCATCCATACACAGGTGCTGTATGCTGCTGCCATTTCCAGGAGGAGCACCAGCAGAAAGCACTGCAGAGCAGCAAAGGAAAGCCACTACATGACAAAGAAAATTCAGGTAAGAGGAAGGATATTTGGTGACAAAAACGAAGCAAATTGAGTGAAGAGGAAGCATACTGTGCAACTGAGACTTTGATCCAATCTGTCTACAACTACCTGAGGGGTGGTTGTAGCCAGGAGGAGGTTGCTCTCTTCTCTCAGGCAGCCAGCACCAGAACAAGAGGACACAGCCTCAAGCTACACCAGGGGAAATTTAGGCTTGAGGTGAGGAGAAAGTTCTTCACTGAGAGAGTCATTGGCTACTGGAATGGGCTGCCCAGGGAGGGGGTGGAGTCGCCGTCCCTGGAGCTGTTCAAGGCAGGATTGGACGTGGCACTTGGTGCCATGGTCTAGCCTTGAGCTCTGTGGTAACAGGTTGGACTTCATGATCTATGAGGTCTCTTCCAACCTTGGTGATACTGTGATAAAAATACAATGCTCACATACAGCAGGATACAAGGAGACAGACAGACAACCAACCAAAAGACACTGCATGAAGAGAAACAGCAGAAGAGGAAATTTGGGAGGATTGGAAGACTTTTTAAATTATTACTATTTTTAAAAAGCCACACTTTGAAAACTGAAAATACATTTTTTCAAGTAAAGGCATAGGTTACAGTGAGTCTAACCTACCATAGTGAAGTAACTGATGGCAGGTCCAAAGCTTATTTCAGGTTTTTAATCCGGATCATCACAAACCTGAGTAAGAGAAATTCACAGAGAATGCAGAACAAAAAATATGTTTGCACAAAATAAGAGTCATCAGGGTATCAGAGGCTAAAAGAGAGGTATCAGAGGTATCATCAGGGTATCAGAGACCAAAAGGGCTCTAAACAGGACTACCTGTGGGAAGGGAGAAGAGGTTTTTTGAAGACAAAAGGAATAGGTGTCTGCTCTGAAGACACACAAACATATGCCCCTGGCATGCAGAAGACAAGCTGTGAGAGAAGAAAACAGCAAAAGCAAGAAAACATTTTCAGCAACAAGTTCCTGGGTGGTCCTGAGATTTCTTCTGAAGAGGCATGTGGCTGACATACGCCAGGCAGAAGCCAGAGCTGGATGCTTTGAACACACCGTGTTGAGGAAAATGGTAGCCCAGAATTAAAGACAGGCTGGGCAGAAAAGAGAATTAATGAGAGCAGTGAGGGGAAGGCTAGGACTGTGAGAGTTGTCAGGGATTCTGACAGGCAGGAGGTCACAGAAGGGCCAAGTGAAGATGGGTGGGTGGGAGCTGCTGAGGAGTTTCCAATGAAAGGTAGTGGTAGTCAGAGAGAGGGAACTGGTCTGGCGGGAGGTCAGGAAGTTTCTGCCTTCCTGTCCCAGAGGATGGAATGGGTGGGTGTAAATGTGTCATTTGTGCAATATTTCATGACCCTGTGTCAAAGGGCAGTATCTTTAACAGCAAAAGCATTAAAACATGTGACAGGCTGAGGTTTTATGTGTTGGGTTTTTTTTTTTCACTCTCCCAGGCAAAAATAAATGCCTACATTTTCCATCTTTAGTTTATTCCCCCCCAATTTAATATACAGCTGCTTTAAAAAAAAAATAAAAAAATCAAACATTTATGTAAGTTTACAGCTAAGTAAATAGATGCAGCCCACCTTAATGGAGAGAAGTATCACAGCACTTCCAAGTGTGTGAACAAGAACAACTTGGTTTTAAATTATAATCATTTTCAACACTTATTGTTGTGCTTTCTGGTTTTATGGCATTTCCGCTATATTCAATCAAACACATATCACTTGTCCTGAAATTTAGTACCTACACATCTGGCACCCTTGTTCTACAAAAGAGATGGATTGATAAAACTTCCCAGTATCATGGTTAAGATTTGGATTCTGCACACAACCTCCTACTTTCTTTATAAAGAGAATGAGTGATATGGTTAGGAGGTGGTCCTCTGGTTGCAGGTCACAGTAGGTGGAGTGCACAGCAGCACGATTAGGAGGAGTTTACTAAGCTCATCTGGTGTGTGGGAAAGATTTCAAACACTTGTAACTTGGTTGGGCTGTGGTTAAACCACAGTCTTAGAAAGAACCATGTTAGAAGAAGCTTTAGGAAGATATAAAAAACATTAAAATATGCTTTTTACTTCACACCAGTTTTTAATTTACTTCACACCAGTTTTGAATTTCAGTGCTCTTTTAAGGTTGAGATTTAACTTTCAAAGTTTTGTCTTTAAATACTGGCTGGTAAAACCCAGGAACTTCAGGTTATAAACTCACAGAATGGCTTTATATATATATATATACTCTTTTCTTGTTTAGTGAAAGTTGGTTGCTTAAGTGATTATCGAATTTCTTTGGCAATCCCCTTTAGCCTTTTTCTTACTGTTTCTAATTTTTTTGAGCCACACCCATCAGCATCTCAGGAATTAGCACACAAATATTCAATGCTTCAAATACACAAATAAGTGAGGAAAAAAAAAGAGCAACATGCTAGCATCCTGACCCGTCCTGATGTGCATTGATGCAGACAAAAGGGAAAACGTTGATCAGGGACTTCCTCATGGTTGCATTTCACCCTCTCATATATTTCCCTGAGCTGAATTTATCTTTCCTAATATCCTGGCAATCTAGCTTGCCTGCACTGGAAGAAGTGCAGCATCTACTGAGACCCACCACTGCAAGCATTCACCATTCTTAAGCAAATCTGTATATGGGAAGAGCTGTGCCTCCTACCTGACAACTCTGTTCCCTTAAAAGTATACATTTCCCTCTCAAGACATCAGCTGCATTATTAAGTCTATTTATGGATAATTAAATGAATAGCAGATGGCCTGGGCAGACTAGGATTTTCAGGCATGCTGCAACCCATCATGTCTTGCCTTTGACTTGACTAACAATGACCAGAAACAGCCATCTGCAAGCTGGAGCACACCTCTCTGAATTTTCTACATTAGTAATTGCAGCGGCAGCAGTGGTTATAAAGCATCGATTAGACATCTTGCTGGATTACTCTAGTTTTGATCAAGCCAGAGGGAGCCACAGGCAAGGCAGCAGTACTGCTGGGAACTGCAACCAATTCTGGCAGGTTCTTCCCTCCTCTGACTCACAGGTGACTCCTTCTCATATTACCAGGTGCCTGGGCAGCTCTCACATAGTTTTCCTGTCATTAAAGCTCCCCAGAATAGTGTGATTATTGAATCGATACTTTTAAACACCTTCATTAGAAGCACCCTAAAAGTAGCTGTTGGCTTGAAAGAAAAGAACCTACTGTCTTACACTGTTGGCTTTTATTAAAAGCCAAGAGAGAACAAAACCTTTTGAACAATAGCATTTGATTTTTCAAGTGGAAATTAAAATGCTAATTCGAGCACAATGCCTTTCTTTTTATTACTATTCCACTTCCAACCTCTCTAAATTATAACTTGTGTACAGGGGATGCATTTGTAATTCACATATTTTCCTGACAGATTTATTCTTGTATAATATCTAAATATTCACTTAAGACTAATTTCTGTGTTGTATGGTATACTAAGGTTAACTGATACAGAAGGATGGAGAGAGTGGGGCTTGAACAAGGCTAATAGTTACTTTTTTGTTACGTGGAACAGAGAAAAGAGCTGATCTGGTTCACCATTTCAGCTGGCTTTTGTATACTTTTTCAGGATAATCACAATTACCTGTCTGGGGTTTGAATTTAAATTCCAGAGACTCTAATAAAATTTGATAGAACCAATGACAATTTGTAAAATGCCCTTCCCTCTCCCCACCTCCTTCCCCAAAGAAAGGAATTCAGAAGCAGAGGGGAAAGCTAAGCACACCCAATAAGATCAGTCTCACTCGATTTGGAAGTGGAAAAAGGAAAAGTTTAACAATAACTTAAAAAGGGTATCAAAGGTAGGGAGGTTACAAAGGTGTAGGGAAGGAAGAATAAGAAATACAAAAAGGTATGAAAACAACCGAGTTTGTGATGGTGGTGACCATGTATGTGGAGAGATGCAGAGCAAGCTGCAGTGCAGTTCAGAGAGCTATGGAGCAGTCGAGAGATCGAGAGAGACGGAGAACAGGAAGTCCCCCTGCTTTTATGGGACAGGAAGGGGGGAGTGGGCAACCATCACCTGGCGGTGTCCAGACCCACCCCTGGGGAGGGGTCCAGACCACCTGAGGTCAAGTGTCGAGTTCAAGGCCACTCCTGGAGTGTTAACCGTATACATTACCACTTAGAGAAAGACAGCTGTACAATGGAGAATACTCATATCACAGCCATATTTCTTTCAGAGATTCTTTCTGGCATCACAAGTCTCAGACTGCTCTAAAAAGACCCCAAGGAGTTAATTTATTTACCATCAAAGCCAAAGAAGCAAAAGCCAGTCTTTGCTTAAAGGGACTGTTGTGGTAGGCCCGATAGGCCCAAAATAGGCTTATCCATGTCCTGCCCTGCCTAGGCACGTTCTTCTGCTCTACGAGAGGCAAGTGCAGGAAAAGGACACAAAAGAACCTGGAGCCACTGAGTCTGGCCTGCCCAGGGTCCTGTGGTAAGGTACACACACTTAGCTTGTGCCTGCCTAGTGCAAGGCCTGTGCTTTTCCCAAGCAAGCCTATGGCTTTGCCTAATACGGTATGGTTTGGCTAACTGCCATCTTGATTGGCTGTTCTGTGTCCAAAGGGCAATTAATCTCGGCCTACATTGATAAAAGGAGATACGCAGGTGAACAACCTGCTTTTGCTCCCCTGCTCAGCTGTGCTCTGCTGTTGCCTACTGCCTCATTGTTTGCTGGTAAACTCCACTGCCGCGAGTTAGCAGGAGCAGACCTTGCATACCTGCACACAATTGGCCTGTGTGGTCAGTGTGACATCATGCTGAGACTGCACAACATGCTGCCTCTACACCTGAAAGTCCTGGACATACAGATCGTCCAGAGAAGCCATGAGAACAAGGTCAGAAATTGTCTGCCTCTTTCCCCAGAATCCTGGGAAGATTCAAGTCTCAAGGTCCAACAAGACAGAGTCCCCTGAAAGCATTTGGGCACTGTCTGGACTGTGGCTAAGCCACACAAGTGGGTAATAATAATTTGTGAGTAAACACTTAAATGCCTCTTTGTAATTCTCCACTGCCTTCTGCCACGAGCAGAAAGAGCTCCTTGAGCCCATCTACTGGGCAAGCGGCACATTGACCACAAGTGGCACTTGACCACAGGAATCTTCTCTTCCAGTTCAATTAATGTTCATATATTTTGCTGGTTATATTAGATGTAGATATTATCCACAGAATGTTTCCATGACCGTGTAAGAACTGAAATATTATTAAAATTAGTGGTCAGGGGTGGTGAGAGCTCTGAACAGAAAAATTAATAAACAATATTAATTTTGGAAAAAAATGTGATCTTGCATAATAAATTTTCCCCTCTGCAACAGGGACAACATGCTGGTTCTTCAGATTTGGAAGACAGAAGCACAAAGACCCTATCACATTATATACAACTCAGATGTGGTCTAAAACAACAAAACAAAACAAAAGGATAGAGGACTTATGCTGGTAAGTGGCTATGAAAAAAATAAAAAGAGGGGAAAAAAAGAGAAGTCCTAATTAAACTGACTTACTCTCTTTACAGTAAAAAATTCTCCCAACCAGTAGGCTTTACCAACTCTTCTTCCCTCCCAAGCATTCACATGATACGCCAGCCTGTGAGTTACTCAATATCACTGACATCTACCAAGGCAGGGGTTGACGGAAAAATCCATTTCTCCAATTATGGGCATTCTCCAGTTTCCAGAAGTAAGAGTACATGTTTCCTGCTACTGGGAGAATGCTGAGGAAAGTAAGTTTCATCAAGAAAGATGACAACAAAGCAAACCAGCAGCATTATCCATTATTAGCAATCATAAGCTTACAAAAGCTTTGAGGCATGCTCTCCATATTATGAACCAATAAAATGTTGTTAGCAGATGCAAATTAAAGTTCCCCGTTTTGGATTTCTATGTTCCTGAAGTTTCTCTTGGCCTTTACTGACCATCTTGTCAGATCACTTACTCCTAAGGGGTAAGAGTTTCAAAGTCTCATAATTGCAAATATTGTCAGCATTACAGAGCTATAGTTTCCTTTATATCTGACACAAAAGGCAACTGAGTGGGGTTTAACCTGAGGAGAAGTGCTTACAGTACAGGGACTTGACGAGGTTCTTTCTGGCTAGTTTAGTCTGTGTTTTCCTCTATAGTTTATTTCCCAGTCATTATTGAGGGCTACTTTTTTGAAGACTAAACAAAGTGGTGTTTGCTAACTAGCTGGGAATGCAAGCTTATTGAAATGTAAATGTAAAAGATAAGCTGCAAGATCCACATATCACCCAACTACCAAGTCTCTTTTCTCTGGTCACAAAAACATTCAGAGGGCTTGTTGAGGTTTTTTTTGGAAGCAAGTGAAAACCATTCCTCATAAAATTTAGGGTATATACTACTTTGCTGGGAGATCTATACACTTCAGTTGCAAGGAAGGGCTGGATGATTTTTCCGTCTCTCCTTGATGCCTGGATTCACACTGCACCACATCACCTAGATGCATCTGCTTAGTGATGTTATTTCATGCTGAGTCTTGCTACACAGACTTCTTCACCAGCCTATCACCCATTCCATCTCATTTAAACTGATGATATTGCTGATGATGATGTATCTGACGATACTTCCCTGATCATGCTAGAGTAACTCTGCAGAAAACGCTGATTTTTTTCTACTGGAACCAACTTGATATCAACACTTTGTGTCCCCACTGCAACCTGAGCGTTGTGCCTTGCATACTAGCTCCTTCAATAAAGATACTGACTAGAGTGTGGCTGATGTGAAAAGCTGGGCCCATTTACTTTCCAGCCAGCTGAGCAAGTTCTGCTGCTGTTTCACCAAACCTATTCTAATTCTGGAAAAATTCACAGCAGACTCTTAGAAGCATCTTCCTCAGCATGGAGAATTGGCTCAAATTGATGAGCCAATGAGAAGTCTCAAGAGTGATCTTGTTTCACCCTGGCAGAATGAAAATTAAGGGCAGGACAACCTAATCAGGATCTGCTGTGTAAGAGAGACAGCTCCTTATACAAATAATACCACATCATATGCCTTAACAATTAGAGTTAGGCTGATGTTGATCCTGGATCTTTGGGCTGCCCAGGGAGGTGGTGGAGTCGCCATCCCTGGAAGCATTCAGGAAAAGACTGGATGAGGCACTTAGTGCCATGGTCTAATTGACTGGCTAGGGCTGGGTGATAGGTTGGACTGGATGATCTTGGAGGGCTCTTCCAACCTGGCTGATTCTATGATAACATCACACCGCAATGGGCAGTGAAATGAGTAAGATGACCTCTTGGATTCTAAATTTATTTTTATTGTTGTGAATCAATTTTATGACAGACAGCAAGCCTGATACTATTCTCTGGTGACACTGCTCTTTCTTTGTGAAGGGCAATTCTGTTGGTAAACAGTCTTTTGCAAAGTACTTAGAATTCTTTTCAAAACCTCATACAGATATTTTTAACACTTACCAACTCATAATTCAACACCAATTATATAAATCAGGGATTGTGATTTATGTGAGGGCATTTTCAGTAAGATGTTCAGATTTCTATTCTCAGCCTGACACCTTATCAATGGTCTGAAAGAAAATGTAGTCTATATCCAAATAAAGTTCACAAGGTGAGTGACGATGGTGATAGGCTGAGCTCAGTGACTTGTTTTGCCTGGCAGCTTAGACTTCCTTGAACTCCTGAAAGGCTTTTGATACCACAATGCCAAGTCACAGCAATGGCAAGAAAGAATGAATAAAAACATTGTTCACATCCATAGAACAAGGAGCTTTGTCATGGTAAAACTGTCTCAGAAGAGGATTTAGAGGCCACCAAAATGAGTTTGAAACCAGTATCTAATAGGGACTGACACTCCTGTTCCCACTTCCTCCCCAAAGGGAAACTCTGCTAGAAGCCTACTAAGAGATTGAGGATGAGTAATAAACCCAAAATCTGTACAGTAAAAACCTTGTTAAAGTTACTATTGAGCTGTTTAATTTACACATTGTCTCATACATCAAAACATATGAGTATCTTCTAGATGTGCAACCTGTCAGGCTGCAATCCTGGACAGCACTGCCCACAGATGCATCCCCAATCACTCCAGCCTGCACACTGCTGGGAAAACCATCCTGCTGCAGTTAGCAAGCACTTCCTAGGCAAGGATCACATCCCAGTATTTTGAAATATTGGTGAAATAGTCCTAGAAACATGCCCATTTTCAGGCTCACTCCAGATCAGCAATAGAGGCTAACATAACTTGGTTCCCTATTTGAAAATCATCAGCAGTTTAGAATTCTTCCCAATTATTGTTTCATTCTCCTTTTCCTTGTCTCCTGATAAAAAGAAAAAGCAAAATGCTACATGCTTAATTCAGAGGACAATATTTACTGACTGTTTCCTTGAGTTGAGCACTTTTCTGTACAACTACTGGTGACCTTCTACTCTTTCCATGTACTAATGAAAAAATATCTTTCTTTGAGGGTTTTTCTTCATCCTATTGTGCCTTGAAAACTTTTTGCGTTGTTCCTACCTCTGCTGGGCATTGATTTTTTTTCCTCATTTGTGTCCTCTCTTCCTTCCCTTTTAAACCCACCAGTCTTCCTAACATTGAATTTGTATCAAGAGCCTCATTTGTCATTTCATAAGCATGTTTGTGTGTGCTTAAACACACATACATATACACATAGTGAACTAGGTAACCTCTGGAGGTGGCTTGCAACATAAATATTCTGTGGCACTTTGATTCTAAAAATACACACCTACACATAAATAAACAAACCATAAATGGACTTCCTGATGTTCATGTGGAAGCCTTTATTTCCCTGTTAACTTTGCTTCTTTCCTACCTACACCAGGCTGTGGATGGATGAGTATATTCGAGCATTTGGCAAAATATACTTGGAATTTAAATGTCAATACTATATGAATACTTGATGAAAACAGGTTTTCCTCAGAGCTTAATTAGCATTACCAGCTTTGTGAAACCGGCCCTTTTAAAATCCCAGGTGTGTATATACATAGACAATATCCTCAGGCATACTTATCTGAGGTTCACGGTTTTGTCACCGTTGGTAACATGCAAACAAATTATTATTTGCACCTCATCAACAACTTCTTTTGTGTTGAGTGCCCTTTTTTAATGCAAAGGGCAGCTTTCTTCTGCCACAATCACCTGTAAGTGGGGAAAACCGACCTTGGTTTTCAAAGAGAAGAGCTCTGCTTAATATGGACTTTTCAGCCACACAAATGATAATTTCCAGGCACATGCAAGGTCACACTGTTCCCCAAATCACATGTGTCACCTTTCCATTATTGAATGAATTAGCCAAAGTGGAGGAGATTCACAGCACCTTGCTTCCAGTCCTCAGCCTAATGCCCTAGCCATGGACTGATGTTGATTACCCCTCTGGTAATCAACACCAGCTCCCTTCCTGGCCACAGGCCACCAATGCTTGCCTTGCCTCCTCAGCCAGATCCATCCTTCCAAACCTCAGATCTGCCCCCAAGGAGGTGCTGCTGGGGCTCACAAATCTGAGCAGCGAAGCATGACTTGCAGGCTTGCAAAGGCTTCCCTTTGACAGTAAATTAAATGCTATCACCCCACAATTAGGACTAGTAGCAGAGGAACTCTGTCAAATTTAGAAATTGCAAGGACAAAGCTCCCACACACATTTCTTAGCTCCTCATGTTAGAGCAAAGCTTCAAATATACACTAAACACAGCTGCCTAGGAAGGGTTTGCCATCACCTCCCCCAGAGCTAAGTCTGTAACAACCGGGCTTGGGACAGCACCCACAATGCATCTACAGACATTGAAGACTACTTAATCTCAGTCACCAGCGATATGGAAATGGGCTATATAATTTCTGGCACTAAACTCTAGAGGCTCTCTCCCAGCTTGAAACTCAGGAGCTGTGCTAGTGATCTTGTATATAAATATGTCAGTAGAAAAAAATGGCTCCTGACAGTAAGAGCAGTTTAATTTAGGAAACAAAAGAACAACAAGGTTTGGCTGCTGAAGCAGAAGCTTGAAAAAATTCAAAGCCACAACGTGGAGCAGGTTTCACACCGAGGAAGACTAACAACTGCAGCAACAAACCCGGGAATCTGGTGGATGCTCTGCCTTTTCAAGTTTTTAAAAGTCAAGCTTGAGATGTCTTCCTAAAATCCACGCTTTAGCTTTGCCAGAAATTATGGCATTTATATGCAAATCACAGAATGAATATCAAGAGCACACACGTGCAGAGGTTAGGCTACATGCTCAACAGCAGTCCCTACTGGCCTTAAAATTAGATTTCAGATGATTTCCTCTCCCATTTTACATTTTGTGATGATTTTTAAATGTAATTTCTCTTGGCCTAAAAAAGGTAATACACATACCCATGTGCTTCCAATGGGTTTAAGCAAGGCATATGTTTGTAAACCAGCCTTAATCTGAATTACACTCCACAAAAGCTGTTCAATATTCAGGTGCAATTATTTGCAGGAGAATGGTGCAATTCTGCAATAATGCTGTGTTTCAAATTCGCTGTGTATTTTCAGTGACAGTATTTAAAAGACTGCCTGCAAAACCTCAGCTTTAGAATATTATCCTCAGCAAGACTAAGGTGAAAGAAATACATAAAATCTTTCATAGTCCCTTTAAAGACATAAGAGGATGTGATGGTTTGGGTGTTCCCTGCCCCCCCACACTTTAGAAATCACCCAGACTAGACTCAGCTGGCTCTGGAAATTTGAATGAAGCTTATATTTACAGCTGGCACAATTTACAAGCAGATATTTACAGTATATACAGTTATAGACAGAAACATACAAGGTAAAAAAAGTAATACAGAAACACAATTCCCCTCCCAGAAACCCGAGTCCCCAGGAGGGGCTCTCAACCACCCCCTCACCTTCCCCCTACCCCTCTCAACCTTACCCCAGTCCCAAGGAAGAATGGAGGTTTGGCCAAGAGGATTAAGAAGCAAAGGTGAATCAGCAAAGCAAATGGAGGGTGAGGTTAGAAAGCAAGATGAAGTTCAGCCAGCAGCCTCAGCCCAGAGCGAAGTGCCAAGTGAAGTGACTTTATCTAATGTTTTACTTTTCCTTTCTACACATCTCAGCAAGACTGTGAGTGAAGTAGACATCACCATTGTTTTCATTTCCCAGCCTATTATCCAGTTCTTCTCACCAAAACGTTCTAGCTAGCTTCAAACTAGCACAGAGAACAAAATATCAAGCAGCATAACAAAGACCAAAAAGCCCTCCCACTCTTTTTTCCACAATGAGTTTTACAAGGTAATTTAAAAACAAAGTGCCCTTAAAAATGCTTCATATGCTTTTTTGTAATACTTGCAATTTTTATAGCCACATATTGAACACAACTTGCAGTGCATCATTCAGTGCATATCCTTCTACATATTCTGAGAACTGAATTAATCTAACACCCATACAGCAGACACACAGATGTATGTCAACTGGAACGATATCTTAATTATCCAATAAATAAAAGCTTGCAGGATCACTGTGCAATGTAGTTTCTGTAAAAATACATTTCCCCCTGCAGCATTTAGTGGACTAGCCATTTATTACATCATGGAATAGTAACACTATGAGGAAGAGTTAGGACAAAAGGATCCCTACTCACAAATTTACAAATTCATCTAGTAAGTCTTTTGATCTAAGAAGTGTCTGAAGGGAGCCTACAGGAAGGCTGGGGAGGGACTATTTACAAGGTCTAGTAATGTCAGGACGAGGGGGAATGGGTTTAAGCTGGAGGAGGGGAGATTTAGACTGGATGTTAGGAGGAAGTTCTTTACAGTGAGGGTGGTAAGACACTGGAACAGGTTGCCCAGGGAGGTTGTGGATGCTTCCTCCCTGGAGGCGTTTATGGCCAGGCTGGATGAGGCCTTGAGCAGTCTGCTCTAGTGGGAGGTGTCCCTGCCTATGGCAGGGGGTTGGAGCTGGATGATCCTTGAGGTCCCTTCCAACCTAAACCATTCTATGTGGTAGAACCATTCTACCACATGGCTAAGGAGATGGGAAGAAAAGGGGAGAAGAGGATAAGGCTGTCTATAAAAAGAATCTCAAAGGGCAACATCTAAGTAAAGAACAAGACAGTTAAGAAAAAAATCCACCAAAATCAAAACAGCAGTGGAAAGCAGAGGAAGTTTCTGTGTCCACCATGAAAAGTTGGGTACGATGGTGTTTCTCATGCATGAGACTGCTGCCAGAGGATGGGACAGCTGCTGAATTCAGCCATGAGCCATTTCCCCATGGCTGCAAGGCCATTTCTTACAAAGATATTGTCAGAAACATTCCTGATACATACTGTTTCTACCAGAATAATTCTGCTTGTGTACTATTTCTGCAAGAATAACTCTGCATTACTACACCAGTAATACTATTGCTACTCTAGCATGTTGCTACAGGAGCAGACTACATGGACAACATACCTTCATAGACACAAGGGCATGTGTCCCATCCAACATTACTTATATACATACATGAGACACGTGTGCTGTGTGTCACACTAGCCCACTGCGGTAGTATTAATCTGTCAGAAAGCTCAGTCAAATTCAATTAGTATCCAAATGTCCAACAGCTTCAATCACGTTGGTTCAGTGACAACCTTAGGACAAAAATCACTGTACATAGAAGATAAGCACACCAACAGAGCATTTGCTTTGTCAGACTATGAATTACGACAACAGAGTATGTCCCTATCTCAGTTCTAGTTTAAATTTCCCAGAGACTCAAATATAGCTAATAAAACAAATAATAATTTATAGGATGCCTTTCCCTCTTCCCCCCCTCCTTTTTTCAGAGAAAAGGAATTAGATGTAGAGAGGAAAAAGTAAAGCACACCCAAATAGCCTCGCTTCGGTTTGGAAATTGAAAGAGAAAACTTTAACAATAAATAAAAGGTATTTGAGGTAGGGAAATTACAAAGAAGGTACAGGGAAGGGAAAACAAGACACAAAATAGATATATACAACCAGATTGACGGCAATGGGTTCTGTCCACCTCGTGCACCGATGGCCACATGGCAAAACAAAGAGCAGCAGGCAACAGGAAGGTAGTGCTACCAAGCAGGGAGGCAGGGCGGGAGAGAGCCAAGCAGGAAGTTCCTCTGCTTTTATAGGAGGGTAGACAGGAAGTGGGGGTGGGCTAAGCACCGCACCTGCAGTAAGGGCCAGACCCACCCCCAGTGAGGAGTCAGGAGGACCTGGGGTCAGAGTCAAGACCACTCCCCCAGGAGGCTTAACCCTTTACAGTCCCAGATAGACTCATGCTATGGAAAGGAAATCACCCGCTTGTTACAATGTTGTCTTCCTCTCTGGTTCTGGAACGGCTCAACAAAGTTTCTCCAGAGCTAACAGGTCCATTTTAAGGCTGGCTGGTACATTCCAAGGAGGAACATTCAGCTGGAAGACCTTCTGATTAATCAGCCACTCGCCTGTGCTGCTTCTGGGGCAGCACCACAGGACACCACGGGGATGAAGGAGAATCCGTAACTGTACCTCCTGTATTTAATATGTTCTTCAAATGCTTCTGTAAAAATTATCACTCACAAAAGGGTGTGGGTTCCATATAGAAACATTTATTGTCATCATTGTTTTCCAACCACTGTTTCTTTTGTGTCTGGATTATGCAACAAGGTGCCTTGTTTTTACTGTTGCCAAATCCAAACAGAATTTATTTATAAGCCCCTTAATTTAAGACCTGAACAGAAAGCAGCATTCACTTTCTGAAGAAATCTGTAGCACACATTAAATTATAATTGTCTCTGAATTGTCTGTCTTTTGGAAACAACTCCCATATTTAAATCATATTATAATTTTAAATATGCAAACAAAACACCTATAGCTAAATATAATGATCTGAGAAATTAAATCAGGATACTAAATTTCATCACAGAATCTCTCACTATTGCCAAGATAAGTCAATGAAGATCAGCATGTCTACTTTAAGCTCCAACAGTGTAATAACATAAAGCTATCGGGCCAATGTCAATGGCATGAGCTTCAATAAGGCCAAATGCCAGGTCCTGTGCTTGGGCCACAACCACCCCAAGTAAAACTAGAGGCTTGGGAAGGCATGGCTGGAGAGCTGTCTGGCAGAAGGGGACCTAGGAGTTGTAACAGACAAACAACTCAATATGAGCCAGCAGTGTGCCCAGTTGGCAAAGAAAGCCAGTGGCAATGTGGCTTGTATTAGAAATGCTGTGTCTGGCAAGAGTAGGGAGGTGATTGTCCCCTTGTACTCGGCTCCGCTGAGGCCATACCTTGAGTACTGTGTTCAGTTTTGGGCACCTCAATACAAGAGGGATGTGGAGGTGCTGGAGCGAGTGCAGAGGAGGGCAAGGAAGCTGGGAAAGGGTCTGGAGGATAAATCTTATGAAGAGCAACTGAGGGAGCTGGGGATGGTTAGTTTGAGGAAGAGGAGGCTGAGGGGAGACCTCATTGCTGTCTACAGCTACTTGAAGGGACATTATGGAGAGGCTGCTGCTGGTCTCTTCTAACGGATAAATACTGATAAAACAAGATGGAATGACCTCAAGCTGTGACTAGGTAGGTTTAGACTGGCCATTAAGAAACATTTTTTCCCAGCAAGAGTGGTCAGGCATTGGAACAGGCTGCCCAGGGAGGTGGTGGAGTGCGCTAGTTTGAAGCTAGCTAGAATGTTTTGGTGAGAAGAACTAGATTACAGGCTGTGAAAGGAAAACAGTGGTGATGTCTACTTGGCTCATAGGCTTGCTGAGATGTATAAAAATAAAAGCAAAACATAGATAAGACACTTGGTCTCTCTCACTTGGGCTGCTGCTGGGGAACTGGCTAATTGCATCTTACTCTCTAATCTCACCCTCCATTTTGGACTAATCCACTTTGCTTTCTAACCCCCTGGCCAAACCTCCATTCTTCCTTGGGACTGGGGTAAGGTTGAGAGGGGTAGGGGGAAGGTGAGGGGGTGGTTGAGAGCCCCTCCTGGGGACTCAGGTTTCTGGGAGGGGAGTTGTGTTTCTGTATTACCTTTTCCCTTGTATATTTCTGTATATAACTGTATATACTGTAAATATCTGCTTGTAAATTGTGCCAGCTGTAAATATAAGCTTCATTCATATTTCCAGAGACGGCTGAGTCTAGTCTGGGTGATTTCTAAAAGTGGGGGGGGGCAGGGAACAACCAAACCATCACATGGAGCCACCAACCCTGGATGTGTTCGAAAGTCATTTGGACATGGTACTTGGGGATATGGCTTAAGGGTGAACTGTGTCGAGTAGGGACAACAGTTGGACTTGATCCTGGGGGTCTTTTCCAACCAGAATGTTTCTGTGATTATGTGATAACACTTATGTTAGATAATAATTATGTAAAAGAAGAGAGAAATAAGACTTATTTTTCCAAGTCACAGATATAAAATTATATCATCATTTGTGCATTTCTCTACAGTGCCTAAGGGATACAAACGTAACACTCGATGATTCCCCAATTATAAACAATATTAATCAGAACAAAAAAGGGCAATTTCTTTGTGGCAAATCTACCTTTCTTCACCAGAATTTTGTAAGAATATAGGAAAGCAATGCAAAAATTAATTACATTTTTAAATGTAATTAATGACTCTCTTCACTGAGAGAGTCATTGGCTACTGGAATGGGCTGCCCAGGGAGGTGGTGGAGTCGCCGTCCCTGGAGCTGTTCAAGGCAGGATTGGACGTGGCACTTGGTGCCATGGTCTAGCCTTGAGCTCTGTGGTAAAAGGTTGGACTTGATGATCTGTGAGGTCTCTTCCAACCCTGATGATACTATGATAAATAGAATGGCATGCAAAGAAGTTTACAAACTTCTGACATATCCACCTCATTCATTCTAACATGGAACTCAGCGAATAAAACCAAAGTATGCTCCAAAATCCCTAACAATATAGCTTAATTCTTTTTAACTAGACAGACAAAATGTTCCAATGAAAAATCTCAATTAAAAATTACTGATTGAATGTTCTGAATGAAACAGGTACGGATGATAAAACAAACCCACCAGCTTCTGCATGTCCCATATTTATTTCAAGCCAGAAACACAGTCTACTTTAATTTATAATCTTCATCCAGCCCCTGCAGATTAGATCCAGCATCACAGATGCCTTAATTTAATTTGGGATTTGAATATATATTTTTTCTGACACTAATTAGCTTTCAAAGGTACCAATAAACATTAAGTAACTTCAGCTTTGATATCTCATGAATGATAAATGTATGGAATTTACTCTTGTATAAAGATATCATTTTGTGTGTCCTTCAGGGTGAGAGGGTCTGGGGTTTTTTAAGTATTCTTGATTTAATATCCAAATCAGTTAAGTCTAAAATGGTATTAACCACTTTTGAAAACATCTTCATTTTTAATATTTAAAGCAGTTGAGTACTCCAGCTCTGATCTTACAGAACAGTTAAGAACATAAGTACATGACTGAAGAATTAAGCACGTGCATATTTACAGGATTAGGGGTTTAATCTGTCATTTTTCCTCATGGTCTGTTAAACAGAGACCATATATGTATTTCTAACTGGAAACTATAATAATTGATAAAAGGTTTTAGACAAGGATACTCTATCAGGGGGAAGGTTTGTTTTTCTCAGCTTTTGTTTTAAGAAAGACCGGGGCGGAGAGGGGGAAGACATCAATGAGATCTCTGATTTCCCCTCTGTTGCTTCCTGATGTAGGAGGCTTTATTCAGGAATCTTTAAAACACTGGCAAGGGCAGAGTTCCTCCTCCATCAGAGGAGGACTAACACCAGTACAGACTAGGGGTCGTCATGCTGGAAAGCAGCTCCATGGAGAAAGACCTTGGAGTCCTAGTGGACAGCAAATTATCCACGGGACAGCAACGTGCTCCTGTGGCCAAGAGGGCCAACAGCATCCTGGGGTGCATCAAGAAAAGTGTGTCCAGCAAGTCTAGGGAGGTTCTCCTTCCCCTCTGCTCTGCCCTGCTCAGATCACACTTGGAACATTGTGTCCAGTTTTGGGCTCCTCAGTTTAAGAGAGACCGGGATCTACTGGAGAGAGTCCAACAGGATGATTTACAAGGATGATTGTGAGGCTTGAACATCTTTCCTAGGAAGAAGGACTGAGAGAACTGGAGCTGTTCAACCCTGAGAAGGCTCAGAGGGTATCGAAGGGGTGAGTGCCAAGATGAAGGTGATGGCTTTTTTTCGGTGGACAAGGGAAAATGGGTGCAAGCTAGAACACAGGAAGTTCCACCTCAACATGAGAAGAAACTTCTTTACAGTGAGGGTGACAGAGTACTGCAACAGAGTGCCCAGAGAGGTTGTGGAGTCTCCCTCTCTGGAGACATTCAGAACCCGCCTGGATGTGTTCCTGTGCAGCCTGCCCTAGGTGATCCTGCTCTGGCAGGGAGGTTGGACTGGATGCTCTCTGGAGGCCTTTTCCAACCCCTAACATTCTGTGATGCTGGGACTCCTCTTTCCTCTGAGTTTACTTTTTCTCTCACTTAGCCAGTTCCTCAGCTAAATGCAACACCATCCTCTACTCTCTTCTCCCTCTTTCAACAATCTTTCTTCAGTTGCTTTTCCAAAACCTGCTGCCTGTTGATTGCTACCTATAACCTCTCCTGTCATACTCTCACCACTGTCACGTGCCTCACAGCCACTCAGTCTCTTCTCTTAAAACATTTCAGTTTTGTTTTCCAGTGGCTTGGAAGGGTTCTGTCCTGGGTTTGGCTGGCATAGATTTCATTTTCTAGTTAGTAGCTGGTGCAGTACTGTGTTTCTGATTTAGTATGAGAATAATGTTGATAATGCAATGATGTTTGTCATTGCTCAGGAGCCTTATTCTAAATCAAGGAGTTTTCAAGTTCACATGCTCTTCGAGTGAGCAGATCCTCAAGAGGCTCTCAAGGAGCATGGCCAAGACCACTGACCAGAACTACCACAAGACTTCATGCATAGTGTATAAACTGGGGATAAGTGGCCAGGGGGTGAACATGGACTGCCGATTGGGCTTTAGTCAGTGGGTGGTGAGCAATTGCACTGTGCATCACTTGGCTTTTCTTGGGTTTTATTTCTCTTTTAGGCTGAAGATGAACCAGCAGTGTGCCCAGGTGGACAAGAGAGCAAACAGCATCCTGGCCTGTATCAGGGACAATGTGCCCAGTAGGACGAGGGAGGTTATTCTTGCCCTGTACTCAACACTGGTCAGGCCACACCTTGAGTACTGTGTCCAGTTCTGGGCTCCTCAATTCAAGAGAGATGTTGAGGTGCTGGAACGTGCCCAGGGAATGGCAACAAAGCTGGTGAGAGACCTGGGACACAAACCCTATGAGGAGAGGCTGAGGAAGCTGGGGTTGTTTAGCTTGGAGAAGAGGAGGCTCAGGGGTGACCTCATTGCTGTCTACAACTACCTGAAGGGA
>WAAF01008980.1:185844-242281 GCA_013400475.1 Tricholaema leucomelas | reverse complement strand
ATTGTTATTATTATATTTTATTTAATTTTAATCTGTTATCTCAACACGAGTTTTATCTTTTCCATATTCTCTTTCCTATCTCACTGCGAGGGAGAATGAGCAAGCAAGCAGCTGTGCAGTGCTTGCTTAGCTGTCTGGGGTTAAACCACAATGGTTCCTCTTCTCACCCTGTACTTTCTAGTTTGGTTTTTTTTTTTGGCCAGCAACATTTTTACTTTTTCTTTCCAAGCTGATCTATCCAAATCCCATTTTTACTATTCCTTCAATTCTTATATTTGCCTCTTCCTATTTCTTTAACTTTTACCTTGAACTCAAGTAATTTTCATCTTTATTCACTGTGGTGGTAGGCCTGATGGGGCAAACATGGGATTGTCCATGCCCAGACATGTTTGCCTGCCCCCCGCTCCTTCTGTGCTGGGGAAGCAACCTTGGGAGGGGAGGGCAAAAGCCCTGCTGTGCTAGTTTGAGCCTAGCTAGCATGTTTTGGTGAGAAGAACTAGATGATAGGCTGGAAAATTAAAACAATGGTGTCTACTTCCCTCACAGTCTTGCTGAGATCTGTACAAAAGAAAGGCAAAACAAAGATTAGGTCACTTTTGCTCTGCACTTTGTGCTGGGCTGTTCCCTTCTGCTTTGCCTGCTGGGGAAAGCTGAGGCTGCTGGCTGGACTCCATCTTGCTTTCTAACCTCACCCTCCTTTTTGCTTTTGTGGCTGATTCACCTTTGCTTAATCCTCTTGGCCGAACCTCCATTCTTCCTTAGGACTGGGGTAAGGTTGGGAGGGGTAGAGGGAAGGTGAGGGGGTGGTTGAGAGCCCCTCCTGGGGACTCAGGTTTCTGGGAGGGGAGTTGTGTCTGTATTACCTTTTTTACCTTGTATATTTCTGTATATAACTGTATTTACTGTAAATATCTGCTTGTAAATTGTGCTAGCTGTAAATATAAGCTTCATTCAAATTTCCAGAGCCGGCTGAGTCTAGTCTGGGTGATTTCTAAAGTATGGGGGTTGGGGAACACCCAAACCATCACACCTGCCTTTGGCTAATATGGTGAGGCCTGGCAAAGTGCCATTCCAATTGGCTAACTGATGTCCAATGCCCCACTAGTCGCAGGCTGGATGTTGATAAAGGGATGAGCAGGTAGCACGAGGCTGCTGCCGCCTCATTTTGCATCCCGAATTTGCCTGGAGAGCTTATCAGGAGCAGGCTCCAAATGCCTGCAGGTGGTTGCCTTGCATAGCCCCCAGCGTGGCACTGTGCTGAGACCGTGCACACCTCAAGACATCCTGCCTGCCCCTGAGAGTCTTCCTGCTAAGACTACAGTCCTGGAGAGACACAGATCGTCCAGAGGAGAGGTGGACAAGGTCAAGGATTGTCTGCCTCCTTTCCAGAAGCCTGGGAGAAATCAAGTCTCAGTGGCTAACCGGACAGACTTCCACCTGCTCTGGGTACTGTCTGATTCACAATTTTGTAAGTAAATACTTAAAAGCCTCTTCCAGTATAATATTTGTGTTTGCCACTTTAAGAAATAAGTGATCTAGTTTTGCCTGTGCCCTGCATGTATAAATTTCCAACCTGTGCGGTGTTTTGAACCTGTGAATAAAGTTTCTGGCAAGTTTTAATGTTAATAAACAGTTTTCAAAGTCATTAACAATCATTGCCTGGATAGCAAAATTAATACAGATTATTAGTTTTGCATAATCCACATTCACTTCTGACTGAAGACCCTTCCTTTCTTGCTTATCTTGTCTCAGCCACTTGACCCAGACTTAACAATGAATTCTTCCTTCTGATCTTTTAATCTTCAAATTCCTTTTCTGTGAGGAATAACTTCCCTCACCTGCCATCATGCCACACCTTTGCTGACATCCAACCAATTACCCTCCCTAACTCCCCTTGTACAGCAACCTTCAGCAGACGTTTCCTATAGTGACAGGCACAACTTCTCCATTTCCTCAGCAGGCTCTCTGATTTCATTACTTTCTTGCCACCCTGTCCACTTTCGACTCCATACAGTGAATTGTGTGTGACTGTCTTGGTAGCAATGCAACTGCAGTAATAAAAAGTATAGCACGAAATAAAACATGTACTGAAAAGCAGGATGAACAATCTGGCATTTCACCCACCCTTATCTCCTTACAATCAACATCCTCTTCCTGGACAAACCAGGACATCACTATGTCTTATTTGAAAATCCCTGCCCTTACTGCTCTGACTCTATCTCCTTCAGAAAAGTCATCCACCTGCTGTGTTTTTCACAAGTACACCTTTATATGGCTCTGACTATTCCCTGCCTTGAGTTCACCTTTCTGGCAGCGTGTCCACCTGGCTAAGAGGAGTCCTAATGAACTGAAAATACAAAAAAGGGAGCAAACAAGTGGACAGGCAAGACAAGAGGAGAATAAAAACATTGCCTGGGCACTCTGGCACAAAAACAGGAAGGTAAAAGCCCAGTTGGAGCTAGCAAGGGGCATTAAGCTTAAAAAGAAACAATTCTACCAAAATGTTGTTTGCAATAGGAAGGTCAGGAAAATGTGAGTCTGTTGATGGATGAGGAAGAGACAAGCAACAGACATCAAACAAGAAGCTGAAGCACTTCATGTTCTTTCTTACAAGCCCTTATAGACAAAGTCTGCTCCCAAGTCCCCAAAAATATCGCCCCCGTTCAAAACCAGGGCCAGCCTCCAGCAATTTAGCTATAGGGTAAAGACTTCTTAGAGAAACCAGGTATGTTTTGGATCCATCAGGCCAGGGTTCACCCAAGAATCTGACAGAGCTGACTCATCTGATTGTGAAGGTGTTGTCAATTCACCTCTGAAAAACCAAGGTCATAGAGGAAGGCCTCTGATGACAAGGAAAAGGCCAACATTATTTCCATCTTTAAGGAAGGACAAACAAGGAAGGGGACCCAGGGAACAACCAGTGGTCAACCTTAGCTCAGCCCCTAGAAAGTCCCTGGGAAACATCCTTTTGTAATCCATCTCCACAGACAGGAGAAGAGGACTAACAGAAAGAGCCATCATGGACTTTTCAAGGGCAAATCATGCCTGGCTCTGCTCACTGTCTTCCACAAAAGAAGGGTCTGAAGTCAGAGTTATAAAGGTAAAATATATTTAGACTTCTGACACTATCTCCCACAGTAGTCCACTTTTTAAGCTAATGAAATACAGGTGGGACACACAGATTGGCTGCAAATTAGCTGTACTGCCAGGCTCAAAAGGTAGTGATCAATGGCTTGACGTGCCATTGGTAGCCAGCAACAAGCTGGTTACATTAGGGATGCGTAGACCTGAATATCTTCATCCCTGGCCTATGCTGAGACAGAAGACATCACTGCAAAGCTTGCAGGTAGCATCAGGCTGCAGGGAAGGGTGTGAATGGTCCTCAGCTTCCTACTTCCATGAACACAAGGGGGGAAAAAAGCTGTGTATTTTATATACCATTTCAAACCAGCTGTTTTGTTAAAGTGGGAAGGCTTCACACAAGCCTTTCAAAGATAGCCTGTTTCACCTCGGGTTCTGTGCTCATGAGCCAAGCTGGCAGATACAGATCTTGTAAGTTCAGCTGATGAAACAAACCCCAGGAGGTACTGAGCTTCGGCAGGTTAGAAATCATTAGTGTTTCCATTACTTCTCTGATTAGGTGATTAAAATCTCCCACCAAGCATGTTTCAGAGACGCTAACTCTGAAATAGAGAATTCCTCTAAGACAGAAGTTTTATGCTTTGTTTTGTCTGAGTTGTTTTCTTTTTGCCATCCAGGATGAACCTGCTGGCTCTTTTTTGTTAGCAACCATGCTTTCGTGGTTTAATCCTGCAGGGTTTTTTTCCCTACAGCTGTGTCTTGTTTACTTTGTTTGTTTTTTTGGTCCTCATAGAAGATACAGTAAATGGAACAGCTCTGTGAGGCTTATGTTGTGAATGTATTATTGCCAACATTTAATGATAATGTATTCTTGGTATTTTGTTAGCCAAACATGCAACTTGACTTCAACTTGCAATAACTGCATAAGCTCATTAAGAGCTTCTTCCCATTATGCTACCATATTTCTCTATAGGCTTTGAGTTCTTTAGTGGAATAAAAAGTTTAATTGCACCTCAATTTCAGAGAAGACAGTGCTTAACATCTCACATTAGATCCTGCCTCATGTTTCACCACTTCGCTTCTGCCTGTAAAACCTTTCTTGCAGTTCAAATTCTTTTCTTGCAAATAAATTCTGTCGTGTGGCAGAAACAAAAGTAAATATATTTAGTGAAGTGTAA
Source organism: Tricholaema leucomelas (assembly GCA_013400475.1). NCBI lineage: Eukaryota > Metazoa > Chordata > Aves > Piciformes > Lybiidae > Tricholaema lacrymosa > Tricholaema leucomelas. Next base: position 238,022 of record WAAF01008980.1, on the reverse strand, counting down.
CATGAACAAGGCACTGCTTCTACACTGGCTGTGTAAGACTCTGAAAAAGGGAACAAGCCTTTTCTGCCTGAGGAGACTTCACTTCCACCGGAAATCTGCAGGAAGCTTCCCTGGCAATCTGACTGCACACCTGCACACACTACTCCCCATTTCCAGAGAGATCAGATCTCTACTCCACAAGACTTCTGGCTGCTGTGCAGAAAGAGAAATACCAAAAGTCATTATTTCAGCATTGAGACTAAAATCTATGGCATAAGGTGTATTTATGGCTATAGCAAATCTGTCCAAGCCAGGGAGAGGGCAAGTCTTAATATGCGATGTGTGTTTACAGAGACAGACCCAAAACGTCCTCAAAACTCATCCCATATGTAAAATACATATATGGTCTCATGAGCCAAGCAAGCAGCCACATTTTTTTTCCTAAAAGCTCTCTCTATTCTCTCTCTATTTCTCTATTTGGTTAACCTCTTTAGTTTTAATGTTGCTCCATCAGCCAGGCAGCAACGTGCTGGCGAAAGCTCCTACTGTGAGCCCTTCTCCAGGTGCAGAAAAGGTACAATTCTGCAGGCAGCTTTGCTGGTGCCAATGGGGACAGGGCCTCACATCTCTTCATTATCTTTCTCTGCTCTCCTCCTCTTAGCCCTGTCACATCTGGTACTTGTCACAACAGTCAGTAAGCCAGTAGTAACACTAAGAAAAGAAAATATCCACTTTTTGCTGCATTAGTGTTCTGCCACTTTTTAGTGAGGTGACCCAGTTGAGAGTGAGATGCTTTGAAGGCTGAGGTAGGACAAGGTCTGTGGTGACATACACAGCCAGGAGCAGGAATGTGAAGCCAGGACAGTTCCCAATAGCTTGGCTCATAAAACCATAATTCAAATTGAGACTTGTGTTGCATTTAAAAGGCAAAACCATAGCTCAAGCCATCTCCCGAAAACCAAACCCTGACACTTCTCCTTCCTGCTTTGTAAAAGTGTTCTCCAATGTTATCTAATGCTTCTCTTCATCTGATTTTTCTATGAGATAAATATCATAGATACTTGTTACATTTGCATTATTTACCTCTCCATTACAAGAAATAGGCTGACCAAGCCTGGGAAAAAACAAAGCACTTGCTGCATGCTAACTTGTGAAGGAATCTCAAAAATACCCCCAAGAAAATGAAGATATTTGACTTATTTGACAAAGAGAGTCTGACAGTCAAAAATGTTGACATTTTTTAACTTCTGAAAAGCTCTCCATCAAATGTCCAATTCTTTGACTTCAATGCAACTTGTTAACTTCAAAGCTGCAATAATATAGAGCTGGAACTATACTTACAGTTAATGCAGTATAGTATTTTGCCACTTAAGATCATGTTTTATGTTGTTTATAGCATACAGGCTAATTGTTTCCATGGAAAATTTCCAGCTGTATAGTTTTTAAGAATTAAGTTTGGGCACACATGGTAGCAAAACTGCCAAAGGTGTGCTGGAAGCTACCCCACGGCTCATTAGAATGCACAAGCAAGAAAGGCAATACCTTGGAATGTAGAGGGATGATACCTCCAAGTGGTGTTGGAGGACCTGGAGTAGGAGGCAAGGAGGTAAAATGTGGGTTTGTGCCATGTGCTGGGCCAGGACAAGCTTTCTGTGGCAAGCATCAGACACAGGCAGGGGAGCTGGACCAGATGATCTTTTGAGGTCCCTTTCAGCCCCTGGCATTCTATGATTGTATGAAAATTGCAACTTGTACCATTGAGGTGTTTAAGATTTTCCACATTTGCATGCAGGAACTACGATATGAAATGCACTGGTGGATGTATGATTTGCATGCTCAGATCATGATTTTCTGTTGTGTGAAAATATATCCAATCCATTGGAAAGTTTAAGCCACCAGCAAAGTTGCTCACAGGCTGCATGTGGTGTCCCAGGTGAGCTGTGGCTTCAGCACCAAAAGTATGGGTTAGCAAACTTGTGTCTTTGTCATACATGTCATATTTGTATGGTCTCAGTTGTCTCCTTGCCCAAGGGTAGAAAACACTCTTGAGTACAAAGCTGAAAACTGTCTCTGAAGGAAAGAGAGCTGGCAGATACAGAAGAGATGGAAAGAAGATCATGAGGAAAGCCAGAGGAGAGAGACCACAGAGTGAAATAGGCACAGATGGTTAAACAAAAGCCATTGGAAAACATGGGATACTGAGCCTGGAGAGAGAGCTTAGGGTTCTTAAGTTTCTACCTTCCAGTAAGTATAACAGAAAAATTCTACATCTATCTTCTATGAGGACAGGCTATGAGAGTTGGGGCTCTGCAGCCTGGAGAGAAGAGAAGGCTTCGAGAAGACCTTGTAGTGGTCTTCCAGTATCTGAAGGGGGCCTACAGGAGGGCTGGGGAGGGACTATTTATGAGGTCTTGTAATGACAGGACAAGGAGTAAGGGGTTTAAACTGGAAAAGGGGAGATTTAAACTGGATGTTAGGAAGAAGTTCTTTACGGTGAGGGTGGTGAAACACTGGCACAGGTTGCCCAGGGAGGTTGTGGCTGCTCCCTGCCTGGAGGTGTTCAAGGCCAGGTTGGATGAGGTCTTGAGCAAGCTGTTCTAACGGGAGGTGTCCCTGCCTATGGCAGAGGGTTGGAACTAGATGATCTTTGAGGTGCCTTCCAAGCTAAACCATTCTATTCTATGATTCTATTTTCAGGTGGCTGTTTGACAGAAGAGAATTACTTTCCATGGTACCTTTTATGCCATTACTTCAAGTGAGAGGTTTCTGACAGGGTATGAAGGTTTTTAACCTTCCTCACATCCACTTAAAAATCAGTCCATGTTACGAAACGTCTGTATTTGCCCTAGCTGTCATTCTTTCTTTTTTCTCCATAGGAACTTATGTTAAGCAAAGTCATAATGAAAGAGCAAATCAAGCACTCAGAAACAAGAAGATTCCTGAACTAATGTTATTCGAGCAAATGTAATTTTTATGTCCTTGTGCCATGCTAGACAAGTTGCTCAAATCAGATTTTCCAGACATATTCACTAATTGGGCATTTCTCATTGTCTAGATGCTTTTTTTCTCAAAGCAATTCAAGTGGGATACAATAATTCAGAGCAGTGGAAGCTGTTCATTGAACATATCAAGTTCTATTTAAAAAACCTACTCCACTATTTTCCTAACATTTGCATTCTCACCCAAATGTGAAGTCTAATTAATGTTCTCCCCCCACCCCAAAAGAAAAAGCAGCTTTCAGTCTAGACTTGTCCATGCATAATTTTTAGAGATCTTGGAAAATGCATCCCTGGTTTTCTTCCTGAAGTAGGAGACTGCTGAACACAGAAGTTATAAGAGCAATAATGTCATCAATACCTATTCTCATTCTCATAGTTAGTTCTATTTTTGTTGTGGTTTTTGTTTGTTTTGGTTTTGCAAGCTGTGTTTGGTTTGTTTTTTATAAACTGTGTATCAAATTTCTTGAAAAAAGTTTTAAAATCCATTAGTAAGACCCTTAAGTAAGTAGTATATAGTGGGGTCAATGAGAAAGAAATGTGAGATTCTGAAGCAGTCAGGAAGAAAGGGATCTGTGGGGACTGGTAGATAGTAGCTGAAGATGAGCCGGCAGTGTGCCCAGGTGGCCAAGAGAGCCAATGGCATCCTGGCCTGTATCAGGAACAATGTGGCCAGTAGGACAAGAGAGGTTATTCATCCCTAGTTCTTCACCTGTACTCAACACTGGTCAGGCCACACTTAGTACTGTGTCCAGTTCTGGGCTCCTCAATTCAAGAGAGATGTTGAGATACTGAAACGTGTCCAGAGAAGGGCAACAAAGCTGGTGAGGGGCCTGGGACACAAACCCTATGAGGAGAGGCTGAGGGAGCTGGGGTTGTTTAGCTTGGAGGAGGCTCAGGGCAGACCTCATTGCTGTCTACAACTACCTGAAGGGAGGTAGCCAGGTGGGGGTTGGTCTCTTCTGCCAGGCAACCAGCAACAAGGCAAGGGGACACAGTCTCAAGTTGTGCCGGGGGAAGTATAGGCTGGATGTTAGGAGGAAGTTCTTCACAGAGAGAGTGATTGGCATTGGAATGGGCTGCCCAGGGAGGTGGTGGAGTCACTGTCCCTGGGGGTGTTCAAGAAAAGCCTGGATGAGGCACTTAGTGCCACGGTCTAGCTGACTGGTTAGGGCTGGGTGCTAGGTTGGACTGGATGATCTTGGAGGTCTCTTCCAATCTGCTTGATTCTATGATTCTATGATGAGAAGGCTTGACTGCAAAACAGTGACCAAGGAGGCTCGATGCCATGGGTTATCTCTTCCAGCCATGTAGATGACAGACTGTCAGCATGACAGTCAGCGTGTATGACAAGCTCTTTTAAAGGAGTATTACCTTTCTATTTAAAAGCACAGACAGAAATACCTATTTCTTAATAGAACTTAATTAGACACAATAGATGAAACATCAACTTACTTAAAAATGTGAATTATCACAAAAAAAGAAGTAAAGCCTGTTGCAGTATTTGTGGTCTGAAAGACTTTATTGTCAGTGCTGAATGTTCCTAAAGCTAGAGACCTTTTCAAGAAGGAAACAATAGGATACACTTCAAAACTCAATTAGAGGGAATAATACCTCTGGATCCTCACAGATCCTGCCAGTCTACATCAGAATCTCGAGTTGACAAAAATATCTTATGTAGTCACTCATTTCAAAAGAAAGACAAAGGACCTGGTTTATTTTTAGAATACCAGGCAGAAGCTAATTCCAACAAGGGAGGATTTTCCATTGTAAGAGATGAAAATGTAACAGTTTAATATGGTGTGCTAGTTTGAAGCTAGCTAGAATGTTTTGGTGAGAAGAACTAGATTACAGGCTGTGGAAGGAAGACAATGGTGATGTCTACTTCCCTCATAGGCTTGCTGAGAGGTATAAGAAGAAGAATCAAAACATAGATAATGCACTCGCTTCGCCTGCTGGGGAGCTCTGAGCTGAATCTCTCTCTCTAACCTCACTCTCTGTTTTTTTTCTTTCCTAATCCCCTTTGCTTCCTAACCCCCTGGCCGAACTTCCATTCTTCCTTGGGACTGGGGTAAGGTTGAGAGGGGTAGGGGGAAGGTGAAGGGGCAGTTGGGAGCCCCTCCTGGGGACTCAAGTTTCTGGGAGGGCTGCTGTGTTTCTGTATTACCTTTTACCTTGTATATTTACTGTAAATATCTGCTTGTATATTGTGCTAAGCTGTAACTAATAAGCTTCATTCAATTTCCAGAGCCGGCTGAGTCTAGTCTGGGTGATTTCCAAAGTGGGGGGGGAGGGAGGACAGGGAACACCCAAACCATCACATATGGTACTTTCCAAATTAATACAGAACCCTCAGTTTCCTCTTTGCAGTTCAGCCTCATTAAAATCATTTAAGAGATTTCTAAGTGTTAAAAAATCATGGTAGTGTGTTCTTATTGTACACACACCTTTGTAAAAATAGCATTAGATTCCTCTTTTGCATACAGAGAAAGGCAATAAATTAACTCGTGGTGAGTATCCCTGAAACATTAGCAGTATGAATGGTGCTGGAGCATAATTAGGTTTCCATAAACTCTCTCCTCCGAACACCCATACACTATGCTATTTAGGACTAGTTTTGAAAACCATAATTAAACAGTCAGAAAACCCTTGGAAAAGTTACAAAATAACCAGCCACGTAAAAATCACAGGGAGAAAACAAACAAATAAGCCCCCAGTTGATCGTTCAAGTTTCTTAATGAATTCTGGTAATTCCAGTAAGTTGGAAAAACAAGGAAGGACCTGAGCCACCAGCTCTGTCCCTTTCAAACTTTAACNTTCTTTACACATCCCAGCAAGACTGTGAGGGAAGTAGACCTCACCATTGTTTTCATTTTACAGCCTATCATCTAGTTCTTCTCACCAAAACATGCTAGCTAGGCTCAAACTAGCACACAACTACATTATGCTTCTAAAGCACAAATCACCACTGAGGAGTTGCTAAGCTTACTGAAGTACATTTTTCTCCCATATGCATTCTTGTCAACTAAATCTATAGCTAATAATTCTTCCCTGCCTGCTCGTTTATCCTTACTGAAACACAAAGAGAAATACAATTCCCAAAGCTCCTGCTAACCTCCTTTGACAGTTTTGAAAGGATTTTCAGGGCCTGAGAGTTTATAGTGGGGCTACAGTGCAGCATCTATAGAGCAAGACACACTCTCCTGCCGCATCGTCTTTTATAGTGATGGCTGAAGCAGGGCTGGTAGAGCCATCAGGTTTGCAGAGAATTGATGAACTCAAACTCAGTTGGAGCCAACAGCATCTCTGCAGCACACCACATCAACAAGATGGACAAAACCGCTAGACCTTTGATGTCCAGCATTTTGGACTATGAAACAAGCCTTATTTAAAGGACAGACAGGAGGCAACCTCTCCCTAAATATATTCATCCATCTCCCTCTGTCCCCATCGTGCCATTCATGCAGTACGAAGCAGGTGGAAATTATTCACGGTTCCCTGCTGGGGATTCCCTTGGCAAATGTAAGGGCGGATTAGTCTGCTCATGAGTGGTCTTCCCTGCAGTTCCTGGGCCGAGGAGCACAGCTAGCGGAGACTGCCAAAATACGCCTGGTGTCAGCTTACAGCTCTTGGGGGAGACTTCCTAATTGCCATAAATTAGCTGCTATTACCTGACGTACAGTGGAGGATGAAGGAACTTTGACTTGCTGGCTCTCATTCTGCCTTCGCTCAGATAGTGCAAAAGACATCTTCACTTTGCCAGGTGTCCTCTAGCAGCTGGCCAATGGAGCAAGAAGCAGAGCCCAATCCTCCCTCCAGGTACAGCCAGTCAGGCCAGGGGGGAAGGCGAAGCAAGGGAACAAGACCAAGATTACAGCTATATTATCACTCTTGCTCTGAAACCCATTGCTACTGTGGCACTGATAGACCCTGTGTCACTGCCAATCTGACTTTAATCTGCATTTTCTGTTTTAGTGGTGCCCATAGCTTTGATCAGCCACCTTTACAAGTGCTGTGCACATCCAAAATGGCAGACAACATATAGCCAGCAAAAAAAAAAAACATATAAATATAGCAGGAGTAAAAAAAACAAACATGTAAATAGACACATGACCAAATCCTGCCCTTTGTCTTGCATCCATACAATTGAAAGGAAGTAAAAGGCCAGTTGCTGCCCTGAGATAAACAAACACTGACTGAGGTACAGTTCCTATTTACACACAGGCTGAACTTGATTAGCCCTGCAGCTGTGTAAGTATAATCCAGCAAAGCATCAGAAACTACTTTCACATGTTCTGCATAATTTGAAAGCAAACATGTCTTTGTGGCTCAGAGAAAGGCAGGCAATCGAGTCCATCACTGTGGTACAGGCTTGGCTGCAGATCCTGAAAGTCTACGGAAATCATTGTTTCTACATCCCTAATCTGCAGAGCTATGTGAGACTAATATTTGCAGGTTCTTACTGCTTACTCTGTACACAGAGAAATCCTTTTTTTCACGAGGACAACGATCCAGGAGCTCTTGTTGATTTTAAGTAGTGGCTAGCACTTCTGGAAAAGCTCCTTAGGTAGTGGGCTTCACTGTACTGCTTAAGTAGTCAGACCCTCAGCTGCTTTCCCCTTTCCCCTGTGGTTGTAGAAATCTTTCTCCAGGCATCATTTAAAACAAAACCAAAGAAAAAATCCAAACCAAATTATATTATATTATATATAAAAACCAAATAAAAAACCCAACCAAATAAAACCAACCAAGAAATACTCAGTGACTGAAAGACAATTTGGGGCTTATACGTGCATGATCTACAAGGCCACTGGAGACTTTTATTGTGTGCTCCACTAGCTGTTCATCAATATACCAATCCTCGCAATCCTCACCTCCAAGATAAACAAACAAACAAGCAAAGAAAAAAAATCCCACAAAAAAGAAGAAAAAGGCCAAAATTGGAGGACAGTGTGGCATTAATATTTCCTATCTCCTTTGCTGTTTTCAGAAATGGAAGCAGTTACTCACAGAAGACACACAAATGTAGTTTCAGGTAGCTTTCCAAAGTAGAAAAGAGATCTTTTCCAATCTACTTCTTTCAGATACCTATGGTCATAGAAGAGACTTCGATGTCTCAGGATTGAGAGGGGACTGCTAGATTTTCCACCTGTGTCAAGTGGCCCCACGCCAGCATAGTCAGGCGATGCTGCTGCCCCTGCAGAAGCAGCCTGCACATAGTACCATTTCCCAAAGGACCTAATCTGCACCTAATCCTTAAAATAAAAATAACAACTTTCAAAGTGGGAATTCAGCACTAAGCCTTTTCTTAGTCACTCCTACATGGAAATTCAGCACCTTCCTACAAAAAAAAATAAGAAACAGCACGAAGAGATTTTGGCGGTGAAGCTATTCGGATCTTTTGTAGCCTGAGTAGCTGAAAGAGGCTAGAGACACATTCTCGGTGGCCTTTAGAAAGCTATGATTTTGGAATAAAGTTGGTATTGGTGTCTTATAATCTTTCATTAAGTAATCCTGAAGGCACTGTACTGTGACTTTAAATAGTGTAGAAATATCTATTACTATAATACAGAATACTAGGAATACCTATGACTGAAAAGCCTGTGTGTTTGGGAAACAAATGTAAAAGCAGTGGAAAATTTCACTATCCTAAACTTACTCCAATTTGCAGATGTTGATATTGCATTTTTTAATCATTACATTTGAATAATATTGGGGTTTGGGCATCTAACACACTACTTTCGAGTAGGTTTATCAAGTGTCTAATGAAGCAGTATGTTCATCTCCTTTGTCTTCTAAGTGAGGACTCCTTTATTACAGTGTAGTATCTTTTTGTTTTAATGCTGCTCTGCAGTGGATTGCCAGCTCATTAATTTTTCTGCTATAACACCCAAATCCCTTTGCTGATCAGTGTGCTGGATGATTGATTCCCTGCTCCCAGACTAATTTTTTACATTGGACTGCATTTACCATCTGGTAGATAAATCACCCAAAACACTCAAATTTGGAGTCTGGTTCCAGTGATCCTCTTTGTTTGCTCAGCGAGCAGCACAAATATCACTTGCAAATGTGGAGGTTGCGTTCTCTCACCTGGACAATACTTCTGTATCACAAGCAGAGGTTGTAACAAAGAGCACCCAAATAATGATAAGCCTCCTCACATGTCATAAAAAAAATCCAGATTACACAGCTGTTCTTTGTGTTTTCTAGCCCAAATTTTTGTTTCATCCCTCCCACAGTCACTTGTTTCTCACGTGAAAGAGTATTCCTTGCAGCTCAGAACCCATTTCGCACATTTCAAGCACATAAAACTATTTTTGCAAAGGTGTAAACATCCACACAAAGAAAATAAAAGGACAGCCTTTCAGCTAAAAAGGAGAAGAAACACCATGAAATAAATTGCCTTCCCAACACATTTTTTTTAACTTAAAAAAAAAATTCTATAACCTCAACAGGAACCTGTCTACTTGATTTTCACTTTTATAACCTTGAAATGAGACTTTCATAAAATTACACTTCCAATCAAATAAGGAGAAAAGAACTCTGCCTCACAGACTTGTCTAGGTAAACTTTAGCAAGGGGTGGATGATGAAGGGAAAGCTGCTGGCTGGACACGGTGCCTTGGGGAAGTAACAGTTCATCTGAACACCACTGCACGAGGAGGTGGTCCCTTTATTTAGCTTTTCCAAGGATCTTCTGCTGCCCCTCTCTGCCCTGGAGAACCCATTCGGCACAACGAACTGACCTCTGCCTCTCCCAGAGGGATCAGAGAAAGGCAGCATACGACCAGAGTCAATACTAATTAGCAAAATGTAAACATTTAATTAGATCAATGCTTCCCTGAGATTCAGAACAACAAACTGCTACCTAACCGCAAATTTCTATCAACGTTTCAATGGAAATAACTGCTGAAAAAACACTGAACTGTCTCAGTCAACCAGTTAAAGACCTTTTATCTTAGTTGTGTGTTTTATGGAGGCCCTTGAGGATCAACTTATATTTTCCACAGCGGTCACTCACGTTGAATACACACTTGAATGGGCTATTTGGGGCATTTTTCTGCATAAGCACTGACACCAGTACTAGCCCCTATCAAGCTTCCATGCTGCTTTTGTTAAGATATTTCTTTAATTTAAAGAAATTTAGCAGCTTCTGGAAATTATTACCTAGACACTCATCTTTTATAGTCACACATGAAACTGCATGTGAAATGGTCTCTGAGTAGGAGAGCAAGTAAAACTCTTGTTAAGGTACAAACTCCTCTCCATGCTTCAGGTTTAAGCAACAGAGCAGTTTCTCTCCTACTTGTGAAATATGTTTATAGGCTTTCTGCAGTCATAGACAAGTAAATGTGACAGCATAATTTCACTGAGGGCTGTGTGTTTCTTCGTCCATCATCACATGTAGTTCTCACACGAGCTAGTGACTGAGACCGATTAAACGCTACTTGAAGCAGGGGTTTTTGGTTGGCAGTAGGTGAACACTGAAACGTGTCACATTCCTGAATCTGACTGGAAATGTGTCAGTCTGGGAAATAATCAGCGCTGGATCTAGGTTGAAGCAATTAGATCTGCTAAAACTGAGCATTTCATGTTCATCTTGAACAGCCTACAATGATCTAGGGCAGCCTGAGTGGAATTTGCAGATCTAACTCTTTGGCTTGCCCAGCCACCCTCACTCACCCCATCTGCTTCCACATCGATCCAGTGAGACCGGTGCAAAGCAGAGAAGATGCCCCTAGGTCTTTTCTTGAGGAACCCGGCTGTCACCTGCCAGCAAGTCTGGCAGCTGGAATGAGGCCGCCTATGGAGGCTTTGTGCCCAGGCAGAGACAGATTTCAGAGGGCTCTGGCCTCTAGATCAGACTTGAGAAGAACCATTTTATGTCCCGAACACACTTTTGCTCACTCATCAAGAACATTGTACCTGTCCTCTTCTTCAGCTGTGCTCCGTGGGATGCTCTGTGTCTCTTATGAAAGCACAGAGAGTTTAGCATCTATTTAAGATCCACAGGAGCACAGCGAGGTCTCAGCCTGGCTAGGGGAGGAGCTGGCAGAAAACTCCGAGAAGCCAGGTCCCCTCAGAAAAATTACTGACGGTTCTGTTCTTCTTCTCTTTCATTTGCACATGTTTTCCTGCTGGTCTTAATTAGCACTACTGTTGAAGCTTGGATGAGGATCCTGCTAGCTTGAACACGGTTTTATAATGTGGGTGTTTCAAGACTGTAATTGCAACTAAATTTATTTTTATAATGCAAAGAGGTATTACAAGGATTTAATTTTATTTTGAACCAGATCCTTTAAACACTGTTGCTGTAACACATAATGTATTATCAGAAAACTCTTGTCTTTCCAGTCCTTATAAATTATCTACTATAATGAGAATTTAAATTATCCTAAAATAAATCCCTGTTTGGTAGTCCAATGCTGCCTACTCGCAAACTGCACTATGACCAATGAGGCAGTTTTAGAGTAACTTAAAATAATTGAACATTGCTATCTGTGTAGCATTAAATTGCTCTCTTAACCAGAGAAAATCACATCAGCAATAGATATGCAAATGCAGGCAAAGCCTGGTCTGATTCCCGGCTCCCATTCAGCCAGGTTTAGGGATGTAACTGGGTCAGCAAGAACAGAAGCCTTCAAGGTACTCTTCTAGCAAAGACCTTCACTGCCACCTTGCTCCTCACTCCAAAGAAGATGCAGGTTCCCTGGTAAGAGTCTCTAAGAGAAGAAATGATTACCTGATTTTGTTGTTTGTTTGCTTTTAAAAAAAGAACATATGACCCATAAATACCAAATACTTAAACAACCAATGCCACCACTACATATCGACCTCAGAATGAAAGATGAAATAACTCTGCTCTCAGGCCCCCTTGTAACCATCTGTGAACTAAATCAGAACTGAAGATACACCATAGCTGTTCATCAAGACAAAGGGACAGATTTAAGGCTCTCCAGGAATCTTTAATTTCATCAGATCACAAATTTGATTGCTGAACTTACTCCTAAGCAGATTTTGTCTTTATGTCTTTATCCTTTTCCGGAAGAAAAATACCACACAAGGCAGACCATTTTGCCAAAAAGATAGCTTCATAAAGTAAAATTTACTATCAATTGATTTAGTCAGACAAGCCCTTCTCTACATACTTAGGAGTTCCACAAAATTCAGTTCCACTCTCTTACACTTTTTCTGCTTTATCCTGTATTTCTAAATTGTTAAAATCATAGAATCATATTAGTTGGAAAAGACCTCTAAGATCATCAAGTCCAACCACTTACCTAACACTACCATGGCCGTTAAACTGTGTCCTGAAGTGCCATGTCCACATAATTTTAATACCTCCAGGGACAGTGACTCCATCACCTCCCTGGGCAGCCTTTTCCAATGCTTGACCACTCTTTCAATGATGAAATTTTTCATAATATCCAATTTAAACCTCCCCTTGCTCAATTTGAGGCCATTCCTTCTCATTCTATCACTTGATACTAGGGAGTAGAGACCAATTCCCACCTCACTACAACCACCTTTCAGGTAGTTGTGGAGAGACTTTCACAATTACCTAGATCACAATATCACAGTTATCTATCTATCTATCACAGTATCTAAGAATAAACTACAGCAGATAGGATTATTTAGGGTATAGCATATTATTTAATTATCATTTTCCTGGGAAGAATGACTTTTTAAAGAAGAATTTATAAAGAACTTGGCTTTCCAGTATCTGAAGGGAGCCTACAGGAAGGCTGGGGAGGGACTACTGACAAGGTCTAGTAATGTCAGGACAAGGGGGAATGGGTTTAAGCTAGAGGAGGGGAGATTTAGACTGGATATTAGGAGGAAGTTCTTTACAGTGAGGGTGGTAAGACACTGGAACAGGTTGCCCAGGTAGGTTGTGGATGTTTCCTCCCTGGAGGCGTTTAAAGCCAGGCTGGATGAGGCCTTGAGCAGCCTGCTCTAGTGGGAGGTGTCCCTGCCTATGGCAGGGGGTTGGAGCTGGATGATCCTTGAGGTCCCTTCCAACCTAAACCATTCTATGATTCTATGATTCTATGATTCTAACTGCCTTGGTCTTCAGCTCTATTGAATACTACAGACTGCCTCAAAAAAGATGGTCTTTCACCTCAAAAAATGCCAACGTGCCCTCAACCTCCACTTCTGTCCCACAGCATCGCATCTGTAGGGACTTATCAAGGAGGATAAGCAGTATTGTAGAGTCAGAAGAATAGATCCTTTTTCAACACCCCTGGTGCTCAGCACTTTTTCTTCCCCAAATGTTACAGCTACTGTTATTCTAGGAACTACTGCCATTACCTGTTTTGTGGACCCTTGCTAGACTCTGACCACAGGCTGGCGAAGACACAAGCACTTTCATCTGACAGATCAATGGTGGAACATGATAATCTCTTTATAGAAAAAGGGTAAATTGAGCTTCCTGTCAATACCTTTGGAATTCTCTGCCTTCACACCTCTCTAATCAAAGGCCTTGACCACAGCTTCTTTTTTTTTTTTCAAGTCCAAGTAAATATTAACTTTCTCCTTTATCCAGTCTACTGTCAGCTCTAGGTGAAAACCAGCAGGGTCTAAGTACAAACTATTTATCCGTACATCAATAGCAAGAAAAGGCCCAGACTTCTTGCTTTCCCTTCAACGGGAATTATCAGAGAGGTCTCATTTCCTTGGCAGTATTTTTTCACAAGCAGAGCTCCTCTTTTCCCCTTTTCAAAAAGCGATAAAGAAATTGGATTCAATCCAGTCCCTTCAGTCAAGCCTTGAATGCTCCATCATGCTACCAGTTCCCACTAATGACAATGATGGAGTGACACCAGCTACAAGAGGATTTTCTGCTATTCTGACACTTTCAATTCTACTGTAATTACCTTTCAGCATTTTGATCAGCATAAGAATCTGTAATGCAGGGACATTTCATGTCTAGCTAATTACACTAAAGGGAAACAAGTATGTGCATGCTATTGTCTGAGCTTTAATTTCTCTTTTTAATAATTGTTTTTACTTCCTACTTACAGTTGATTTATATTCACACCTTATGATAGTTCCTTGATATATTGTTGCAGCTATCTGGTTGCTCCTGCGGGAGACATGGTCAAAGCCCTCACAGATCAGCGTGATCAAAAGCAACGCCACATGGACTCTAGATGATTCAATGTGAATTGTAGCAGAGACGTTTAGTGATCATTTCAGCTCTCATTATGTAGTCTCAGAGCACAGAGCACACACCTACACATTAGCATAATTAGGCAAGAACAACCCAGTCCTTTGCATAAAACCCCACCTTGTTTATGTCCACTTATTTATCCTTTCTTCAGCTAAGGTAGCCATCAGCTGTGGGAAATCAAGGCCAACACTCGTTTGTTATTATCCTTCTTCATTCCACTCCCACAATATATAACCTGAGTAAGTTTAGATTATTTACTTCAGAAGTTCAATTGGCACAAACACATATCATAGTTTATTTGACTTGACTATTACAATTCATTAACAGGAACATAAGTCATAACATCTTAGATAAAACAGCCAGCTATTCTAGCCTCATCTGTGGTTTCAGATCAAGTTTACCTATGCAAACAAAAGAAAAGATGTGTACTTTTTAAAACAGTTAGGCTGATTTACCTGAACCTGCACCTCTCCTCCATACCCTGCTTTTACATTCTTGCCACTGTGGCTGTGTATCTTAAACCCAAATTATTTTGGCTTTGTGCAACTTAGAACGATACCAAAAAAGCCCTCACACACTTAATCTTCATGAAACCCACAAAGGGTATGTCTGTTCCAGCTGATAAGCATGGATCAAAGCCAGTCTTGAGGCCACATCTCATTCTGGTTCAGAGACTCCCCATCGAGCCTAGGCATAAACCAAGGTCAAGCTCAACAGATCAGCAGTGCCTGAGGTTTATATGTTCCCAAATCCATGCTCGCATCTGCCATGTGGATTGGGCACAGGAGTGGTCAGTGGAGCTGTGTGTTTCTGTTCAGCTCTTCCCCACCACAATAGTTACAATCTGGACTCAAGCTTCAAACAACACACAAACCTAGAGTGACAAAAAGTGTACATATTCATTTCATCCATAAACTGAAGTCTTCACCTCAAGTGTGGATGTACCAGATGTGAATCACTTTTAGACCTCTCCTTATAGTCAAAATTTCAGCTACTACAACTCACATACAATAGGTAAAATGGTTAAAGCAGTGATAGTTCATCCTGGTTTGAACCCTAAAGCTGTAATTTGCCAATAAATAGAGAGCATTTTTGAGAGTGTGCCTTCCTCTTGGTACTAACGTATCTTAGATGCTTCTGAGAAAGAAATTCCTGCACAAGTAATTGAATAATCATCTCTCTAGGAAAGTGTTTCTTGAGGCACCGAGAACTTGTGCCCCAAATGCCACATGTTGAGTTTCTAACCATACCATACTCTTGTTCATCTAGCTTTTTAGCACTTCCTAAATTCTCAGTGTCTCGTTCTGCAATGGTCAAACTCTTTTAGCAGGAAGTAGCAAAGGCAAGGGCAACGTTCGTGCAGAGAGGGCGTTCTACAGCGGCAAAGGATTCCAGGTACTCCCCTGCTTTACTTTAGCCTCCATGACACCAGATTTTGCCCTTTCCAGACATTTTTACAAGTGGTCAAACACTGAACAAGAGCACACCACTGGTGACCCACAAACAAAATGCAGAAGACAGGTTCTTAATTTCTAGTTCTGGATTACAGAAGCCACGAGTACGTCACCTGCACCATATCAAACTGCTACACAACGAGACTGGAGCAGATTGTTTTTTTCTTGAAATGTGCATGCTATGACTGTTCCGCTAGCACTGGTATCCAGCATTAGTAAGCTTGAAGCATCTCTGCTACAGGATCTGGAGGACAGACTCAAAGGCATCTAACAAACTAATGGAAACAAAAGTCCCTAATACAACAGCCCCCATTGCACATCAGGGATGCAGGGTAACAACTTCATCAGGACCCAAGAAAAAAGACTTGCAGATTCTGAATGAGATCACATTCACTGACAGTAGAAAGCTGAAGGATGAGACAAAAAGAGTTGTTATTTTTCTTTGGCACCACATTAACTTGCAGTGATGCTTTAAATGCACTGCTCCCTCTTTGAGTGTGCAGCAATCAATAATTAATATATGTTTTATTTTCTGTTCTTATATTATGGTGACGCTCCTGGACATTTCTGCCTTATCTGCATTTAAACCAGATCTCCTCTTGCTTGTCTTGCTCACCTTCTGTGCCCTTCCCAACTCTTCTTCTAAAACTCTGTTCACACATGTGAAAAATGTATGCTTTGAAAACAAAAGCCTATGATGTTGCCAGTTCTTGCCACCAGTGTCCATCCTCTGTGACCTAATTCCATTCTCAGCTGTGTATTTTTTCTCATACTGCTTTCTTACCCTCTTCTGCTTGTGTACTTTCTACTCCCATTCCTCTTCAGGACCCACTCTCATTCAAACTTCAGATGCTTTTACCCTACTGATGATGTCTATTCCTCCCTTCATGCCCTAATGCATTTTCAAATATCAAAATGCACTCATTTTGCTCAGGCTTGCTGTACTCCCATTGGCTTACCATGTTCTTTGCTTCATCTCTTTTTTTCTACTGTTTCCACATTCTCTATTTGTCTAATTTAATCCATGAGTTACTTGAGGGCAGAAGTAATTTCTCTAAAGAATACTGAAAGTTAAGACAATGTATATATGGTGAGGGACGGATCCACTACAGCTTTCTCTGTTGTTCTGTCTAAAAATTTACAAGCTTTTTGACAGCTTGTACTTTCATGCTCAATAAACAGCCTGACACAGACCAAGCCAATCACAAGATAGATACTTTCCTTTGTCCCTTCTTCCTCTCTCTACTCAGTAATATCCATCGACTTTTATCTACAGCCCACATCAGACATGCTATGACTGCACAAAAGGAAAGCATTTGCACCCCTTGGAAGATGAATTCCAAGAGAGAAGGTGTCCTTAATTTTTCCCTGACCTCATTCAATACTTAGTAAGAAGCAATTTTATCTTTACTCACTTCATTCAAAGATCCTTTAAGAAACCAGGGGCAGTGCATGGGCCATGTGACTTACAGGAGGTGTGCAGAATAGTCCCAAGCAAGCCTATTTCAGTACATGAAGGGACAGCGAGCTGCAAGGCTTACCAACAGGAACCTATCACTGTTAATTAAAATCTCAGGCATACAAACACAAAGCAAAGCACAGAGCAACACTTCTTGTTATATCTGTGTACCTCTCATCAAGATCTTCAGTATTTGGTCAGTTATGATCAAATTGCAATCCCTGTAGCTGCCACACATGTGACCAGAACATATCACAGAATCACAGAAAACATCTGGTTGGAAGAGACCTCAAAGATCATCCAGTCCATACCTTGATCCAGCACTGAAGGGTCAATACTAAACCATGTCCCAGATCTCACACTAGATATTCAACTGGACTTAAACTGAAACCTGGATGCCCCAGCACAGTGTGTGTCTCTGAAGAGTAGCAGCAGAGTGGGAGCTCATGAGTAAACTACTTTTGTACTTACTTTTGCACTTAGGATGCTTAATAACCCCCTACAGTTCATAACTTCATTAAGGATACAACTGTCTTACAGTCTTAGCATAGAAGCAAGCATCACACCACAATACTCATGAGCAGTCCATGAATATCAGAAATGTTACAGAAGGTGCCTACAGGTAGCACTGGAAATAATACAATATCCCCTGAAAACATCAACCTAAAATTATCTTTCTAGAAAGAAAAAAAGAATTGCTCTTACCTCATTCTGGATCAAATGGGGCTATTTAACTTTCCTAACTTAACAAAGTATGGATTGACAGAAGAACAAAGATACACAAGTCCACATTGTCAATTGACTCCAGATATGTCTTAATTATCTGTTTCCTGCTTTAATAGCTTGGTTGCATGGTCTTCTCTTGGCCAAGGATGAAGCAATTATATCAGAATTTAACAAGAGACCAAACCTCAATGTATGTGCTCAAAGCATAGAATCAAGGCTGAAAAAGCTCTCTAATTTTCACATTGCCTGCCTGTGTCCTCCACCTTTTCTTTTGCTACAGCACACTCTTTTCTTAATCAGCATATTGTGGAAGAATAAAGAGGAAGAATTCAGCATTTCCTAAAACTTTAGCAAAAGCCAAACAAAGCTACACAATCTAGTGATGTTAAAATGGTGTAAGATCAAGGAACCAGCCCAAAACCAATCTGACTTGATGATCTTAAAGATCTTTTCCAACATAAATTATTCCATGATTCTATTAAACAGTGTAAGAAACTGCTCCAGGGCAGCAGGTCAACCTGATACAAACATTAAAATGACAAAATAACAGAGGAGAGAAGTTGGCTTCACTAAGTAAGGAAAGTCATTCAGAGAGTCCAAATGACTTAAGAAAAAGTACTAACAATGTTCCAAGTTTAACTTTCAGTATAAATAGCAGTGTGAACAGAAGCAGCCCACTGAGAAAGGTGCTAAAGCCAACGCCTGCCCCTACGTGTAACTACAGGAAACATCTTCTGCGAGGAGCTTAACCAGTAAAAGTTAATGAAGCTATGCAGAGGTAAGCAAGAGGAAAATCTGTCCCAGATATTATGTGTTGGTATCAGTTCCCTCAAAATTAATGTTGAGAACTGAAACACTGTAGTTTTGCATGAGACAGTTGAAATGTAGCAAAATATGACTTCTTCATTTTTAAATGACATTTTCCTTCCACATGTCTGTAGTTACACTGGAAACAGTGCCTGCCATACATACATATATAGAATACACACACATATATATATGCTTCTGCCTATTTTCAGTAGAATCAAATCATTCTGAATGTCTTCAATATAGCATACAGTTTTCTAATTCCAGTTTGGAAAATCCTCTTTCCTTGATGGTATCTGTGTGTTCCACGTTATCTTAGAAACTTACTCCTATATTTCACCAGCCTACCATATTTAATCTCACTGATTTATGCACATGCTGTGGTCTAATGACCCACATGTCTCTGATGGGTAAGCCGCTAACGCCAGTGACACATTAACCTGTTAACCTCTCTTTAAAAATAACCATGATATTCACACAGATAGAATGAAAAAGTCCAGCAGCAGGAAAACAGCAGCACTGTGGCATCACACTCTCGTACAGTATATATCTAAACTGGGTAAAATAAAGAACAAATGAGCATATTAAGAGTGAACAGCAGCAATATTTATTATGTTGCAAAATCATTTTGCCTCAGTTTGCTGGTCTGCAAATTTGATAGCCTGCTTCATCAGCATTATCCAAATTATAAAATGTAATTGGGTGGGAAATCACTATTCCATCCAGACCTTTCTTGAAAGCTGGTACACAGTTTGGGGTCCCTATCCTGGAAGGCACCAAGACTTCCTTCCAACGCGGCAACTGCTTTCCGAATGCCGCCGAAGACAATGGGAGCTTGGGGGGGCCGGGGAAGAGGGAGGAGGGGGTGTGGTGTGTTGGTGATGTGCTCTGTGCACAGGGCGAGAAACATTCATCACCTTGGAGAAGGCACTTTGTGCAGCTCTTGGCGGCGATCCTTACAATGCAATAAACCTATCGTTTTAGAAAGCAGCAGGAGGCGTAGGCAGCGAACGCTTGGAGAAAAACAAAAAATGCCTTTTCTAAATATCAGTTTTAGAAGATAAACAAGTCTTTCCAACGAAGCATAAACTTTATATTGCACCTATTTACTTTGTTCTACTTTAAAAACCTCACATACCTCAAGACAGAAGAAAACGCGCTGCTGTCATTCCGAACCGATGCACCTACATGGCCACTGTACTAGACCCGCGTGTACTTAAGCACAGGATGGGAACGCATAATGCAACAGCGTCCTGTCACTCAAAACGGGGGGACATCCCTAGAAAGCTTATTTCGCTCACATCACGGAGTGTTTTGTTGTCTAGCTGTCATCCAGAATCACTCGCCCTGCTGCCAGCTGATGGCCGGACAGGGGCTGCCCCGGCCGCGGGTCGCACTCACGAACAGAGTGGGACCGAGCAACACCCCGTGTGACCGCCGTCAGAGCCCCCGCTCCTGGGGGTCTCCCGGGTCTTCCCCTTTGCCTGCGACAGGACGGGGGGGGAGTGGCGGGGGGCAACTGGGAGGCCGGTAGCCACCTGCCGGGACTGCGGGGGGCGGGAACGGAGGGGAACAACAAAAGCCGAGAAACACCGGCAAACTCCTTGCTTTCGGCGGGGCGCCGCTGGGGAAGAGGTCCCCTCTCCGGGGGCTCCCCACGCCTACCCACCCCCGCCCCCTCAAAGCGGGGTCTCCTCGCCGCACCCGGGGCCGGGGCGGACGCTGCTCCTTTGTTTTCCACCGCCCAAGGGGCCGCGCCGGGCCGAAGCCGGGCCGGGGCGGGAGGAACGTGGGGGCCGCGCTCGACCCTCCACGTGCACGCGTGGGATGCCCGCGGAGGAGGGCGCGGGAGCCGGCGGCGCTTTACCTGAGCAGTTGATGCCTTTCCCCTTGCCGCTGCCCTGGCACTCCGAGCCGGGCAGGGGGTGGGAGGCGCGACCGGCGGGCAGCGCGGAGAGGGCAAGCACCAGGAGGGCTGAGGTGTAGCACAGCGCCAGGGGTGGTCCCGCTCGCAGTAGTGGCCGGGCGGCGGCCGGGGTCTCTCCCAGCATGGCGAGGGGCGGCCGAGGAGCAGCACCGGCGGCAGCGGGATGGCGGCGACGTCAGGCCCGCAGCATCAACCAGAGCCCGCGGCGCCGCCCGGGCGGGACCGTCCTTTCTCCGCCGCGCTGGAGCACACCTTCAGCATCCCCGCCGCGGCGGGCCGCGCACTCCAGCCGACTGCAGCTGCCGCCTCCGCCGCTGCCCGGCCGCGGGCAGGGCTGGCCCCGGCTGTGCAGCGGGGCACCCCGTAGCTCGGAGGTGCGGCGGCCGCTTTCGCGCCTGGCCGCCGGCGGGGCTGCCTCGCCCCGGCCGCTCTCCTTTGTGAGCGGCGCCCGGCAGCGCCGCCGCTCCGCCTGCAACAAAGGGAGCGGAGCCGAGGCGGCTGCTGCTGCTGCTGCTGCCGCCGCCGCCGCCGCCGCGGAGGGGGAGGAGGAGGAGGGAGAGAAGGGGGAGGAATCACACGTGATGGTAGCCCCCTCCCCCGGGACCGAAGGGGAGGTGAGGGGTTTCTCCGCGTTCGGCGGGCAGGGCGAGTGGCAGTGGCAGCGGCAGCGCACGGAGAGGCCGCCCCCGAGAGGAGCGGGTGGGGGGGACCGTGGAGCGGCGGGCGAGCTGGGCAGGGCTGGCGGTGGCTACCGCCAAAAGGTGTGCGGGGCCGGTAATGATGGGTGAGTGAAACAGAGCGGATCCCTAGGCGCGATGAGCAAGGAGGGCCACTGGGCACGTTGATGGCTCATTCACCAGTAACCCGGCGTGAGTGGACATGGGGAAGAAAGCAGAGAGATCATCTCTGCTATTGATTAGTTGTATAGATGTGTTTAATTTTTCCTGAACAGAAGCTCAGCATGTGTGGCGGGAGCATTCGTACCAATCCAAGTAAATAAATACATTTGCGGTTGAAGGTAATGACTTTTGCAACCCAGTGCTTTACCACCTAGAGGTTTTCCAGTCCTTTACTTTGAGATGTTTCAGAGAGTCATACTCATTGCATGGGTACAGGGTGCCAGGCATGTATGTTGCGTGCAGACCCCTCAGCATGTTGCAGTCTGGCTGAAAGCTCTGTGTAAATTAACTGCAGTGTTGCCATTTTTACAAAGGGAAAATACAGTGCAGTGCTTTACATTCAACTGTCTTAGTTGTCACTTGCATTTCCTGTAAGTTTTTTCAATCTACTGGACAAATCATTTGTTCCTCAGAAGCAAGAATGCCTATGTCCTTGGTCTTCCTGGTGTGGCATGCCACTGTCTTACTGTAAGCTATGAAGCCTGTGTGAAAGACCTGGCGTGTTCTAAGGTATAGCTCTTGCCTGAGTAGTTCATTAACTGGGGCAGTCAGGAAAGAATAAGGCCATAAATCCAGCAGTAAGCTTTGGGTAGGCACAGTGGTCAGACCCATAAAGTCAGATTGTTGGCTGGTTTAATAAAGCAATGAAGAGATAAGTCCTGTAGCAATTTCCTTTTGACATACAGAGTCCAACACTGACTGCCTCTGCCAAGTAAACGTTCTTCTGTAATTACTCACTCCCCTTTGCTAGCAGTGATGCTAGATGTCAGAAGAGCCCTGCTCCTCGGTAAGGTCAGGTACATTAACATGCTTGGAACCTGTTCTGCTGCAATTGGGCTGCTGAGGTACAGTGACTAGGATGTTTAAAGCTTGCTGGATCTGCATGGTGTGACCCAGTCTGCTAAATACTACTTTAGGCCATGGGGCCAATACAGGTCTTTTGTTTGGAAGGTAGTACTTTGCTGTCGTAGGAGCAGATACTGCATGTAACCCTTTCCATAAACACTAGATCCATCTTACACTAAATATTTTATTTTCCTGAGCTTCTTACTGGTGGCTAGTTAGACCTGAACTGCCCTCATCTCTGTGTTAGTAAGCTACTTCTAATGGCTAGCTTGAATGTATTCAAGACCAGCTCATACCCTCTTACCTTTATGCCATAGAGTGCTCCCGTCTGGCATTTCTCTTTTCTCCTGGATTTAACTCTGTAATTTTATTTATGGGCAGTAGTCATAGCCACTCTCAACTTGTGTAGCCCATCAGTAAGTTTCATTAGTCTTCCCCTGTAACACAGAGCCTCCGTAACACAGATTTTTCTGCGCTAGATAGAGTTTTAATTCATCATTTTTTTCAGCATAGATGGTGTGCATTGTGTAACAGTTTTTCATGAAGTATTGACAGTCTTTGCAATGGAGGTGATATCTCCTGGTTTCTTCCAAAACAGCCTTTTCTCATACAGTCAATTTGCTTTTTATATGACAAAATCTCACCGGTGGTTCAAGGTCATGCTGTGGGTGACTAATACAGGCAGCCCCTTCTCTTTCTCTGTCATTTACAGCCTATAATAAAAATGCTTTTTATCAATGTCTAAGTGCATGACCTTATCTTTTTTCATTATTTATTTCCATCTCGTTTCTGTTTTTCTAGTCCTCGGGATTACGTAGTCCTCTCTATAGGATATTCTGAACTTCCGTTCTACCAACAGTCCTGCCCAGCTCTTTGTATCCATAGCACTCCCACCTTCACATTAATGAAAATGTATGCAAGTACAAACTATTTGTCCTGGAAATAACTTTAAGACACAGTAACAGTGCTTATCCTAGTTTAAACATTCCCCTTCCACAATGGTGGGCCATCAGCTGTGGTTGGCAAGTTCCCAACTGAATTTGCAGCTTGATTTTGGTTCTCCATGTCTATCAGCTTAACTAGGCAATCCACACAAAAGCTTTTGAACAAGTTCAGATAGACTGTAAGTAAAGCTCACAGAGATTTGAGGTTTGGGGTTTTGTTTGAGGTTTTTGGTTATTCTTTGACTCCTGGGATGGATGACATGCCATCTTTTAGCTAGAAAAGCCACAATCTGCATTGTGCTATCTGCCTGGATGAATCTCTAGCTAGTCTTAAGTTGGTGATACAGTCGTGTTTGATTGCCAGTTTCACACTATACCAGCTGGGTATTCATTCTTGCTCTGTTCTCTGATACATGTATTAAAAAAACCCTAAACACTTTTCTGCCAGCTAAAGATGCAGAAGAACTCAAAAAGAATTTGAACAAGCTGCTTCTGCAACACAAATTGTTACAGGCAGAGGGAAAGCCACACCAATGAAAAGACAGATCTGGTACATCTTTGAGATCATGCTAAACTCTGTCACATTTGGTGCCTTCCATCTTTGGCAAGTAAATGTGACTTCATTGCAATTATACAAAAAAATCACTTCTGCTCACCTCCAACTGCTCTCCTGTGAAGTAGGAAGCTCTGCAGATTGTAACATAATGTCATCCTTAGTGAGCTCTTGAACATCACCAGTAGTTGTTCAGTCCACTACTGGCACACACACAATTTCTTCCCTCTCTCATATTTTTCCCCAATAATTGTGGGAAGGAAGATGCAGAATCAAAGGGAAGCAGAAAATACACAAGAGCAGAAAGAAACTGCCAGACCAGTGAGAGTGATTTAATTTGCCAGAGATCTGGATACAATACAGATGCACTTAATTGTGAAACTACTGTTTTATTTCATCTCAGAGAACAAAATGAAGAACAGAGATTTATAATTTAGTAACCATTAAAGTGTTGTTTGGAGCCCTCCTCACCCCTGTGCTTTAGGCAGTAAAATCCTGCCTTTCCCAGATATTTTGCCACAGAATAGTACTTAGTAATCTCAACTTTCATTCTTAACATAACAGAGTTCCAAATCCTTCAGCTGTGAAGAAGACATAAAAACTATCAAGAGTACAAACTGGAACAGTGTTCACAGAATCAAAGAATCACAGAAAGTTTGAGGAAGCTGGAAATCACCTCTGAAGGTTATCTGGTGGTCCAATTCCCCTGCTCAAGCAGGGCCACCTAGATCAAGTTACCCATGACCATAGCCAGACAGCTTTTGAATGTCTCCAAGGGTGCAGATTCCACAGCCTCCCTGGGCAAACTTTGTCAGTGCTTGGTCACTTTCACAGTAAGAAAACAGTTCCTGACGCTCAGGAGGAACCTCTTATGTTTTACATTGTGTTCATTGCCTCTGGTTTTGAACCAAAGATGTTGTTATTTCATCAAATCTAGTATCAGCCTCAGCAAAAGACTCAAGACACAGAAATTCTCCCATATAAACTATTTCACTTTTGTTACTTTATCAAAAATGCTCGGTTTATCAGAGTTGGGCTCATTTAGCTGCCCCCAGTTTTTCCTGGTCATCTTCTGTACCCAAAATTTGAACTGACGCCTACCTAAAGCTGCCACCTTCAGTGTTTGCAACGTGGATAATAGTGTGCGAGCCTGTGGTATGCTCCTATTCTGACAATACAAAGTGAAGTGCAAAGCCAAAACAGTCAAGAAGGCCCAGATGGTACTGCCTGTGTCATTTAGCTTCATATGTAGCTCATTAGCTATTAAATTTTGTATTTCATTACCTGGCATTACATTTCTTTTTCAGCATCACAGAATTTCTTCTGTATTATTCTCAAGTGCTTCAGCAATCAAATGTGTGGCCCAGGATTTAGAATGAGGTCACTGTTGTGGACTCTCCCTCTCTGGAGATATTCAAAACCCACCTGGATGTGTTCCTGTGTGATCTGGTATAGGTGATTCTGCTCTGCAGGGGGGTTGAGCTGGATGATCTTTTGAAGTCCCTTCCAGCCCCTGACAGTCTGCGATTCTCTGACATGGGAGTCCAACAGACCCTGCACAGATTCATCTTGTGACACCCACCCACCTGCCATGCAAATATAATTATGGAGAAGTTTGCTTGCCTGGAAGGCTCTTTGCCAAACAGAGAGTGTTTAGCACAGTACTCCCTTGCTCCTTGCAGTATAGGACTAAATATGTGGCACAAGTCTCAGATCAATATTTGCCCTCTGTTAAAGTTTCATGTGTCTAACTTTTGGTCCAGAAGCTTGGTCAAGTGATTCAAGTACTTAACACCTCTCAAAGCTAGAAAAAAAGACAATTTGGGTCAAAGTGAATTTGCTGGTACAGTAATGAGGACAGAGTGATGGCAAGAGCTCAAGAAAGCCAGGTTTGATGCTGCTGCTCCTAGGCAGCAGGAAAGAGAAGGCTGGTGGCTCACACCCTCTCACCACAAGTGATTTTGGATCTGGGCCAAGCAACGCAGATAGTGTTGCCCTGAGCAGCAGTGTCCTTTTCTGGTACATAAAGCTACCCCAATGCCTCACCAATTCTTGAGATAGCAACACATTCGGGCTAGTTACTCTTGAGAAGCGGAGATCTCTTTCCCTTGTTTTGCTTTGCCACTCTGTTTTGTATCTTATACATCATTCCTGTAGTTCATTCTTCTGTTTCCCTCTTTTTTAACCTCTGTTTTTTCAGATGTTTACCTACATCTTTTGTCTTCCCAAAATTTCTGCTTTTTGCTTTTCCATTCACTATGGTGCCACATCTGTTTCTCCTCTGGCAGTTGTTTTGCCTTCCCTTTCTCAGAATAATTTTATTCAGCTGAAAGGCACGATGAAAAGCTCAATTTGGTCAATAAGATGATTTTTAAGAACCAAGTTAAAGGTACATTTTTTTTCCACTGAATTTCCTGTCACAATATTCCTTAAAATCAAGAAATATCACTGAGCCTTTTTTGCTACTAGAAAAAAACAGGGTGCCAAGAGGGATTGTTTTTTCCCAGTGACAGCCACACAACAGAAAGGATTCTGTAGCAATGGCAAAACAAACCCCTCACTTTCAAACCACAGTTCCAAACTCAAGCTTCTCCAGTGTGTTTTGGCTTTTCCCAACACTAACACCTTCCACTGACTTTTATTCAGAGTGGTGGCAGAACAGCAGTGGAAGCTGCAAGATGTTCTCAGGGCTCATACAAATATCTTTATCTATATAATTTGTATCTATATCACATCTCTAACATTTTTTTCTCTTTTCTTGGTTGATGTATATCACATCTGTAACTTCTTTTTCTCTTTTCTTGGTTGATCTATATCATATCTATAACTTTTTTTTTTCCTCTTTTCTTGGTTGACCTATATCACATCTGTAACTTCTTTTTCTCTTTTCTTGGTTGATCTATATCATAACTTTTTTTTCCTCTTTTCTTGGTTGATCTATATCACATCTGTAACTTTTTTTTCTCTTTTCTTGGTTGACACAACAAAATATGAGCTGTCATTTAACACCTTCATATACTTAGATCTTTTAATCTTTCCTCATTAATCAATACTTCAGCACATGCAGCAGTTTGTTACCCATTTCTCTCTCTTTTTTTTTCCTAATTTGTTGACATCTTTCTTTTACTCAGATATTTCCAAACTGTAAGTGCTGATAAGGAAAAGTGATTTCCAGCTGGATATAAATGCTTTTCTTGCTTATTGATCAGACTATTTAAATTCTTTGTTAGCGGGAGCCTAGTCAATCCTATTTAGACTGCAGCTAATTCACAGCATAGTAATCCATGTGTGCCTAGGTGTACCAGAAAGGTACTTTATTTAGTTCTGCAGTTCTTCCACTGTATCAATAAAATAATGCTGATTTTTTCATCCTGCTTTTAGGTTTTGACATTCTCAAAGGCAAAAATAGAGTTTATTTGACTGAACTTGAGCTGCATGGCTCCAACAGCTGCTTGTATTCTGAATCAGATGGGTATTGAGTTAGCTTTAGGTGTAATCTTCAGTTAATGAGTGCTAGGGATCTTGCCAATTATGGCCCTTGCTTTGAGAATACCCTTCTAGTTGTTATCTGCAATTCTTAATCAAAATGTAAAAGCAGATTAAAGAATGACATGTTTTATGCTGCATTTAATTGTCCCCAACGACTGATTTTGGTAATACATTATATAGTAAGATATTCTCAAACATTTTTGTCAAGGGGCTATGTAATTTCAGTTTGGTTTTGCTTTAATTTTCGCTGCTGAACCACACTAGTGGATGCAGCATGCAGCTTGTCAGCCCACTAAAGACATACAGAAAGGGACTATTACTTCCCTGTGCTGTGACAGTGTAATTCAGAACTGCATAAGCTTTTCTTTATTGCTATATTTAGGGCAACGAGGCTGGTGAGAGGCCTCGAGCACAAGCCCTACGAGGAGAGGCTGAGGGAGCTGGGGTTGTTTAGCCTGGAGAAGAGGAGGCTCAGGGGAGACCTTATTGCTGTCTACAACTATCTGAGGGGTAGTTGTGGTCAGGGGGAGGTTGCTCTCTTCTCTCAGATGGCCAGCGCCAGAACGAGAGGGCACAGCCTCAGGCTGCGCCAGGGGAAGTTTAGGCTCGAGGTGAGGAGAAAGTTCTTCACTGAGAGAGTCATTGGCTACTGGAATGGGCTGCCCAGGGAGGTGGTGGAGTCGCCGTCCCTGGAGCTGTTCAAGGCAAGATTGGACGTGGCACTTGGTGCCATGGTCTAGTCTTGAGCTCTGTGGTGAAGGGTTGGACTTGATGATCTGTGAGGTCTCTTCCAACCGTGATGATACTATGATACTATGATATATTGCATTGCATTTCCCAGCCTAATTTTCTCAAGCCTTCTGCTGTTCTCATGCTCCAATTCTGCAAAACTTAACAAAGTTTATTTACCATTTCCATGATGCTGTATGTTGATCTCTATCAGTACAGAGCTGGACTTCTCAAGCACAGCCACACGTGTTGTTTTCAATAGCTGTGCTTCTCAGGCTTGTATCATCACTAAACTGCCTAGACTTCATTTTCTTATTTTAATGTTTACACAGGAGAGACAGATTGCATTATTCTTGATCCACATTATACGTAATGCTTATAAGCACAAACCCAATTACATTATAATTCTATTAATGTGTAACTATATACTTTTAAAATATAACTGTCATGGAAAACCAGAAACTGTTGTGGGCTTTGTTTTTTTTAACATGCACAGTGATTGTGGCATGAAAGACAAGAATTAGGCAAGGCACCAACTTTAACCTAATGTTCACTCAGGTTAATGAGAGATTAGGGTCTAGAATAATGACATTCTTACATGATAATATATTCTTATCTTGTTTCTCCACAAAATTTCACAAAGAACTTCCAAATCTTGTGGAAGCCCAGTGTGTGTCCATTAACATAGTAATATGCTTTTTCCAGTGGAGCACATCTCTATGTATTTGCAAGCCATGACTTATAAATGGGGCGTTTATTGGATTTCCAGAACCTTGTGAAATCTCCTTTGGTGGATAATAATGCCAAATGAATAAATTTCCATAGGAACTTGTCTAATGTGATTACTTTTGAGAATAGCTGGGATTTACACTGTCCAGCGCACTCGCTGTTTTGCTTTGTGTGTTTCTGTCTGTCTGCTGGAAGTTTTCAAGATAAGACCAAGACTCACTGGGTGAGCTGTCACCCCGTGTGACAAGTGACAGCTGGCGCACCTTGATGAGGGTGCACCTGGAAATATGGCACCTTTGACTGATGCACAGTGATGGCTTTGTAGTGAATTAGGATGGTTTTGTAACGGTTGGCTCACATATCTTTTTTCCCATCAATTGTAAGAAGGGTCTGAATTTGTGTGCTAGTTTGAGCCTAGCTAGCATGTTTTGGTGAGAAGAACTAGATGATAGGCTGTAAAATGAAAACAATGGTGAGGTCTACTTCCCTCACAGTCTTGCTGGGATGTGTAAAGAAGACAGGCAAAACAAAGATTAGTGCACTTGCTTCTTCTCTTCGCTGGGGAGCTTTGCCTGCTGGGGAGAAGCTGAGGCTGCTGGCTGGACTCCATCTTGCTTTCTAACCTCACCCTCCTTTTGCTTGGCTGCTTCACCTTGCTTTTTAACCCTCTGGCCGAACCTCCATTCTTTCCTTGGGATTGGGGTAAGGTTGAGAGGGGTAGGGGGAAGGTGAGGGGGTGGTTGAGAGCCCCTCCTGGGGACTCAGGTTTCTGGGAGGGGAACTGTGTTTGTATTACCTTTTTTTCCCTTGTATATTTCTGTCTATAACTGTATATACTGTAAATATCTGCTTGTAAATTGTGCCAGCTGTAAATATAAGCTTCATTCAAATTTCCAGAGCCGACTGAGTCTAGTCTGGGTGATTTCTAAAATTGGGGGGGGGGGGGGCAGGGAACACCCAAACCATCACAATTTGCTTTCAGCCTTTTTGATAGGGTGAATTAATAAGTTGCCCTTTAATACCAACAGTGAAATTTCTGCTTGGAAGGATATAGATGAATATAACTTTTTTGGCAAATAGAGCAGATCTCTTGACTTACTCTAATCACTTGATTTGTTTGTATGCAGCAGTGTCTCCTGTTTTAGCTTCCCCTCAAGAAATGTTATGCCTCTTGCCCTAGATGTATATATCGTGATGATCATTAATTTGCTCAAAGACTACCTGCTTCTACCAGAGTAAAAGTACTTCCTGTTTATAGACTGAGCTCCATCTGCAGGACATCCCCACAACAGCTCTACTGGGTTGTGATGGCCAAGTACTGCTCTCCAAGCTTCCATGGCCATCAGCAGGTTGCAGAACTTCTTTGGACTGCTCTGCTACCTGACTTGGGCACAAATGACTGTGTCATAGGAATGAAACCTCATCACTAAATTGCTTAAATGTCTGGAGTCTGTTGGTTCAGTAAGTCTTGGAGTATAGTACCAATTACACACAGTTTTTAAATATGCAGCTGCTGTCTCTATCACAAGATGCTTCTAAGCTTGTAAGGTTCAAATAGGTCCTTCTCCCTGCCCCAGGATATGCTTTTTGTGTTGGGAAGTGACACTAATTGCTTGTAAGTGGGGAGCAAGCTAAATTGGCTGAAATATATCAATCAATATGAAAGCACTGGCTAAAACTATAAAGAGAGATGCACTAAATCTTACATAGAGAGAAATTATTTGACTGCCCTGCAGCCCCAAGAGATGCAATGAAATGTTATTTATATTGGATTATTTCCTCCCTCCCTGAAAGACATAATGTTGTAGATACCAATATGAGTCATAGTTAACTTTCAGAACATCATTAACGTCTTTGTTCTTCATCAGGTCATGCATGCTATTGGTGCTTGAGATGATGAAAGGAGTTTTACTTCACAAGACCCTGAACTTGCTACACTCTTTGCTTTTACAGTGGGAGAAACAGAATTGCATCAGAGCCACAAAACCTGCAGATTGCTCCAAAAAAGACATATTTTACCACTTTCTATGCCTAGTAGCGTAATCTATAGTGGACTTCTTGTTGGCACAGTTCTGGATATTTATATTCCTTCTGGAATAGCACAACATGAGTCTGAATGTCATGTGGAGCTTGACAATAGGATTGCTACTGAAGGAAAGAAAGAAAACTTTCTGAACCATGTTCTGAATTTCAATCTGCATGCAAAGAACTTTCTCATGAAGGCTGAGGGGAAATGAAATACAGCTTGCTTTTATCAGCTGAGTTTAATTTTATTTGGGCATTTTTTTTCATCTTGTACTATTTAATGACCAGTATCACCAAGAGAACTAATTTCTAAAAGAATGTTTAAGTGGATGTTTAAGGCAATGGAGTGCACTCTCAGTAAGTCCGCTGATGACACAAAACTGGGAAGAGTGGCTGACACACCTGGAGGCTGTGCTGCCGTTCAGTGAGAGCTAGACAGCCTGGAGAGTTGGGCAGGGAGAAATTTAATGAAATACAACAAGGGCAAGTGTAGAGTCTTTCATCTGGGGAAGAAAAACTCCCTGTACCAGTATAGGTTTGGAACAGGCTGCCCAGAGAGGTTGTGGAGTCTCCTCTGGAGACATTCAAAATCCACCCGGGCACATTCCTGTGTGACCTACTCTAGGTGATCCTGCTCTGGCAGGGGAGTTGGACTAGATGAACCAAGAAGACCCTTCCAACCCCTAACATGCTGTGATTCTGTGAATTGCTGGTAATGATGGTAGCATCTATCTGGCTTTTAAGGCTCCAGAGATATTTCTGTTTATTTGGCATAATGTTTTAAACTGAGCAAGAGGATATATCACTGTTTTTTAATTTCATTTTTATCTGCCACTTGAGATGTTTGAGATGTGCAACATCTGAATTCTTCACCATACATTTCTAAATCTTAGTATGCAGGGAATTACATTTTCCAGATAGATGAGATGTACTGGTTCCAGTTCTCCCAGATAGGCACCTGGCTTGCACCACTGTGGATAAGGAGGCTATTGCTTAAAATAACTTCTGTACATACCATCTTTTCACATTATACCCACTTTCAGCAAGAATCTATCCTTGTGAACAAATGGTGGAAGGGCTGTTAGAGTGTCCTTGCGCTGTACAATATCACAGTTCCTCAGGCATAACTGCTGCTAGGCTGAGCTCAGAGCCAAATAAGATCAGTGTAACTGAGGAGAAAATGTTTAAGCTGTTCTCACATTAAGAAACAAGGTGCTTTGAATCTGGCCTGCAGAGTGCATATGCACTCTTTTACAGGCTCAGCACACATGAGGCTCCCAACCCACTAGGATGTCTTTTTTAATCCAAATCTCCACTTCCTCTTCCAGGACAAGACCCATATGTTGAGGTCATGCAGCTCACCCACTCACAGATGTGAAGAGAAGCTTGCTGAGAACTAAAAAAGATAAATCAATGAGTATGTCTTGAAGATGGATTTGGTGTCCTTCTTTCTCTATGCACCATGAGAGAGGATTGAAATCCAACTTCTATTTGCATTCTGGGTACCTGCAGCACTCAGAGCTGTCAAACCCACATCCTTCACTGCCTTTCTGAAAGCTCTCCATGCAAGGCAGATGGTGGACCAGGAAGGAAAAAAACAGCCACTCAGGCTTCCAGCTTTGGAGTTGGGAAGTGTTTGAAAGCTCCTCAACAGGTAGCCTGACAGACCTCTCAACTTGTCTGAGATGCTGGCCACAGCAAGGCTGGCACAGCAAGAAGCATTGCCGCTGGTGCTTACCAGAGCCACCAGTTCTGACAAATTAGGAGAGAAATGGATTTGTCACATCCCTGATTTATTTTAGTTTACAATTGAAATGAAACACGCTGAACTGTGAAGAACATTGTAGTCATAGTGATGCTGAACAGCAGAAGTGCACACGAGGATGTATTTGATTAGAAAACTATTGCTGTACATGAGTGTGATTTGCTGACTGACTCCTGTAGGCACGAAGCACTCTTCTAAAATGTCACTGTCTTGGTGGCATGGCTTTTGGTTTGCTTAGGTTTTCCTATATTATTCTAAGGTTAAAAGGTTTCAGTTTCCAGACTCTCCCCTAACCAATGCTTATGTGGATTTAGCTTTATGTTAAAACAAACAAACCCAACCCCCCACACCAAAACCAAACCAAACCAACCAAAAAACCCCTGCCCATTTGAAAAAGAACATGTTTCCCTTAAAAACATGTTTTCCTTAAGTATGTAGATGCTGAGTTGAAAAGAAGCTTACAAATACCTCTGATACATAACTAACAATCCCATCTAATTCTATCAGATGTAGTTGGACACCTAATAAGTGAAGAAAACAGCTGATTTACTTCCATTTTTCTAAAGACTGCTGTGAAAGAGAAAAAAATCCTCTGTTGATTTACAATATCTTGGAGGAATATGGTGGCAAAATGTCTTAAAAAGAAAGTATTAGAAGTGAGATCAATTTTTAATAAACCCATTTTTATTTTTGGTTACAAAAGTTATTTACATGGCTAGACAAATGAACAGAAATTTCTAATGCTCAAAAGGCATTTTTCCACAAGGGGAGAGAAATAAAATAACCTAGCACTATTACAGCATAATGTTGCTATTTGAAGTGTTTTATTAGCAGTTTGATCTACCTGACTAATGAGATACAGCAATCATAGGATCTTAGGGGTTGGAGGGGACTTAAAGAGATCATTGAGTCCAAACCCCCTGCCAGAGAAGGACAATACTATCTAACACAGAAGAACACATCCAGACAAGTCATGAAAGTCTCCAGAGCAGGAGACTCCACCACCTCCCTGGGGAGCCTGTCCCAGTGCTCTGTGACCCTTACAGTAAAGAAGTTCCTGCTTGTGTTGAGGTGGAACCTCTTTTGCTGCACCTTACACCCGTTGCTCCTTGTCCTATTCCAGGGAGCAACTGACCAGAGCCTGTCCCCACTCCTGGCCAGCCTTCAGATACTTACAAACATTTATCAAATCCCCTCTAAGTCTTCTTTTCTCCAGACTAAAAAGCCTCAGGTCCCCCAGCCTGTCCTCATAAGCCATGCCCTCGTGTCCCCTAATCATCCTCCTAGCCCTCCACTGGACCCTCTCCAGCAGATCCCTGTCCCTCCTAAACTGGGGAGCCCAACACTGAACACAGTATTCAAGATGAAGTCTCACCAGGGCAGAGTAGAGGGGGAGGAGAACCTCCCTTGATCTGCTGGGCACACTCCTCCTAATACACCCCAGGATTCCATTGGCCTTCTTGGTCACAAGGGCACATTGCTGTGCCACGGTTAACTTGTTATCCAATTGGTTTTGCTAGGAAATAGATAATCTCTTTAATATTATAAAAATATAATTAGACAGGGAAACTTAATATGAAATTAAGAGAAATCTAATATGAAGCTACAAAAAAAAAATAGATACTTGTTACATGTAGTCTCTAAGACATACTATAAATTCATTGACTTGCAGAATGCAAAAGGCCAATCTTGTCTAGAAAAAGCCTTGTTGCATTTGGAGATGCTGTGCTGCCCCAACAATGCTCTGCTCAGATGCAGACTGGGACCTACTAACTACTATTTGTACACACAGCTGTAGTGTACACAGTGCATACTAAAACTACTTCAGAAAAGCTGATCTTAGAAGAGTAGGTACAAGGAAGTTTAGGACTGACAACCGGAATTTCATATGAATCCTCAGACTAGGATATGTTTGGCAATATTTTACTATAGCTTTCAAACACTCTGAAACCTAGTGGATGTACAAAGATACAAAGATCTCAGCAAATGGATCCCAGCACAAAGATTCCAGTGTCCAGCATTTTCCAGATCTTGGCTTTCTGCAAAACCTGGTGCCACTTTTGATGTCTCAATGTCGATGGCTTGTGGAATTCTTCTGAAAAATCCAGTGGTTAGAGTTTACCTCATTTATCACAGTATCACAGTATCACCAAGGTTGGAAGAGACCTCACAGATCATCAAGTCCAACCCAGTACCACAGAGCTCAAGGCTAGACCATGGCACCAAGTGCCACGTCCAACCTTGCCTTGAACAGCTCCAGGGACGGCGACTCCACCACCTCCCCGGGCAGCCCATTCCAGTAGCCAATGACTCTCTCAGTGAAGAACTTTCTCCTCACCTCAAGCCTAAACTTCCCCCAGCGCAGCCTGAGGCTGTGTCCTCTCGTTCTGGCGCTGGCCATCTGAGAGAAGAGAGCAACCTCCCCCTGGCCACAACCACGCTTCAGGTAGTTGTAGACAGCAATAAGGTCTCCCCTGAGCCTCCTCTTCTCCAGGCTAAACAATCCCAGCTCCCTCAGCCTTTCCTCGTAGGGCTTGTGCTCAAGGCCTCTCACCAGCCTTTAAAATAGCAGCTATGATAAACCATTCTAATGACCAGAGAAATGCAACTTCGCTTGCAGCATCTTCTCACCACCTTTCAATTGCTCCTAACATTGGTAGTAATGTTCAAATTATGCTTTCAGTACAGCAACATTTTGTTTTGAAGTGAATCAGCAAACTCTTTTGTATTATTTTAAACTCTGCTCGGTAAGGCAAGAAGTAGTGGGACTCTCATTCAAGATAACCATCATTTTTCCATCACAAAATGTTTTGTGACAGCATTTGAGGAATTGTGCTTTCTCTGAGACTTACTGTTTGGCAACAGGGTTGGCTTTAATTTAAAAAGCCAGGAACTCTTTTGTTGTCTTTATAAACAAACAAGCAAAACCAGAAAAGAGGAAGTTCACAGGATCACAGGATCACAGGATGTCAGAGATTGGAAGGGATCCAAAGAGTCCAACCCCCCTGCCACAGCAGGACCATACAGTCTAGCTCAGGTCACAGAGGAATGCATCCAGACAGGCCTTGAAAGTCTCCAGAGAAGGAGACTCCACAGCCTCTCTGAGGAGCCTGTTCCAGCTCTATGACCCTTACAGTAAAGACGTTCCCCTTTGTATTGAGGTGGAACCTCCTCTGCTGTAGCTTACATCCATTGCTCCTTATCCTATCCCAGGGAGCAAGTGAGCAGAGCCTGTCCCCCCGCTCCTGACCCCCAGCCCTCAGATATTTATAAACATTTCTTAAATCTCCTCTCACTCTTCTCCAGACTAAAAAGCCCCAGGTCCCTCAGCCTCTCTCCTCATCAGGCAGTGCTCCAGTCCTCTAATCATCCTTCTATCCACTGGACCTTCTCCAGCAGATCCCTGTCCCTCTTAAACTGGGGAGCCCAAAACTGAACACAATATTCAAGATGAGGTCTCACCAGGGCAGAGTAGATCTGCTGGACACACTCTTCCTAATACACCCCAGGATCCCATTGGCCCTCTTGGCCACAAGGGCACATTGCTGTCCCATGCAGAACTTGTTATCCACCAGCAATCCCAGGTCCCTCTCCACAGGACTGCTCTCCAGCAGATCATCTCCCAACCTATACTGGTGCAGTTTACTATTTCTCCCCAAATGCAGGACTCTGCACTTGTCCTTGTTGAACCTCTTTTGGTTCCTCTGTGCCCAGTTCTCAGTCTGTCCAAGTCTTGCTGGATGGCCGCACAGCCTTCAGCTGTATCAGCCAAGCCTCCCAGCTTGGTGTCATTAGAAAACTTGCTGAGCAGATTCTCTGTCCCCTCATCAATGTCATTGATGAAGACATTGAACAGCACTGGACCCAGCAGCTTCCAGGGCCTGGAATTTTCCGGGTTTGCTGTGTCCCACCTGAAAAACTGGCACAACCTCTTAAAATATAAAAGCCCACTCCTGCACTGTCCTGATGGTTCAAGGAAGAGAAAGAGATGCTGATCACTAGCCACAATTCTGTCCCTTCACATCACCAGTATATTTCTTGGTCAGTAGGACATGTGCCCTGAACTGTCTATGCAGAGTCTCTGCTCACTTCAGAGAGCATGTGGCAGTGCCCACAGTTTCTCAAAGCCACATCTGTAGCTGGAGAGATAAAAACTTGGTGATGAATTGCTGAGGTCAAGGAATATCACCACAAAGGCTATGTTCACATCAATAGGCATTGTAGCCAGTGAGAGCAGATCTGTAAAGCAGCTGGTTCTGAAGACCTTTCATCCTTGAAGTACACATTTAAGGAGGTCTTCCTTCAGCCAGGCTAAAGTTGATCCCTTGAACTGTGCACCTATTGGTACTAGGACTGCACCCTTCAGTTTAGTTTAACACAAAAGGAATTAAGTTAATGTGTTCAGAGACCCCCTCCATAACCTGAGTCAAAGCATGATCATTAAGGAGGACTGGGAAATGCACACCAGGACTGCACTAGTGATCCAAACTCATTTAACAGGTTAGGTGCAGAGAGCAAATGGCTGTGTTTTCTCTGTCTGGAAGGCATTTTTTCTCTCCAGGGAGGTTTGCCGTGTTATGCTCTGTAGTGAGATGTGCTTCCAAGAGGAAGATGATGAAAATCCAATTCTGGGTGAACAGCTGTGGCTCTGGTGTGCTGGTGTTGTACCCTAGCTGAAGTGCTAGGACGGTGTGGAGAAGTGAAGGCTAACCTACTGATGTTTACAAACAAATACTACATCTTAAATGATAACAGTTTAAAGACTGGCTTTTCTTATTGACTATTTATTAGCAATGCAATATAGAACACCTAGAAAGCAAATGGCATAAATTCTGAGCTTTGCTCTCTGTTCCTAAGGCAATAGCAGCAAAGAGACCATATGTATGTTTAAGAAACACTGTTAACTTCTGCAC
Source organism: Tricholaema leucomelas (assembly GCA_013400475.1). Classification (NCBI taxonomy): domain Eukaryota; kingdom Metazoa; phylum Chordata; class Aves; order Piciformes; family Lybiidae; genus Tricholaema lacrymosa; species Tricholaema leucomelas. The sequence goes on along the minus strand of WAAF01008980.1, from coordinate 200,607 downwards.
CCTTATTGATCATCTTATAATGTAGAATTCCATAGTTGCATCCATTTATCATTTAACGAGTTTCTCTGCTAACTCTGCCCATCCTGTTCCTATCAAAATCAAAGCCCAGCTGATGGAAGTGTGAATGTGTGGCAGCTGTGGCCAATTATTCTTTGTTTTCAAACTATCTGTTCCCACATCCCTTGCCCTGAGCTCTGGTCCCAAGATCACACAGCCCTTTCAGAAATGAACGCTGTCTAGAGAACTAGCATTTATCAGTCATTATGAAACACGTGTCTGAAGTAGAGGTTCTCTTTTACTTGAAGCCAAAGGTTTCACAGTCCAGTGCAACACCTCACTAATACTAGATAATGTTGCTGAGATGCTACTTATGAAAACACCTATGTGATGTACACACAATTAATCAGATTGCAAAAAATTAGTAGATATATTCTTGAAAGATCTGCTCAGAGAGGGCTCGGCTGACAAAAAAAAACATTGCACATCTTCTGTATATCACAGAGTCACAGAATGGTAGGGGTCAGAAGGGAACTTGGAAGATCACACAGGACCGCAGGGTGTCAGGGTTTGGAAGGGACCCGAAGAGATCAAGTCCAACCCCACTGCCAAAGCAGGACCATACAATCTAGCTCAGGTCACAGAGGAAAGCATCCAGACAGGCCTTGAGAGTCTCCAGAGAAGGAGACTCCACAACCGCTCAGGGGGCCTGCTCTGGTGCTCTGTGACCCTTACAGTAAAGAAGTTCCCCCTTGTGTTGAGGTGGAACCTCCTATGTTGCAGCTTACATCCATTGCTCCTTGCCCTATCCCAGAGAGCAATGAGCAGAGCCTGTCCCCCACTCCTGACTCCCAGCTCTCAGATATATATAACCATTTTTTAAATGCCCTCTCAGTCTTCTCTTTTCCAGACTAAAAAGCCCCAGGTCTCTCAGCCTCTCCTCTAGTCCAAACCCCCTGCTAAAGCAACTTCACCTACAGCAGGTTACATAGCAATGCATCCAGGTGGGTTTTGAAAGTCTCTAGAGAAGGAGATTTCACAACCACTGTGGGCAGCCTGTTCCAGTGCTCCATCACCCTCCTAGTAGGGATGTTTACCCTATGTCTAGGTGGAACTCTGTGTTCTAGTTTGTGCCCCTGGCCCCTTGTCCTGTCACTAGGCACTACTGAGAAGATTAAGGCCTCATGCTTTTGATACTCATCCTTCAGATATTTATAAGAACTGATGATATCCCCCCTTAGTCTCTTCCAAGCTAAAGGGCTCCAGGTCTCTCAGCCTGTCTCTGTAAAAGTAATGCTTCAGTCCCCTAATCATCTTTGTAGGCCTTTGTTGTATTCTCTCCAGCAGTTCTCTTGTCTCATGAACTAGAAAGCCCAGAACTGGAACCAGTACTTCAGATGTGACCTCACTAGGGCAGAGTATAGTGGGAGGAGAACCTCTCTTGGCTTGCTGGCCACACTCTTCTTAAGGCACCATAGGATACCTTCTTCACTACAAGAGTGCACCATTAGCTCATGGTGAACTTGTCCACCAGGACTCTAAGGTTATTCTCTGCAAAGCTGCTTTGCAGCAAGTCTATCCCTAACTTGAACTGGTACCTGGGGTTATTCCTCCTCAGATACAGGACTCTATGCCTGCCCTTGCTAAACTTTGTGAGGCTGCCCTTTGCCAAACACTCCAGCCTGGCCAGCTCTCACTGACTGGCTGCCCAGCCTTCTGGTGCGTCAGCCGCTCCTCCAAGCTGTGCATCAGCACAAACATGTATTTTTCCACTTGCCCATGTAGTATCACCTTGGATCAGTGGTCTCTTTCTTTAACTTTCCCTCTCTCTGCCCTTCAACTTTTCGGTTGTTTGGCTCAAATGCTGAAGCTTATTTATTATTTATCATAGCACTTTGGGAAAGAAGCATGGCCTTTATTCAAGCACTTGAAAAACAACATGAAAACATTTCAAGTAGAAACTGATCTCTTGTTTTTACCACTTTTAGGCTGTTTTGGCCTTTCAGAATTTTAGCAGAGTACTACCTGCAATTGCCGCTGTAGCTCAGCAGCTCACCCTTGATGACACCAGTGTCACCTAAACCAGTTTTAATCTGTGCCTAATATTTCAGGGAGCACATTACCCCCATGGATAAAAAGATCTGATCTTAGATTTGACGAAGTACCTATGGGGTGCCAAAGTCCTGCAGATGGACAGGATGATCTGTCTTTTTCTCCACATATTAACTCTCTTCTCAGATGTGTGTCAGGCTGTGACAGAAACATAAACATCTCTCTGATAAAAGCTTCTGCAAAAACTCTTGAGGTTTTACTTTCCTGAGCAGATTTGAACCTTATTAAGCTCTTATACAGGAGCTAAATATGTTATTTAATACCTACATTAAGATAACTTGATCTTGAATATGTCTCTTGAATTGGAAAGAAATTCAAACTGTGTATGGGGTGCAGGTGCCCAGGTGTTGGCACTGGGGGGCTCTAGGGTTCTTTCTGAGAAGTGGCTACAGCTGTGCCAGACACAGCCAGTTCCAACAGGGAAACCCAGGCTATGGCTAAACCCAGCAGCCAAGGTGATGGTGACTTGGGGAAAGCATGTGTAAGAAAGGACAAAATGCTGCTTGGCATTTCGTGAGAAGTGAGTTAAAATGTGGAAGAAACAGACCTGACAGTCCTGAAGCGAAAGCTAAAGGAGGGAGAAGAGGGAGCAGAGACTCTCCTGGAGAACACTAAGGGGAAGGTGTCCCACAGTCCATGGAGCAGAGACTCCCCTGGAGAACACTATGGGGGAGAAGGCGTCCTGCAGACCATGGAGAGGACCATGCTGAAGCAGATACCCACCCTGCAGCCCTGTTGGACCACGGGGATGGTTCCTAAAGGAACTGCAGCACTTAGAGGGCCAACTCTGGAGCAGGTGTATTCTGTAGGACTGCCACCCATAGGAAGGACTCCACTCTGGAGCAGGGAACTAGATGAGAAGGAAAGAGCAGCAGAGAGGTGCTGTTATGGACTGACCCCAGCCGCCATTCCCCATCCTCCTGAGCTTCTTGGGGTTTGCAGGAAGGTAGAATAATTGGGCATGAAGAAGCAAAGTTTACCCTCAGAAAAAAGATGGTTAGGGAAGATGTTTTAGCTTTTACCTTTGCTTTTCACCATCCAAATCTATTTTAATTGACAACAAATTACATTACTCTTTCCCAGGTTATCTGTTTTGTCTGAGACGATAACTGGGAAGTGATCTCCCTGTCCTTATCTCAACATACAGCAATTTCATCCCACTTTTTTACCCATCCTGTTAAGGAGGGAGGGCAAGAGAGTGGCTGACTGAGCATCTGGCAGCCTGCCAAGGTAAATTACCACAACCAGCAAGCCCCCCTGCCTGACTAGAAAGGGACGATCAGAAAATTTTGGGGAAGCTAACAGCTAAATGATAAGCTGTCATGAAACCTGATAACCTCTGAGTTCTTAGGAGTTTGATGTTGCCTTGAGCCTATGACTGGAAATAGTCACTCCGTATAATCCAGCCTCTGACAGCTGCAGAGCACATAATGTATTTTAGCAGCTGAAGCTCAGTTGAAAGATTTAGTGTTTGTTATAATAAACAATCTGAAAAATCTTAGAAAACTTAAGGGGAAAAGCTTGCAAAAGCCTGTGGTGAGATCAGTCAGTTTCCAGCTGAACTCAACTCTAGGTAGGGTACTTCTATTTATCCATGACAGAAGGGCTCAGTAGTGGCTGACAAGCTGCTTCTGACTTTGTGGAAAATTCAAGAGCAATCCCTATGACAGGACTGTATGGACGTGACTGGCAGCTGGGCAGAGCTGGAGCAGTGGTTGTCCCTTAAATCCTCAGCAGTATGGGGAAGCAAGCCAACAAGCAACAGACCCCTCGAGGATCCAGCTGCAAGCCAGCAAGTAACAGACCTCTCAAGGATCCAGCTGCACACCAAGCCCACCACTATCCCTCAACAGATCATCTGGGAAGCCTTTTATGAGTGAACTACACCTGGAATTTCAGCATTTCACCACTCTCAAGTAAGCAGCATATATTCTGTAATTGCTGCCCTTGTTCCAAGGTCTCAGAAGATCCAGACTCAGATTTCTCCTATTTTAATTACTACATTTGCATTTATTTGGTTATTTTATGCTTGACAGTGTTGCAGCTATGCTGGAAGTGTAACTTTTATATCGGTCGGATACTTCTGAACCCACAATGCTGACTCTGAAAAATTACAGTGCTTATGCATGAATCATCATCAGTTTTACCATTTTGGATCAAAAAAAGCAAAACCACCCAGGGTTTTTTTGTGGCTTCTGTGACTTACAAAATCATAATAAATCTGAAGTCAGTTTGTGCATATCCGTTGAGAAAGTTATACAGGCTTCTGAGGCTTCTAGGGTATATGAGTTGATTTTTTTTTAGCTGTTTCCATCTTTATATTTCAGAAACTGGTGGTTGTGTACAATTCTACTTAGATTGATATGCCTTTTTCCCCCACTGTCGTGGAGGGCCCATAGGCCCAAAATAGGCTTATACATGTTTACCCATCAAATGGACACAAAAGGACCTGGAGCTGCTGAGTCTGGCCTGGCCAGAGTCCTGTGGTGTAAGGTACACACACTTAGCTTGTGCCTGCCTAGTGCAAGGCCTGTGCTTTTCCCAAATTAGGGTAAAGTGAGCTTATGGCTTTGCCTAATATGGTAAGGTTTGGCTAACTGCCATCCTGATTGGCTATTCTGTGTCCAAAGGGCAATTAATCTCAGCCCACATTGATAAAAGGAGATATGCAGGTGAACAACCTGCTTTTGTTTCACTGATTTGCTTCCCTGCCCTTTGCCGTGCTCTCTCTGCTGTGCCCAGCTGTGCTGCTATTGCACACTGCCTTATTGCTTGCCTGGTGAACTCCACTGCTGCGGGTTACCAGGAGCAGACCCTGGATGTCTGCACACAATTGGCCTGTGTGGCCAGAGTGACATCATGCTGAGACTGCACGACATCTGCCTTCTGCACCTGAAGGTCCTGCCTAGAATCCCTGGACATATATACAGGTCATCCAGAAGCAGCCAGGACACAAGGTCAGAGATTGTCTGCATCCTTTCCCCAGAAGCCGGGAAGATTCAAGCCTCAACATCCAACAAGACAGAATCCCCTGAAAGCATTTGGGCACTGTCTGGACTGTGGATAGTCCCCACAAGGGTAATAATAATAATCTGTGAGTAAATGCTTAAATGCCTCTTTGTAATTCTCTACTGCCCTCTGCCATAGAGGAGAAAGAGCTTGAGCCCACCTACTGGGCAAGCGGCATATTGACCGCAAGCGGCATTGACCGCAGGAATAGTCTCTTTCAGTTTGATTAATGTTTATGTATTTTGCTGGTTATATTAGATGTAGATATTATCCATAGAATGTTTCCATGACCGTGTAAGAAATGAAATACTGTTAAAATTAGTGATGGGGAGTGGCGAGAGTTCTGAATAGCAAAATTAATAAACAATATTAATTTTGAAAAGTAGCATCTCGCATCAATTAATTTCCCCTCCCCAACACCCACCTTATACATGGAATGTCAATTGTCTCTGCTTTCAGTGGAGGTAGACAGGGGGTTTCCTGTGGAGTGACACATATGACATTGTCTAAACAATCTTCCTCATGGTGTCTGAAAGAAGCATTTATTCTGAAAATATATATTGTACTTGTTGTGAGCTGAGACATAACAACACAAACATATTCTACAGGCAGGAAGATAATTAAGTACTTCCAGCCACATGCAAGTTTACATATTTTTCAGCTACTGTTTACTGATTAAAAGACTATTCATATTAACAAATGAGACTGTAATCCAAAATCAACTAAAACCATGAAAAGAGTATTGATGTCTGAGGTTAAAATTTGACTGTAGTCTACTGTTCCACAATAATGGTGGCCTTTTCACATACTTCTTGAAGGAAATTCTGCTAAGTGGACAAGAATTAGAAAAGAGTATGAAAAAAGATCACATTTCTATTCTTGATCAGTGTCAGTAGTTGGTGCCAGCATATGACACTGGAATGATTTTTTCTCTAATGGATTTAATTGGAGAGAGGACTTTCAGAAACATTTCCAGTTTGTTTTTTTCTGTTTAGTTACCACGAAATTCAGAATTCAAATACAGGAAATCTGATTGCATAGGTGCACAAATTGTTACTCACTGCCATTTCAGCTGCTTAAATAAAAAAATCCAGTTTCTCAGAGCTCAGCTGGTAATTAGGACCAGAATTACACTTAAGCTTACAGCTACACTGGCAATTTGGATCAGTCCTGCAAACTATTTCACACGCTGTCAAGCAATTTCTTTTCCATGTCACTCCTTAGTGGTAATCCACATCATTCTTCTGATTGTTGGACCAAACAATTGTTTTAGTTTCTGCAAATTGTTCTAGTTTCTCCTGTTGACCCCATCCTTGGTAGTGGGCAGAGGAGAGGAAGTGTGGTGCTAAGACTAGGTATGGTACCTGCTATCATGACTTTATCAATCAGGTAGTGCATGGTAATTTGGCTTGACAATAGAGAAAGCTCTTTGGAAAGAGGGAGAACATTCTCACCCCACAGTAAATGCTATATGCTTTTACAAAGAGGCAAATCATCCTCTGTTTACCATAAAGAAATAGTGTGAAGCAGGGTCACTGTCATGGAGCAGTTGGTGCAGGATGATTTTTTGCCTTTGAGTAAATCATTCCCAGATCTGCAATTTCCCCTCCCAAGTACAGTAACTGATGATTTTCACAAATACCAGAAAAACCCTGTGTAGCAACAGGATCCATCCTGACATCAGCCTTTTTGTATGAAGCTGTGGAGCAGGTTTATTGGCATATAGGAGTGGGTGGAAAAGATAACTAGATCTTTGGCCAGAAGGCTGTATAAAATGGAAGAGCAGAATAAGAAGGTAAGAGTATGTGGCAAAGAACAATAAAGGACCCTCAAAGTTTGGAAATGGTGAAGTGTTAGCTTGTAGCTGGAAAACAGGGCTTGAAGGATGGACAGTGGAGTGGTAAGGACTGCCACAGCTTCTGATAGCCAGGGGCAGTAGAAAGGGATACAAGAGCTTCAGAGCTGGCACCAGAGCAGATGGTGTTGTCAGATACCTATGCATAGGATTAAACAGTCAGATGTAAAAGTAACTCAAAATCAGTCTAGTGTTCTCTACATTGCTTTTAGAAAACAGATCTTACATCTCTGAATGAAAAAGGAACAATTCAGACCTGTCCTGATGTTTGGAATACCACTCTGGGCGTTAGGGTGCTCTACATGCTCTTCCACACAGTATAGTTGTGCAACCTTGCTACAAACTGCTCTGGGATAGGGCCTTCTCCCTCCCTTCTGTTTGTCTTTCTCACTGTGTAACTTTGCACAGAACAATCAAATACCTGCTGGGCCAAAAGGAACATTCTCTTCATGGAAAATACTAGTTACACACTGTCAGCCAGACTGGACTCTGGTATTCCAGCTCTTGTGCACACTACAAAATTCATGATGTTGCTCCAGCTTTTGAATAAAAGAAAATGAGCAGCATCCTCCTTTTACGGCCTTCTGAAATACAAGGCTGTTCTACACCATTTTCTTCAATATAGAAAGAGCTTAGGTACTTCAAATTAAGGGTAAAATGTTTCAAGTGAATGAAACCCCAAATCCATGCAGTTCAACACTAGGGGCTAAATGCTAAGGATGGTGCTACTTAGGAAACTTCTGTGTTTCCTTCCAGCCAAATGAAGTGACTCTCGATTAGAGTGCAGGCTTTTGTACATCCTTATCTTAGATATGCATATATGTCTTCAAGGAAAGAAAACACATTATATGGAAGTGAGAGTTGTACTATTTTTTCCTAGCCAAAAGGTAGGTATGTTAACAAACATCAGCAAATGATGTTCAGTGGGTGGATGTCTTTAAGCTGATAGCCCACGCTGCATCATCATGTTTGGTACCATGTCCTGAGTTGTCCACATACAATTGGCTCTTAGAATGTCATATGCCTTCTAGTCTCCATAACTGCTGATGTATGAAAAACAGCTGTCATGGTTTGGGTGTTCCCCGCCCCCCTCCCCCCCCGACTTTGTAAATCACCCAGACTAGACTCAGACGGCTCTGGAAATTGAATGAAGCTTATTAGTTACAGCTTAGCAGAATATACAAGCAGATAGTTACAGTATGTACAGAAATATACAAGATAAAAGGCAATACAGAAACACAACAGCCCTCCCAGAAACCTGAGTCCCCAGGAGGGCCTTCCAACCACCCCTTCACCTTCCCCCTACCCCTCTCAACCTTACCCCAGTCCCAAGGAAGAATGGAGGTTTGGCCAGGGGGTTAGGAAGCAAAGTGGATTAGTCAAAGAAACAGAGGGTGTGGTTAGGAGGGAGAGATTCTATGTTTTGCTTTGTGTTTTTATACAAGTCAGCAAGCCTACGAGGGAAGTAGATATCACCATTGTTTTCCTTCCACAGCCTGTAATCCAATTCTTCTCACCAAAACATTCTAGCTAGCTTCAAACTAGCACAACAGCACCAAATATTTCAGATTTATAGAGAACAATGTAAGCCCTTTAAAGAAGGAGAACCTTCACAATAAAAATGTCACCATTAACATTTTAAGAGAAGAAAAAAAAACCCAGACTATGCACCTGAGAGAGTTGAGTAGCCAGTTTTAATGGCTTTGTTAAAACTCTCAGCATGCTGAAGTCACAGCTTAAGAAATTAGATCCCTACTAGTGTTTACAGACATTAGAAATTTTTTTAATTAATATAAAGAATATTTTGTCTCTGTAAATTAATTGATAAGAAACAGGACAGGTAGTGTAGTGAAACAGCTAAAACAACTTTCAAAACATATCAAGGAATGAAAGTAGCCGCTCATTCACTGCTTTCCTCTGCTTGCAGTCACTCTTTTCACTGCTTTCACTCTTTTCTAGTGATGGCAAATGGGAAATTTCAAAAAAACTTCAATGAAAAAGATTCCTTTTTTTTTTTTTTAATCCTTAAGTTATGTGCAAATCCACAGACTTATGCAGTAATGTAGACTCTGGTCTGTGATCCAACACCAAATGTTTCATTCAGGGCATGCTTGCATCTAATCTCTCAAAAGACACCAAGTACACAGCATACATATTTCTGCATCTTTTCAAGACTTTCTTACTCACAGCCCTTTTAAAGCATCCTTTTGTCCTTAAAAGCATAGCCAAACCTTACGCATTTCCTGCCAAATAATTTCTTCCATGAACATTTGAAAGTGATGCATCTTGCCCTTAGCATTCCATAAAAATGGCACTAAATGTAATAACCTTTTCCAGAGGCAGCGAGAAAGGGGTCTGTCTGTGTGGTGGAGAGCACTCTCTGACAGCATGGCTGAGCTCTCACTTGCCAGTAGTTTTACACAATTCTCATTTCTCTGAGACATATGTGCATAGCATAGCAGTAGAATAAATCTGAGGCAGGCAAGCAAGAAAGTACAATGTGTTTTCTCTAACTATACCATTAATCATTACACAGCCTCTGTTACATTGACAACTGCAGCATAAAGTTAATTTCTTGAAGATTATCACCAGCTAACATATTCTTACGGAGTTTTCTTTGATATATTTGGTATATTTACAGGCTGCATGGCTTAAAACATTCATTGGCCATGTGAGGTCAAACTGTACAGCATACCTTGTCTCCAGGCAACTCTTTCTCCTCATTCCCAGTGTGACTGTGTCTGCACTGCCTTAGGAGTCCTCTTGTCTTCTATCCCTCAGTGTCCAGGCATTGCCTAGTAAAAAGTCAGAGGTCAAAAATGTTCAAGGAGTATGTAACAGTCAGGCCAATGATGAATGCCAGTACAGAAGTTTCATACACTAGTGTAGATGGGGCAGTAGTTATTTCTGTAAGGAAACTCCTTCCTGTGCTTCATCTTGAGTATTTAGCATGTATCTATGAAATGCTTTTCCCCCTTATTTTTGATGGGGTTTCTATTTCTGTGAAATAACTTGGATCAGACTAGGATGAAACAGTGTATTTCCACAGTTTGTTCAGTGTGTTAGTCATCTTAAAGCAGACTTGTCTGTTTAACTGGTCTCATGATGGTGCTGCAAGATATTATGAGTTACATAGTAAGAAATTTGGGTTGAATTACACATCTCACATGCTCTGCAGCCCATTCATACTCCAAAAATGCTAGTAAAAAGAATTAATGTAGGAGCTTGAACTTCGCTATTACACTTTGCATGTTGCCCAGTGCTTAAGCCTGGGCTCCAATGGTTTCCTAAGAGTTGGGTATTAGTCCAACAGGGGCTCAAGTGCTGCCTTCACCTCAAGGTTTATGTATGTCCTTACAAAGATATGTAAGGGTGTGAGGAAGAATTCCTTTGAATGTGCTTAGAGATTGTGTCAATTTGTTCATAGGTACATCCATAGCAGGAAAGAGCTAACTGCTTTTTACTCTCAGCATTAAGACAGGGTTGTGCCAAGATCTGAGTAAACTCAGACTGGCATTTCCATAGCACATGTCATTTTGGTTGTCACTGGGCTCCTGCAACTGAGGTGTTTGAAACAAAGGGTTAATTGGATAAGCTATTAGGGTCAGGAGTAGCATAAGCCATTTTCTCTACTAAATGATCCTAAGCACTGAAGGTCTTTTCATTGATATTTAGTGAACATTGGATCAGACCTTGGATATAGAGCTCAATTACAGCAGGCAGTAATGTTATTAAGCTTTGTGATATTGATGCATTAAGTATCACAAACATGGTGCATTAGTAATGGATACTTTACTGCACTTTTTTCTTCAACCAAAATACATACATAACAAAGACTTCAGGTTTGCCCTGCTTTTCTCTCACTTCATGACATTTCCATGTCATAATGGGAACATTATGCAATTCCCTTTCAAAGTCTGATGGACTGACTCCATGACATGTATCTATAACAAGTATTTGTGTTGGATGCAGTGTATCTTTTGTCAGTTCTAACTATTCTGCTTTCACATTTTGTGTGAATACTTTACACAAAGCCAGCTTACTGTACAGTATTCAATATATAGAACTTGCACAACATTCCTTTTTTAAACTTCTTATTATATACAGATTTCTCTCCTCTCCCACATACACTCTTAATTTTCATCACTGCTGTCAAGGTTGTCAAGAAAAATAATCAAATCTGAACCAAGGATTCGGGATGCAGATATGCTGTAGCAGTATAGCAAGTCACACTTCACATATGTTTTTTGTTAGGTAGAGTTGTGGATGCTGCTTATCCTATGACACTAAAAGGATTTTGAAATACTTAATAACTATGAGGGATGACAATATGTGTGGTACTCATGGCTGTGGCTGAGCACTGCTATATACCCCTATCATAGTAAGGTTACTGTAAAAAACATGTAGATATGGTACCCTAAAATCCCCATCCTTAGCTTCCTCACCAGCATCACTAAAGAATGTGCAGGAGATGCTTTTCTTCCACTAGCTCAAATAGGAAGACCCAAAATTCTCTTTCCTCTGCTGCTGATCTCAGTAGAAGAGAAAAAAAAAATCCGGACAGCAGGTTGCTCCTTCATGCTGGCAGTACAGCTGTTTTTTAGGCTGTGCAAAACAATGCAGGAGAGACTGGGTTGGAAAGACAGAGGATATTGTGCTGTAGATTATGTTGGATGACTTCCTCTTTTGCTTAAACCTTTAACATCATTTGTTCTTCTTTGAACGTGTTGCAGCTGACACCATGGTGTGTCCACTCCTGCACTGAACTTCTCCGTCAGCCTCTGCTCAGCCCCAGTGTCTGGTATCCTTAAAAAGACGAGGGCTAGAAGGAGCAGGTATAGAAGACAATCCTTTCAGAGTCTCAAATGCATCTATGTTCCAACTTCTGGTAAAGGAAAATATATGATCACTACCCACACAATGCAACCATCTCCTGACCCTGTGAGGGTGCTAGAACAAGATAAAATTAGGAACTGTACTTTTTGCTTGCCTGTTAACTAGAGGATGAGAAAAAGAGCTCATTAAGTCTGAACTCTTATTCAGTGAAGGCACTGTTTAGGTGCTGATCACAGGCTTCAATTCAGTGTTCTTTGACGATACTCAGGCATGGAGTCTAATCTTTCTAAATGTTATTACTAGGCTCTTTTAAAAGTTCATTAAAGCATCACCTTCATTAATCTTTTAATGAATACCTCTGGACTTTTTCATACAGAACACGTATCTTCTTCAGAAATTTCTTTCTGACCCAGTACATGGTCAGGGTCAGCATAATTCCATTTTCTTTCACCCTAGAAATATTATGCTCTATTTTACTTCTCTTACTTCCTTTATTCTGATACATGCTGATTTAATTTTGGATGTGTAGCTTTAATGGGCAGAAATAACAGGTATATAATTCAGATACTTTCAAAATACATTGCTTTATTTAACTTTCAGAGTACTCCTATAACTTACAGTAAGTTTGGGATAAAAATCATACTCCTCAAATTTCCTTAGGAGCATTATATTGCAGAAAACATTAAACAACAGCAGACTCATCTCTGTAAAGTTATTTAATTCATGCTATTTTTTCAGTTCACAGTGTTTTCACAGAGCTGTGTTTGGAGGGCACAATTAGATTCCTTCTGCTGTGTTACAAAAACTTGAGATTATTCAATTTTTGCTCAACTGAAATGCAAAACTCTTTTCAGTGACTACTTTCTTGTCTCTCTTTTCTTCAGATAATTGGTAGAACGAATGGGGTAAAATCAGATGTTCTTCAGGAACACTTTTTTTCCTGCTTAGAAGCAGAGAATATGGAACTTGTAAGTAACTGTTCTTATTTTTTGCTCAGTAATAATGGTGCCATGTATTCAAGCCAAACTCATACCCATTATAGCAGTAGCCCACTGGCGGATGCTAGCAGGCAGCATATTAACTTACACAAGGATAACTGTGGTTAACCAATTTTAATGGATAAGGAATAATTAATTTGAAGGTCGATATAGCATGTTTAAATTTTTAGCGATGTCAACCTGTAGCTTGTCCAAAAAAAAAAAAGTAAAAATCTGGACTGCTGCCGTAAGTAAGCTATTAAAAAATTACTCCTGGAGGGAAAATAAGGAGATGAAGCCTCAGAAAAACTCATAGAAAATATCAAACCACTTCGCTCAGAGGTGGAAACATCATGTTCTGCACTGTAGTTCTTCCATGGAGACAGAGGTGATAGAGATCTGTTGCAAAAGATTCCTGGTCAAGTGTCCAAATGTGCTGGGGAAATTTTCTACTTATCCATGGCTATCAGTCATCTGTCTTAACTGACAAGTTTATTACCCTCATAACTAGAGAAAATGAAAGTGCTCATGTAAAGAGATAGTGAATATTTGTGCTTGAGATTTATGAGCTATTTCATGAAAAGAAGAAGAAAAGCTGCATTCTCATATGAAAAGTCATTTCTCAGAAGTATAATGGGCTTGTTCACTTGGAAATTGTGGATTATTCAACTGCTGTTTAGCTCTAAATAGGAGCATTTTAATACAAATACAACATAAATATATGTATGTGTGTTATTTATATGGGCAGCACTCCAGGTTTAGTTCAATGTGTATTCTACAGAATGAGTGAGAGAACAAAGATCCATTTAATATATTTGGAGATTTCTTTGACATAGATATTCCCTTTAATCTGACCTCTTGGAATATTTAGTGGCAGAATCTTCCTCTCCTCCTTATGAAGCAACTTGCCAAAAATCTTACTAATGACATATGCTGAGAAGTTGTTTTTTTTAGTATAACAAAAAAATTTCATCAGCTGTTTTCCAAGACATACCATGACTGTGATTTACTATTTATCTACATTTTAGCCCACATGTGGGGCTAAGCTATAGCAGATGCTGTATTGCCCAAGGACTCCTCCCCAGCAGAGAAGGAGGATCGGCAATAGGAGGGAAAGCCCTCAGGCTGAATTGAAAATGGATTTCAAGAAATAACCAAGCTGGTTCCAATGCCAATATGAAGTATATAAAATGATACCAAGCCCAGCAAAAGTACAGGATTCACACTAAAGAGGAAGAGGGAAAGGGCAGAAAACCACAAACAAAAAACTCTCCTAGCCTTAGCAAACTTCTCCCTTCTATACTGAGTGTGATGTTTCTGGTACAGGGTACATCTGTGCACCAGCTCAGGACAGCTGCCCCTTTTGACTCAAACTGCTGAAGGCCTGCAGCCCATGGCTGGCCTTTTTCTGTCCCAGCAAAACCAGGACACTAGTAATAACTGCTGTTCTCTCCAGCTCGCCAGAGCTTGCTTCTCTCCTCTCTCACACTCACGCTGAGGCCCTGTCCTCGCGATCGCTTATACTTATACTTGGGCACAACCTTGATATTATTTTGTGTCACCGGCCTATTTGCTCATGCTGATATGGAGATAAAATCTCCCAGCCAGCCAGCCGTGGTGAACTAATCAGGACATTTGATCCTGCATTGTCTATATATCTGAGGAGCACAGACTCCAGCTAGCCGTGTATGCCCATTGCTTCAGCCTGGTAAGAGCCAAAGCTGCCAAGCCACCAGGAGCAGACCCCTTTGTCTGCAGAAACACGATTGACCTGACAGCCAAGGTGAGAACCGTGCTGCACAGCACCCATTCTCCAGCAACAGAGGTCCTGCCACCGGTCCCACAGCAGTTCCTGGACCAAGCTTCCAGGAGGAACCAGGAGACAAGGCAGAAGGTATCCTCACCAGGAGAAGGAGGTAGAGACTGTATTGATTTCCCCCAGATAGCTGGGAAGACTACATCCTTTCCCCCAGAAGC
>WAAF01008980.1:0-185751 GCA_013400475.1 Tricholaema leucomelas | reverse complement strand
AGAATATTGAGTTTAATAAATATATATATATTTTTTTAATATAAATTATCCCGCACCTATTGATTTCTCCCCTTCGCCACGAACGGGCGATAAGGGCAGAATTCCCCTCCACGACAACTGTATAGGGCTGGGTGCTAGGTTGGACTGGATGATCTTGGAGGTCTCTTCCAACCTGGTTGATTCTATGATTCTATGATTCTAAGTATTGAGAGAAGTATACTGAAAACACCAGAGTAATGCAGCAACTGCAAAATACAGTTAAAACACCAGACAAATGGCATGCCCATTGTTGGACCCTGCATGTTCACTGTCATGAAGCACATCTATTCCTTTGCAGTGTATAACAGTCACTGCCATGAGATCTCTTGACTTTTAGGTCACAGAATCATAGGATCGTAGAATGGTTCAGGTTGGAAGAGACTTCAAAGATCATTTAGTTCCACCTTCCTGCCATAGGCAGGGACACCTCCCACTAGAACAGGTCGTTCAAGGCCTCATCCAACCTGGCTTTGAACACCACCAGGGAGGAAGCATCCACAACCTCCCTGGGCAACCTGTGCCAGTGTCTCACCACCCTTACCATAAAGAACTTCTTTCTAACATCTAGTTTAAATTTCCCCTCTGTCAGTTTAAACCCATTACTTCTCATCCTGTCATTACAAGACCTTGTAAATAGTCCCTCCCCAGCCTTCTTGTAGGCCCCCTTCAGATACTGGAAGGCCACTCCAGGGTCTCCTCAAAGCCTTCTCCAGGCTGCAAAGCCCAACTCTCATAGCCTGTACTCATAGCAGAGCTGCTCCAGCCCTCTGAGCATCTTCATGGCCTCCTCTGGACTTGCTCCAACAGTTCCATGTCCTTCTTGTGTTGGGGGCTCCAGAACTGCACACAGTACTCCAGGTGGGGTCTCAGGAGACACTAAATCCCCTCCCTTGCCCTGCTAGCCATGCTGCTCTTGATGCAGCCCAGGACACAGTTGCCATCTGAGCTGCAGTCACACTGCTGGCTCATGTTAAGCTTTTCATCAACCCAGACCCTCAGGTCCTTTTCCTCAAGGCTGCTCTCTAGCCATTCACCACCCAGCCTGGAGTTGTGCTTGGGATTCCACCGACCCAGATGCAGGACCTTACACTTGGCTTTGTTGACTTTCATGAATTCAGCCTGGGCTCACCTCTCCAGCCTGTTCAGGTCTCTCTGGATGGATCCCTTCCCTCTGGCAAGTCAACTGTGCCACACAGCTTGGTGTCATCTGCAAACTTGCTGAGGGTGCACTTGATTCCTCTGTCCCTATTGCTGACAAAGAAGTTAAACAGCACTGGTCCCAGCACTGACTCCTGAGGGACGCCACTTGGCACTGGTCTGCAGGTGGACATAATGTCCTTGATCACACCTCTCTGCATGCAACCATCCTTATCCAGTAAGAAGTCATGGTAGACTAGGACTCAGGAAGCTGAATACTGTTCTTGCTCTGTAGGGTTAAACTGGTGCATTGTGACTGAAAAGGATGAGCTTTGGATTTTTCTTTTCTTTTTTTATATTTGACTTCTCAATCCAATGATTCTCTCTCACAGTTATCTCAATACAATTTAAAATTTACATTACTCAGAGGAATCAAGTACCTTCATAATTTCATTGTACTAAGCACTGCCTGAAACTTTATGAATATAGATTTCAGGTCTGTAATCTTAGAGAAGTGACTAGGGTATGGATTACATGCAGAGCATACTATGCTAAATCTATGGATTTGCTTCCTAGGCAAATGATTTTCCCTTTTGCAGAACCTTATTTCTCAGCATAGACCTTCGATACAGCATCTTTGCAGAAGCCCCATTGTTTTAGTTTGCTGGGCTATCAAGACATATACTTCTTCTGAAAAGTTTCCCATGATTTTCAGATGAAAAAATTAAAAAGTAGGTAACTTTTTCGTGTATTACTTTTTTTTTAGATCTACCATTTTTAAGCAATCCATAGTACAAATTGTATCCTCCAGAAAGACACATTTCTTAATACTCTTCTTGATCTGAGTCAATTCTCCTCATGCTGGTCAAGGCTCCACGATTTCAAGAATCAATAATCAAACCAAAATTCAGTGACTCCAACCAATACTGCCTCTTCTTCAACATAGCCCACAGTTAAGCCAAATGATGCTACCACCTGTGATCTTTGAGACAGCCTATATTCCTAAGTCTGTATTAGTCTCTAATCTAGACTAACCTTCACTTAGAACAAGAAAACTAAACCTATCAAGCAAAGGTTAAACCTAGGAACTCAAACTCCTGTGTCATGCACAGTCCTTTTTAGTGCAGCTCAGTGATGACTGCTTTCAACATCGTCTTTTCTTCTGGTTTGTGATGCACTGTTCTCATTCACATCATACTGGTGAAACTCTATCATGATCAAAACTAGCACATGGAGACAGCATTGAACTGTACAGGAATTGCAAGCTCAAATTAATATATGTTATGGAAATATAGAAGGTATGACTTGAGAGCAAAGATTTAGGAGTTAAACTTCTGCCCATTGCACTGAGCCACAGAGCTCAGGGAGGACTAAGAA
The DNA here is from genome assembly GCA_013400475.1 of Tricholaema leucomelas. NCBI lineage: Eukaryota > Metazoa > Chordata > Aves > Piciformes > Lybiidae > Tricholaema lacrymosa > Tricholaema leucomelas. Next base: position 183,198 of record WAAF01008980.1, on the reverse strand, counting down.
GGGAGAGTTGGGAAGCTGTCCCAAAGCTATAGCTCTCCTGGGCCCACTCTGAGACACAGCAGAGTGGTCAGCCCTGGTTTACAAAGTCCTGGCCTCTGGAAGGTGTCAGATGACCTCATAATGCCTGTCAGCCCCCTTCTGGCCTACTAGATAGCTATACAATAGGATAATTTATATTGGAAGGGGCCTCAGGAGGTATCTAATACAACCTCCTGCTATCAGCTGAGTCAACTACGAAACACAGGTGGTGGAGATGCATTTTGCATCCCTACCCTTTGCACATCTGGAAGGTGAGGGGCACTCTGATACTTTTTTCCAGACCTTAGAAATTGTCCCAGCTCCATCAATCCCCTCTTCTTTCCCCATGACCTTGCAGTGATGCTTGAGAGTGTCCCTGCAGTGCTGGGGGCCAGCCCAACAGGAGTTTTGAAAGCCTCCCTGCCATCCTGCATACTGGTGGCATTTTCTGAGTTGCTAAACATGACCTGAACTCCAGCTTCTTCACTTGTGTGCATCACCATGCATCACAGTAGACCAGCATCCCAGGTGACCATTCAAGTCAGACCACTTTGCTCAGGGCTTTACCCACTTGGACTTCAAAAAAACCCCAAAACCCAAACAAAACAAACCAACCAACCAACCAACCAACCAAACAAACAAACAAAAAAAAAACAGAAACAAAAATAGCCAATAACAATAATAATTTCTGATTCAGAGAAGAGCAAGGATCTTTTTCCATCAGGATAGAAACTCCATGCAACCCCTATATAATCTTCCTTACCAAAATTTCTCTGCCATTGTACACATTTTCATGAAAAATGTTGACACTGATAAACAGAAATTCTTAATGAAATTCTTAACTTATTGCTAGCTTTTCTTTGTTAATACCTGATCAGATTCCAAGGCTTGCAATGGTTTTCATTTTAATGTTCAATTAAATTAATGGGTCAGTCCAATTGTATCTTAAGGTGCATTAGAAAAAGTGTGGCCATGAAGTTAAAAAAGAGAAGAAATGTTCAACAATAAATTAAAAAGGTATCTGAGGTAGGGAAGTTACAAAGGTATAGAGAAGGGAAAAACAAAACACAAAATGTGTAAATACAACCAGATTTTTTGATGGTAATGGGTTTGTCTGCCTCATGGGTGATGGCCACGTGGTAAAACAAAGAGAAACCAGGAACAGGATGGCGATGCTGGTAAGCAGGGAGGCAGGGAGCGCAGAGAGACAGAGAAACAGGAAGCTCCCCTTGCTTTTGTAGACCTTTCGACAGGAAGGGGGAGTGGGCTCACCATGAATCACCTGGTGGTGTTCAGACCCACCCCTGGGAAGGGGTCAAGACCACCTAGGGTCAGGGTCAAGGTCACTCCCCCTAGAAGGTTAACCCTGTACAAGTTCTGAGCTCCCCTGTTCAAGACAGACAAGGAACTACTGGAGAGAGTTCAGTAGAGTGCTATGAAGATGATTAGAAGACTGGAACCACTCAGGAGGAAAGCCTGAGAGATCAGGGGCTATTTAGCCTGGGGAAAACTAAGAGGGAATCTTATCAATGCATATATACAATCGATGCTTATATATATATATCAATGCTTATATATAAGTATAAAGAGGACGGAGGCAGACTCTTCAATGGTGCCTACTGATAGGATAAGGAGCAATAGGCACAAATACAGAACACAGGAAGCTCCACCTAAACACAACAATATTTTTTTTTTTGTTATGAGGGTGACAGTGCTGAAACATGCTGTCCAGAGATGTTGTGGAGTCTCTGTCTCTAGAGATACTAAAAACCTTCCTGGATATAGTCCTGAACAACATGCTCTAAGTGAACCTTCTTTAGCAGGAGAGTTGAACTAGATGATCTCCCAAGGTCCCTTCCAATCGTTACCATTCTATGATTCTTTGAGTCTCCAGCTCCATTACAGATTAAACACCGGTCAGGAAACAGCTGGACTCCTCTGGCACTAATCAAGTCACAAAGCCAAGAACAAAGTTGTAGGAGATCTAGAAACAAGGCAATAGCTGTTCCACAAATCCACTAAAGACATAGCTAAAATACAATTGATTTTACACTAAAGATAATCCCCATAGTCAGTGGCAGTACAGAACTCTAAGTGACAAAAGCCCCCCTACTTAGATTCTTGTAGAGACTGCTTGCAGGGGCTGTCACAGAGCTGCTCCTCGTAAGAAAATGGGGAGTTCCCAAAAGGAGCTTTTTAAAGGTCTCCTGTAGGAGTTTCTATGTATCTTAACTTAAGCCTGCTGGTCTGTGGCAAGTTTCAAAGGGGTTTGTATACTGCTCAATTCACAGTGTAGTAGGCATGATGCTAACAAAAAAGCAGCATGCAATATTTGCCTTGGACAGTTTATACTCTAACCTTCAGAAATGTACATAACCCCCCCAGAAATTCAATCAAAGTTTGTCTCAATTAGACTGTTGTGAATATAATGTAGGACACACCACTCTTTTTTTAATAAGAAAGATAGAAATCTATTTCATATTTGCTCTTAAAGGAGTCTTCATGAGTGTGACTTAGTGGCTCCCACACTGATCACGGGATGTGAAGATGATCCTTCCTACAGACCTCTCCTCTGACCTGGGAGAATCTTGCTTGAAATGTTTAGCTACAGAAAATTAAAGTGCAAGTATTTTCTTCAAATTAATATTATTTAAAAACTAACTGGTGATAGTGCTGTTTTCCCTTTTAATTAACAATGTATAATGCAACTTTAATTAATGTTATGAAGACAGAAGATAATTTCTGAAAGCTCTTGAAGCTTTTTTTCTCTTGCTCTTAGGGAACTAATCCAATTAATATATACCAGTTCCTCTGCTTAAATTCCTTGTGCATTATTTTGATAAACGATCTCAAAGTTGAACTATTCTAAAATGCTTGTAAATGCAACACATTCTACTAAATCTTAGAGACATTAAAATGGAAAGAGATGTATGGAATTTCAGTGTGATTTTGCCTAAATATATTAGAGAAACTGGACTTTATTGACCTTAAGAAATGTTGCATTAATCTAGACATCAAATTCCTCAAAGTGACTTGCCCAGTATCCTACTCTCAGGAAAGATTTTTGACATTGCCAGAGGATACCTCTTTCCTGCGCAGAAAGGGAAGTGTGAAAGCATTCCCATTAAAACTTCTCAAGAGAGCAAGCTGATTCTTCTCCCTTTGGCTGCAACAGGGTGCCATGGAAGGCCAAAATAGGCCAGATTAGTCCTAAACATGTCCTGGCTTGCCTAGACATGTTTTCTGCTTTCCCTCCTGCTGATGGGGGAAGCAACCACAGGAAAGGAGGACAAACAGCTTGGTGCTTCCATGTCTGTCCAAGCTTGTTTACAGAGTACTCAAGTGTGTTTATACAGTTGTTTGTGTTCTGCCCTAAAAAGGTAAAAGTAAGCCCTGACTTTACCTAATATGGTTAAGCTTGGCTAACTGCCATTCTGATTGGCAGATCTGTGCCCAAAGTCCCATTAGACTCAGGCTACGTTGAGAAAAAGAGATGAGCACATAAAGACAACATGTTTTTGCCTAAATGTGCTCTTTGCTTCTGGTGGTGCCTCTGCCTCATTGCTTCTGCCGTTGCATTCTGCCAAGCTCTGCAGTAATATATCTGCTAAGCTGTAAGCTAGTCCTGCTGCATAATAACAAGCCCTGATGCTTTGGGTTTGTCTACCTGGAAACCTGCTCTGCTGTGCCTCGAGTTTATCAGTAATAGGCCTTAGGTGTGTATTTTCTGTTTTCCACTCTCACGCTGAAGAACTTCCTCCTCATGTCCAGGCGAACCTACCCATCTCCAGCTTTGCTCCATTCCCCCTACTCCTGTCGCTCCCCGATATCTTAAAAAGTCCCTCCTCAGCTTTTTTGTAGGCCCTCTTCAGATACTGAAAGGCCACAATAAGGTCACCTGGGAGCCTCCTTTTCTCCAGACTGAACAGCCTCAACTCTCTCAGGCTGTCCTCATAGGAGAGGTGCTCCAACCCTCTGATCATCCCCGTGGCCCTTCTCTGGACACACTTCAGCATGTCCATATCCTTCTTGTATTGGGGGCTCCAGAACTGGATGCAGTACTCCAGGTGGAGTCTCAGCAGAGTGGAGTAGAGGGGGAGAATCACCTCCCTCGACCTGCTGGCCACACTTCTCCTGATGCAGACCAGGACCTGGTTGGCCCTCCAGGCAGCAAGTGCACACTGCTGGCTCATGTTGAGCATCTCATCCACCAGCATCCCCAAGTCCCTCTCCTCAGGGCTGCTCTCCAGCCACTCACTGCCCAGCCTGTATTTGTGCTTGGGATTGCCTCAACCCAGATGCAGGACACTGCACTTGGTCTTGTTGAATCTCATGAGGTTGGCTCGTGCCCACATGCTCAGCATTCTCTTGAAAGGAGAGAAGTGGCTTTCGGTGTTAGTAACTTCTTGATAAGAATGATGTGATTCACATCTCAAAGCAACTGTTTTAGGCTGCTGTAAGAGGGAAGAGTTGGTATGTGTTTGATCAGAAGTTACAACAGCCTGATAATCACTAGGTTACTAGAGATAAGATCTGGGAGAAATGGGGCTTTCAAGTATGCACATGAGCAGTAGGGAAAGATGGTACTTAACAGATTCCAAAATAAAGGAGGAGCTCCATTCTCCTTCATTTGGCCTTCTGGGACATTCTGGACATACATCACAGAATTCTGAACCCATATATACCGAGAGCCTAGGTAGCTGGATTGGAGTGGCACCAATCTTACCACCATGATGGTGCAGTTCCCGGTGGGGATGCCTACCTTAAGAAGATAAGTGCCAGCCAGCCCTGCAATCTACACATCTCAGGATTTTTGCTGGATAGGGTGAGTTGGATAGGGTGAGTATAACCTGCTCTTTGATCAATAGAGTTAGTCATCATTCCTTGTCATCTACCTTTCCCTCTATGATTGTAGGATTTGAGCTATAAGCATTGCAGTTTCCAGTATACTTTTCTCTTTATGATTTTAGTATTTGAGCTATAATAAAGTGTTGAAACTGTACCCATGTGTGAGAGTGTTCCCTGGTCCTCAAAGAACTCACTGGAACAGCTACCTGACAGCTTTGGTAGATAAATTCCTCTGCTTAAATATATAGGTCATGGTTCCAATTAGCCTGTGGGCCAGAAATCCACCAGTACATACAAAAAAAGATCAAAAAGTCCACCCCTCAAAATCATGACATTTTGATGCAAAGATTATAGAATCATAGAATGGTCTGGGTTAGAAGGGACCTCTGAAGGTCATCTAGTCCAACCTTCTCTGCAGTAAGCAGGGGCATCCTCAACTAGATCAGGTTGTCCAGAGCCATGTCAAGCCTAACCTTGAATAACTGCAGGGATGAAGCCCCAACCACCTCCCTGGGCAACCTGTTCCAGTGTTCCACTACCCTCATGGTCAAGGACCTGTTACTAACATCCAATCTAAATCCGCTCTTCTCTAGTTTGAAGCCATTGTCCCTCATCCTATTGCTACAGGCCTTTGTAAACAGTCTCTCTCCATCCTTCCAAGTACTGGAAGGCCACTATTATATCTCCTCAGCACCTCCTCTTTTCCAGGCTGAACAACTCCAGCTCCCTCGAGTTCTCTTCATAGCAGAGGTGCTCAAACCTGATTATTTTCATGTCCCTCTTCTGGACCTGCTCCATTAGCTCCATGTCCTTCCTATAATGAGGGCTCCAGATCTGACTTTCAAAAATAGTGCAAAAGGTAAGAAACAACAGACCTAACCCACAGAGGAAACTCAGCTCTTTTAAAATAGCTACCAGAGGCAAAAGCTGGCAATACATTGATCAGAGTCACAAATGCAACTGTAATGAAAATTTCAATTTCCTTTAAATGTACAATATGCTGGCTTGAATATGAGCATAAACATATTCTGAGTGAAAAGTTCAAACACTTGGTAGTGTTTGAACACTCTGTAGTGTGTGAGCTTTGTAGAGCACAGAAGAAACAAATACTGTAACTCTCTCATACAAGCACTGTGAAGCAAGCCTACCTCAGATCCCTAAGTGACAGCAGCTAACATTAAGAGGCAAACAGCTGAACGGCGGAACACACTCTGCCTTTGATTATTGGAACAAGAAGATTCTGATGCAGCTTTTTAAGGAGACTGTTGCAAAAAATTAGTTCTCAAAAGCAAGTCTATGAAAGAAGCTGAAAGAGCCCCATTCTTCGTGCATGCAAAGGGAAAAAACACTGTTACAGAGACAGTCATACAGATAAACATTCCCTCATTTTTATAGACACACTTTTAAAGCAATGGCAGTAAGGATCAATTTGTATTGTATGGCATGGTAGGCTCTGACAGAAATTCATAAATGAGGACATGCATTTTTTTTTTCATGTAGTCAGGATTCCCTCCAAATTTCTGATTCAATTTCTGAGGAGCTTCTGCAATTAACAATGCTGGAAGCTGAAGTAAGAGATCTGAGTAAATTTTGATGATGCCCTGCTTACTGAGCACCTGAGTAATATTGATTGACTATGGGTTAGATGGGAAGTATTCTCCAGAGGAAAGGGGAAAGGACTCCAAAGGGCACCTATGATTTTCTACATCTTGGACGCTTAGTCTCATTGTAAGGTGGGAAGATCTTGCAAACTCCACCCCACAGTTTGGGGTACAGAAATAGCTGACATTAATTTTAAGCAGAACACTTAAAATTGCTGACACCTGGTAAACTCACAGCTGTGATACACAGACTGTGGTAACTGGGTGTGGGCGGTTAACTATATGGTAACAGGCTGATGCAATTTCAAGCATTGCTGGACAAAGCTCATTCAAGTTAGTCTGTTTGGTACCTGTTTTCTGAGAGTACTTCTGAGTAGCTCTAGGTTATGGATTCTTAGGGTAGACCCTCAACTGAATTGACCTTTCTCCCCATAACTTCTTTGGGAACTCGGGGGAGGCACCAGAAAAGAATTTGCAGTTTTCCTGCTGCCAAGAACAGCGATGCCATTGTTACAGAACACATCCAGGCAGCCCTGTGGCTACACTGGTTTAGAGCCATTTGAGGTTTGGTGGAGCATTTTTGTTGAAAATTTCTTAAGCCAATTCGACATTGTCAGCTTTGAGTGTTCCTAACTTAACACCTATGACACAATCCTATGAGTAATAAGATGGAAAATGAAATGTGAATGGAATTTATGAGCTCCCAGGTAGTATAACACCTTACATCCACAAATAGTAGAAAATTCTTTACTGAGTGTGTTCGAAACTGTGCTGAAAGAAAAAATTAAGGATGAAATTTCTAGGCATGTAATGGATCTTTCCCAATTTCAATTTTTGTGTTGTTTGATTGACATATATTTCCTGGTTTTATCTTATATATTGCACACTGTTTTTTCATCCTTGTAATTCTGCCTGTGTCTGTAGTAATCAAGGTTGTAACTATCCACGAGGGGTCTCTAAATAATTAGGACAGATAGTTAAAGCTTCAGTGAATCCCATGCAGCTGAAACATAGAGCAACTGATCTGCAATTTGATTGCCTTAAAGAATACACAGCATGTATGCAAATGAGGTAGTTTACTAAATGAATTAACTTCTTATAAATCACGGCAGCACTAAAATAAAATCTTGACTTTGTAAACCTAACACTGTTGATTTATATATTGATGTGGTAGAAAGGCAAAGTAAAAACCTAACTAAAGTTTCAGCTGAGTATATTTAACACAGATGACACTGCGATCATACATTATCTGGTGGTGGCAAAGAATAAAAGACATTCTAGAACCATAAGTGCAACTTATTTTCCTTATTTTGAATATTGGACATATTATCACCTGAGATTCAAAGTGTAAAACATGAAAAGCATCAGGCATAAAAACAAACAAACAACTGTGGTGTTTAAAAACAGAAGCAGAAATAGCAATGAAAACAATCAGAAGGACTTGGGTTTTAATTAAATACCAAAATAAGTATAATGAGATTTCTGTTCCATTTGTGAATGGCTCACACATTCAGGTAATCTTTCTGGCTTCCCTAAACAATTTTGTTGATCAGAATTCATCCCCTCCCCCCAAAATGATCACATAAATATGTGCTTGGACAAATTGTCAGTGGCAATGCTGGATTCAAATGAGAAATGTAGAAAGTGACTCATACACTACTGAGCTGCAAGAAAGAATTACTAAATTAACACTGGTTGTTGTGTGACTTTTCTGAATACAGCTTCTTGGTATTTCTATTACAATAGCCCATTTATCACTTGCTTTCTCTGCACTGCTTAAAAACTCTTACTTCTACGTTTATCTCTGGTCTCCCCAAGCTACATTCCAATTTGCTACGTAAGGTTATTTGGAGATACCACTTCTAGTCTTTAATCTTTGAGAAATCCCTTCCCCAGATCATTGACATTCTGCAACAGGGACTTGTAATCATTGTACTTTATTGAAATGAGATAAACCCAAGGCAGACAATACTGATTTTAGAGATATTTGAATATAGAGGGAAGTACAGAAACAGGTTCACAAGAGCACTAAGGCTTCGGATTTATATCTAGAAGATTTATTTCCTATGAAACCAGGGAGTAGTGAGTGTTAAACTTGAGTTGGGTATGTAAACATCCATAAGCACTGAGGACTGCAAAGAATGTAGGTTACGAGACCTGCTCTGTATCTTCAGACTTTCTTCCACTTGTACTAGTTTTGCCCATGTAACACTGAAATGAGTTACTCTTAACTTTGTCTTAACCGTTTCATGTGCTTGCTATATGGTTATGTCCTGCCTCCACTGTCACTTAACAAAAGGCGTAGAATTACTTAATCTTTTCACCTTTGCAATCCAGGTTTAAGCACAGCAAAGCGCTTGTGAATATTTTGTTGGGTTTTGTTTTTTACTGGAAGCACCACAAGATGTTCTCTGGGAAATTCAGACTTCGATGCTCTTAAGGGTTCTCTTGGTCTCTTATTTTTATAGCCTCATGCGAAGCTAAACAGAGATGGTCAATCAAACTCCTGCTTAACTTCTACAATAAAGGCAAAAATACAGTCTTTAGTACTTCAGGCTCTGAAAGTTGAAGCAATTAAAAGAAATAGGAAAAAGGAAAATGGATTTTAAATTTAGTGAATGAGATAAAAGTAGTCACATTATGATAAATGCTGAGCATCATGAGACATTTCCAAATAACATGATCTATTAAAATGTGCATTATCTTAAATGTAGGGGGAAAAAAATTCAACACTGTAATTAAACCTTGACTAATGTGGAGAAAATGATGTCTGTAGATGCAAAAGGGTAATGTCCCTTCCTCATTTTCCTGTGTGAATTAATTTCTATATTTTAAAAATGTTCTAACAACACAAATACATACAGCCTGCAAAGCCTATAAATCAAAAAGTGTGAGGACAAACACCACAAATCCAATTAGGAGTCTATTTTTGTCAGCCTATATCTTAGTTATCAAAACTGCTACAAAGCCTGTGCTTTACTACTGGTAAAGAGAAATAGATGGCTATTTCTGTTACATTTCTGAAAAATAAACTTGTTTAGTTTACAATAATAGCATATTTTTTTGAGAAGATGAAGTGGGTGAAGAACAAACCTCTAAAAATGTCCAAGGAAATCCAGATTTTATTTTTAAATGTAACTGCTACCAGATTCTCTTAAGTAGTCACAAGAAAGATCACAAAGTTCAGAACTGACATGAATATAACTTGCTTTTCTGAATATAACTTGCTTTTCTATGCGAAGAAGCAGTTAGCACTGAGTTTCTGGAAAGTTTCTGTTCTGTCTGGAGGTTCTGTTGAGCCTGGAGATCAGAAGGCTCTGGGAAGACCTTTTAACTACATTTCAGTATCTGAAGGGGACCTATGGGAAGGCTGGGGAAGGACTGGTTACAAGAGCTTGTAGTTATAGGACAAGGGGCAATGGTTTTAAAGTGGAGCAGGGTAGATTTAGGTTAGACATAAGAAGGAAGTTATTTACAATGAGTAGTGGTAAAATTCTGGAACAGGTTTCTCAGGGATGTGGTTGAGGCTCCATCCCGGGAGAAATTCAAGATCAGACTTGCTGTGGCCCTGGTCAGCCTGATCTAGTTGGGGGTGTCCCTGCTCACTGCAAGGTGGCTGGACATGAAATTAGAGGGTCTCTTCCAACCAGATGCAATCTGTGGATCTGTGAAAGCAGCATCTCACCACAAGCTGTCTGGAAACCTATGATCTCCCACACAGTTATGGCAAGGAGATGACAGTTGACATTTCACCTCAGTACATCAATAAAGAGGTAGGGAAGGGCATTTCTGGACTTTGAAGTGCACTTCAGTGTATTACATCTGTTGCTTCCATTGCAAATTAAGCATCTGTGTTGTTTTGAAAAATAGTTTACCTCTCTCATTCTCCCTGTGTCTAAATGTCACTAACAATTTAGCCATAATCAGTTCTGTAGGGCTGAATACATACTTTAAAAAGAGAATTATAAGGTTTAATTAAATAAAATTGAAAATTATCTGGTAACTTCTAAGGGGGCATTCCAGAGAAGAATAAATTTATCAGACAATAAAGCACCACTGTAGAAAACAAGATACATCTTTTCAGAAGTGCTTTTATAAATAACAATCTTAATTGGCAGAAGCAAGAAAGGATTTATAAGCTGTTGAGTTTCTGGCCAAGTGTTAGGGATTTTTATAACAGTCAACAGCAAACTGGTTTTATTTCATTCATTAGCTTCTAAACTTGTGCATCTTTTCTAGTACAATGAATCTCCCTAAGTGAGGGTTTAGTCTAGTTTAAAATTACTTTGCTTTAAAAACAGTCTGTTGATTTAGACATCAACAATGCTCCAAACACTCAGTGCACATAATTAGCAATATAAATTATGACAAAACCTTTTTTTACCTGCTTACATTTCACATAACTTTTTGTGATCATTTGCTGTTTTTTTTTTAATGTACTTGCTCATTCTGGGATTCACATTACCACACAAATCCATCTTATGTTTTAAATAATCTAAGCCATCTGTTTAACACTCCTATCTCCCAGAGCTATATAGTGCTTGATTCTATACTGTATTATTTCACAACTAGCAGCTAGACTTTTGATTGTCTTGCGGTCACAGTTTAAACACCAATACTTTCTGCCTAACTTTTCTAGGAATCACTGATTTAACATACAGATATAGAAAGGAAAACTGCATACCTCTTGTCTTGTTAAGTAAAGCAGCGCAATGGATCTCCTGTGGATTTGATAGGTACAGAAATGTTTCTGTGAAGTAATCCTGCACCCTACCTAACAGGCTGGTTGTGGAACTGATGGAAACAGGCAATGGGAACTGCTACAAGTCATTTGTTCCCATCAGTTAACCAGCACACTTAACCTGCAGAACCCTCCTACCTATTTCCTGCTAGACAGCTTCAGTTAGTTTACAGTGATCCTATATGTTAAATACATCAGTATGTACCACAAGCCTCTCCTGCCACAACAGCTCTACAGTTACTCAATGCCTTCACAATGAAAAGCAAATCCTATCATCCAGGAAAACCACTGTGTTAGATTCATTGTTATTGAAATTTTATTGATCAAAATTTTGTAATGCTACCAGATTGAAACTGTCTGCTGTTGTGCATGCACTGACTGGCACAGTTCAGATCTGCCTCAATGTCAGATTGGTTTATAATAGCCTACTAACTTTAATTAATATTTTTAATGCCCCCCTCTTTTTTTTTTTTTTTTTTTTTTTTTTTTTTTTTTTTGTTNGTATCAGTAAACTGATACCTACCTTGGTATAAGAGGAACAAATATTAGTGGAATATAAACTCGGAAATTTGCAGAGGTTTCTGATGCCATTAGTTTAAGATGAGAGATTAAATCATTAGATGTTCTGATGGAGTCCTAAAATGATACCTCATATCCACAAAGAGCTTTCTGAGCCATGCCATATTTCCTTTTTCTTTTTTTTCCTCACAGAATGTCAGGGGCTGGAAGGGACCTTGAAAGATCATGTCGTTCAACCTCCCTGCCAGAGCAGGATACCAGATCACACAGGAACACATCCAGGCAGATTTTGAGTATCTCCAGAGAGGGAGACTCCACAACGCTCCTGGGCAGCCTGTTCCAGTGTTCTGTCACCCTCACAGTGAAATAATTCCTCCTCATGTTTAAATGAAACTTCCTGTGCCTCAGGTTCCACCCATTGCCCCTTGTCCTGTCTTTGGCCATCACCGAGAAGAGCCTGGCTCCAGCCTCCTGGCACTCAACCTTTACATATTTATAAATATTGATGAGTCTCCTCTTCTCCAAGCAGCACAGCCTCAGCTCCCTCAGTCTCTCCTCGTAACAGAGATGTTCCGTTCCCTTAATCATGTTTGTGGCTCTGCACCAGAACCTCTCAAGCAGTTCTATGTCCCTCTTGAACTTGGGGGCCCAGAACTGGACACAGTACTTCAAGTGCAATCTCACTAGGAAAAGGTAGAGGTGGAAGAGAATCTCTCTCTACCTACTGACCACATCCCTTTTAATACACCCCAGAATAGCACTGGCCCTCCTGGACATGAGAGCACACTGCTGGCTCATGGTCAATCTCCCATCCACTAGGACCCCCAGATTCTTTTCCCCTTTGCTGCCTTCCAACAGATCAGTCCCCAACCTATATTGATCCTTGGGGTTGTTCTTTCCCAGGTGCAAGACTCTACACTTGTCATGGCTGAATTTCATTAAATTTCTCCCAGGCCAATCCTCCAGCCCAAGTCTTTCTCTTTAAAGGATCATTTTCAGCTGGCAAGTCCTGTTTTACTGGGCTAAACAGCAAAGAATCTTTAAGTAGTGCCTTCCTTGCATAACTTACAGGTGACTTGTGTACCTTTTCAAGACATATCCTCATTCAAGCTTATGCATAGTCTTTGTGAAGAGACATTTTTATGAATAGGTAAAGTGTACACAGATCATAAAGAAGACCAAAAGTAAAGTACAGAATTAATGCTTTACTCTATCAGTTCCTATGCCCCGTGGACCTTCTAAAGAGAACATTCATTTTACCCACATTCCATTCCGACTTTGAATTCTATAAGGAATGAAGATTCAGGATACCTTCTTGATATGCACACAGCACTATCAGATGTCAAGGGTTTTGGCAGGAAGTGTAAAACCCTGATCTGTACAATATACAGTTTATAGAAAAAATGATGGTTTGTGACAGTTTGTAATTCTGCCAATGCTATAGAAATTTTTATAATGGCAGTAAAAGGCACCTCTCTAAACCAAAGACTCCTTCCTGCCAAGCTTCCAAAATGTGCAGCTAATTATGATGGAATTGGAGCTGCTGAAGTTATACCCATTTTTCTTTATTATGGAAACCACTAGACAAACTGAGTTAGAGGCTGCTATTCCTTCTATCACAATGCCTATACAGTAATGAAATAATTATGTCAAGCAATGACTTTTCGAATGAAAATATGCTTATAAATTTTGAGTATCTGGTTCTAAAAACCTGTCTATATTGAAGATTGGAAATGCAGTGCTTACATTTCCTTTCCCAAGGCACCAAAGGCTTTACTTCTGATCCACTTCTAAACTAAGGCAAGAGTTTTTCTACCAATTATTTTTCTGAAAAAAAAAAAAAAAAAAGAAAAAGGCCATTCTCTTTGTAGCCACCCTTTAAGCACTGGAATACTCTGACAAGATCCCTCTGAGCTCTCTCCTCTCCTGGGAGACACTAACTCACGGGATCACAGGACATTAAGAGTTGGAAGGGACCCAAGGAGATCATAGAGTCCAACCCCCTGCCAGAGCACTAACTATCTAGCACAGATCACAGAAGAACACATCCAGACAGGTCTTGAAAGTCTCCAGAGAAGGAGACTCCACAACCTCTCTGGGAAGCCTATTCCAGTGCTCTGTGACTCTTACAGTAAAGAAATCCCCCCTTGTGTTGAGGCAGAACATCTTTTGCTGCAATTTATACACCCATTGCTCCTTGTCCTATCCCAGGGAGCAAGTGAGCAGAGACTGTCCCTCCCCTCCTAGCCAGCCTTCAGATACTTATAAACATTTATCAAATCCCCTCTAAGTCGTCTTTTTCTCCAGACTAAAAAGACTCAGGTCCCTCAGCCCTGGGGGGCTTAACTCATCAGTCTTTACTCACAGGACAGATTCTCCATTCCTTTGATCATTCTCATGGACCTCCTTTAGACTAGAGCCTGAGGGAGCTGGGGCTCTGCTGCTTGGAGAAGAGGAGAATGAAGTTTCATTCAAACACGAGGAGGTTTTTTTCCCTGTGAGGGTGACAGAACACTGGAACAGGCTGACCAGGAGCGCTGTGGAGTCTCCCTCTCTGGAGATATTCAGAACCCTCTTGGAGGTGTTCCTGTGTGATCTGGTATAGGTGATCCTGCTCTGGCAGGGGGGGCAGACTGGACGATTTTTCAAGGTCCCTTCCAGCCCCTGACATTCTGTGATTTTGTGATTCTGTGATTTCAATTCTTTCATAAATTTCAGGGGCAAAACTGAATGCAGTACTCTAGATATGGCCAAGGAGGGCTGTGTAATTGATCCTGCAGATTTTAGTTTGGGCTAATCTTTATTAATGAAACATAGAATGAGTCAGGGTTGGAAGGGACCACAAGGATCATCTAGTTCCAACCCCACTGCCATGGCCACGGACACTCTACCCTAGATCAGGCTGGCCAGAGCCCCATCCTCAACCACCTCCTTGGGCAACGCATTTCAAGCTCTCACCACTCTCATGCTGAAGAACTTCCTCCTCACATCCAGTCTGAATCTCCCCACCTTCAGCTTTGCTCCATTCACCCTAGTCTTGTCACTCCCTGATATCTTAAAAAGTCTCTTCCCAGCTTTTTTTTTTAGGCCCCCTTCAGATACTGGAAGTCCACAAGAAGGTCACCTCGGAGCCTCCTCTTCTCCAGACTGAACAGCCCCAAATCTCTCAGTCTATCCTCATAAGAGAGGTGCTACACCCCTCTCATCATCCCCGTGGCCCTTCTCTGGACATGCTCCAGCATGTCCACATCCCTCCTGTAATAGGGGCTCCAGAACTGGATGCAGTACTCCAGGTGGAGTCTCACTAGAGCGGAGCAGAGGGGGAGAATCACCTTCCTCGACCTGCTGGCCACACTCCTCCTGATGCAGACCAGGAGTTGGCTGGCTCTCCAGGCTGCAAGTGCACACTGCTGGCTCATGTTGAGCTTCTCATCCACCAGCACCCCCAAGTCCCTCTCCTCAGGGCTGCTCTCCAGCCACTTACTGCCCAGCCTGTATTTGTGCTTGGGATTGCTTCAACCAGATGCAGGACACTGCACTTGGTCTTGTTGAATCTTACAAGGTTGGCTTGTGCCCACCTCTCCAGCCTGTCCAGGTCCCTCTGGATGGCATCTCTGCCCCCCAGCGTGTCTGCTGCACCACTCAGCTTGGTATCGTCAGCAGACTTGCTGAGGGTGCATTCAATGCCTCTGTTCATGTCACCGACAAAGATGTTGAACAAGACCGGTCCCAGGACTGATCCCTGAGGGACTCCACTTGTCACTGGTCTCCACTTGGACATGGACCCATTGACAGACACTCTTTGGGTGCGGCCATCAAGCCAGTTCTTTATCCATCGTGTGGTCCACCCATCAGTTTGGGGCCCAGGGTGTGGTGCGGGACAGTGTCAAAGTCCTTGCTCACATCCCGGTAAATGACATCAGTTGCTCGCCCCTCACCTATTAACGTTGTGACCTGTTCACAGAAGGCCACCAGGTTTGCCAGGCAGGATTTGCCCTTGGTGAAGCTATATTGAGTGAAAAAAAAAAAAAAAAAAAGCTTGTTTAATGAGTGGATTTTAGGCTTGACCAAAGAGCTTTGGGAAGATAGGCTTCAAAGGAAGCAGGAAGCAGTGCCTTTTACAAGACAGAAACCCTGCAACTTCTATTAAAACTACAAAGAGAGAAAATGACAACTGAATTTGGAATTGAAGATCTGGACCAACACACACTATATGACAACAAAACTGCCTTGGGATCAAGAAACAGTTGAAAGGAAAAGAATGCTGCTTCATCCCTTTTAAAGTATGAAGTGTAGAAACCATCAGACTTTCTACATAGTGACATAATAGATTACATAGTTGTAACATTAGCAAAGGAAATTATATTCTTAGGATAAGAGTTGTTAGCTTAGGGGTTTTTTGGTTTTCCCTTTTTTCCTGTGGTTATAGAGAAAAAACTTTCCATCAAAATAACTATTACAAATGTAGTTAAAGTCACCAGAGATAAACTACTTTTAGAAGATTTGTTGTAGGAAAAAGAAAATGGCAGATGTTAACAATGGAAAGCTACAAAGGCTTCTGCAAGAATACAGTATCCAAAATCTTACAGATCAGCAGCTGCTATTTTTTTATTTCAGAAATATATGTTTTTTTTGTTTTATTTTTTTCCCACCTTCCTTGTAGCAGAAACATACATTCTGGGCTGAAGAATTCATTATCCTTTTACACTTTTAAAGCTTCCAAACCTAGCAACTTTTAAAAGCTGCTCTTCCGCTTTTGCTTGCCATTTATCTCTTTTCAAAGAAAATGGTAGACTTGCTTAAAGTCTCTGCTTGTCAGTTCCTAATTATAGTCTTTTGCCTTGTTAAAATGTTTGTATACATCTTTTATAAGCATTTACTTAATTCAAAAATTATTATTTTTTTTTCCATAAAAGACCCCAAATATAAAAATATTGTGTCCAGAGCTTGTAAAATTTAATTTTTTGAAAATAATGCTCAAAACATCTGTGGAGAGACACAAGAAATACTGAGAGCTTAAAATACTGTATTCTAAAAACTAGGAGACCTTGCCAGTAATGAATTCTAACAGTATGCTGAATGATATGATGATTTTGCAGCTGCACTCTCAGCTGCCCGTAATTAGATTGAATAGTAGATATATATAGAACAATAATTATTGAGAATCTGTCCCAACATTGTGCCATAGCTTTAAATGAGCAACATTCTACATGGGCTTGGTAGAGTATGCACTTGGGCACAAAATTATAATCACAGAAATGCGAAAATGAACATCTTAAGATATAAGTTACTTAATGACCTACAATGTTATTTGCAGTAACATTTGGAAAGCTAAGGTGTTTAATAAATAATACTATATTCTAAAATACCATTTGTTTGTTATTATTGTTAGCTAAGTGCAAAAAACCCCAAATGTCCACAACCTGCTGTTACATGAGCAAGCAAAGAAAGACCTCAGGCTACCACAGGGAAAAAGTTAAGAAAATGTACATCTGGTTACAAAAAGGTTTGATCAAAAGCCTGCAAAATGAAGCTGTGTAGGCTCCAGAAATACTATCAAGACTTCAGTAGTTAGGTTAATTTCAGTTCATCCTCTTATTTAATTTACACTAAGTAAATGGTCTGATCCATCCCTATGGCTACTTAGTAAGCAATAAGATTACTACAAATCTGTGACCTTATTGCCAGCACCCTGCTCTACCCCCCAGTCTGAATCTTCACACAAGGCGCAAGAAGATTTTCTATTGCTACAAAGCACAAAAATCAAACACTGGAACTTCCATTATTTTGCTGCTGGAACCAACTTATGGTAATAAAGATTCAATGGTTAACCCCTTCTCTTGCAGACCACATAGTTGATAGGATGGTCTTACCTCTAGTCAAGAGGATATCACCAATTTAACTCATATCTTTACATCTTTGACCAAATCACCCTAAGCCTATCAGCAAACATTTCATATGTTATACATCTGTATCTGTCTGCTTACTTACATATCCAACTGCTCAGATTGCTTCTGCTGGCAAACCACTGAGCATAATTTGTAGTACATAAAATGGATTGTTCATAAAGAAGGTTTTGGGTTTTTTTAATCTTTATATAACCTTGTGGGTAAATGCAACCTGGTCTTGTCAACATACATGTGACAGTATCTGACATCTTACATTGTCAGACCTCTCCTTTATCCTTCTCTTGTCTCCCGCACAAAGAAAAGGTAGAGTATTTTCAGTTGGAAGGGCTCTATGTGAATCATCTAGTCCAACTGCCTGACCAGTCTGGAGCTGAACAAAAGTTAAAGTATGCTGTTTAGTGCATTGTCCAAGTGCCTCTTAAAAACTGACAGGCTTGGGGCATTAACTATTTCTTTAGGTCTGTTCCAGTGTTCCACTACCCTCTTGATAAAGTAATACTTCCTAATATTCAGTGTAAACCTCCCTGGCAGAGTTATGAACTGCTGCTATGCACCCTATCACTGAATACCACAGAGAAGACCTTGGCACCTCTCTGCTTCCAGTCCTGAGGAAGCTGTAGAAAGCAATAAGCTTTCCCTTGCTACACACCAGCCTCCCTTGCTACACACCAGACACATCAAAGTCCTTAGCCACTTCTCGCAGGACATGCTTCCTAACCCTTTCACATCAGCTTTGTTGCACTCTTCTGGACACTTTCAAGGCCCTCTGCATTCTTCTCAAATGGTGGGGCCCAGAACTGCAAAGAGCACTCAAGGTGAGGCCAGGCCAGTGATGAATACAGTGAGATAATCACGTCTTTTGAGTAGCTGGTTATATTGTGCTTGATGCACCCCAGGATGTGGTTTGACTCCTTGGCTACCAGGGCACGCTGGAGTTATATTGAGCTGCTGTCAACCAGCACCCCCAGATCCCTTTCTGCAGAGCTGGCCTCCAGCCACTTCTCTCCCAGCTTACACTTTTGCCTGGCTTTACCCCATCCTAGATGCATGGTCTGGCATTTGGACTTGTTACATTTCATCACATTTATCACAGCCTAATGATCCAGTCTATAAAGATCCCTCTGCAAAGTGTCCTGTCCCTTGAAAGAGTCAATAGTACCTCCCAGTTCGGTATCATCAGCAAACTTGCTAAAGGTGCATTCAACTTCTCCATCCAGATCACTGATACATATATTGAACAGCGCTGGCCCTAGAATTGAACCCTAAGAAACACCGCTGGTGACAAGTCATTCACTATAGGCCTCTGAGCTCTGACCTTTACCCAGTTTTTCACCCAGTGCACCATGAACCGGTTCATCCCACAGTTGGACACCTTGTCTGGGATGCCATGAGGGACAGTAACAAAAAACCTTACTAAAATCCAGGAAAAATGACACCATGTTCCATTCATCCACTAGGCAGGTGACCTTACTGCAGAAGGATATCATATTAGCTAACTGGGACTTTCCTTTTGTGAACCCATGTTGGCTGTGCCTGGTGATTACATCATTCTTTAAATGCCTTTGGACTGTAGCCAGGATGATCTTCTCCAGGAACTGATGACACACTAACAGGTCTGAAGTTTCCCGGGTCTTCCCTCATGCCCTGTTTGTAAACTGGAATAACACTGGCCATCTTCCAGTAAGCAAGAACCTCCACAGACTCCCATGATCTTTGGTAGGTGATTGATCAGGGTTCTGCCATAAGATCTGCTGGGTCCTTCAGTACTCTGAAATGAATCCCTTCAGGCCCCACAGAGCTGTCAAAATTCACCTGATATAGCTGGTCCCTAACCACCAATGGAAAGTCACTGTTCCCACACTCATCCTTCTCTTGACTCAGAGGACCAGGGCAGCCCTAGGTGTACCAGCATTTTTCAAGACTAAGACAAGACACCCATTGCATGCCTCCACTTTTTCTTCATCTCTGTTGGTCAGATGACCATCTTCAGCAAGTATCAGTCTGATGTTTTCTTTAGACCTCCTCTTGCATTTAGCATACTTCTAAACCCCTTCTTGTTATATTACACAATACTGGCCAGATTCAGCTCTGAGTTTTGATCTTTTGTGTCTTCTCCCTGTATATATGATCCACAGCTCTATGCTCTTCTTGTGAAGCCTGATCTTGCTTACAGAGATTATACAATTTGTTTTCCTTCTTGACCTCCATGAGGAATTCCCTGTTCAGCCAAGCTGGTCTTCTCCCCATGCCTACCTGCTTGTGATACAGTGGAATTGCCTGGTGCTGTGTTTCTAAAAGGTGCTTCTTTAAAACTGACCAGCACTCACAGACTGCTAAGCCCTCAAAAGCAGATTCCCAGGGTGCTCTTCATTAATAGCCTAAAGTTGCTCTCCTGAAGTCCAGGGTAGCACCTCCGCTGTTCTTTTTTCCCCATTAGACTGAAAATTGTTAACTCAAACATTTCATGACCACTGTGTCCAAAACAGCCACTTGTCACTCATTACATCTCACATGAGTTCTCCTCTATTCACAAGAAGGAATCCCACAAGGGCATCTTTCCTAGTAGTCTCACTGAGTATTTACAAGAAGAAATTATCTCCTACAAACTTGATGAATTTTCAAGATGTGCTCATCACAGCAATAGGGTATTCTCTCTTGATGTTTAGGAAGTTGAAAACTCCCATAAGGACAAAGGCTACTGCTACTGATCCAGAAGTCTCTTAGTTGCTTATAGAATAACTCCTCAGTGCTTACCTCCTGGCTGGGCCAGCAGCAGTAGAGGCCCACTACAATACCTCCTTTTCTTTCCATCCCTCTAACCCTCTCCCAGAGACTCTCCAACACATCACCACTACCTGTAAGGGGTATGCAATCAAACTCTCCCTCACATCTAGTCTGACACCTCCACCATGCCTGCCTGCCTATCTCTCCTGAACAGCCTGTAGCCCTGCATCCCAGCGTTCCAATCATGGGACTCATCCCACCAAATCTCGCTAACACCAGTGACATGTCTGGGAGCTGACCAACGCTTTCAGCTGATCCTGTTTGTTTCTCACACTGTGTTGGTGTACGAGCATTTCAGATAGGTTCTCGTGCTCTCTGTGCTCCCACAAGCAGTGTAAATTTTCTCACCAGCACTGCCACCTTCAGGTGATGCTGTACCAACCCTTGGCCTACAAACCGCAACACTATCGGTATCCTCGTCCCTCAAGGAGTCTGCTTTCAGGCCCTCCCAGTCAATACTGTTCAGTTTATACCCAGAGAGACATTCTGCACATGCAATGGAATATGTTGCTTGTTTGCAAGTATGTAAAGCTTCATCTTTCGTTCTCAGATCCAGAAGAAAAAAACAGCAGTTGCACGTGAAAGGTATATTCTCTTTGGTTTCAGGTATGTAAACATTCACTTAAAAGACTCAGATAAGGAAAGGCCTTTATATAAGCAGCAGAAAGTAGTTAAAGACTGGTACATGTAGATCACAGGATAAAGCAATGAAGGAAACATTTGCAGGAAATACAGCAACCATTGTTCTAACTGCAGTATTTGAACTTTCTACCCTTTATGTCTTTGTATAGAAGCCCTCTCTGGCCGATGACTGCGATGGTAGCAATTGTGGAGGTTTTATCAGGAGTCCAAAAAATACATGACAAAGTGTGAAATATGGTCCAGAAATATCTCATGTTGAGTTACTTGAGAAAGTCTGTTCTGACTTTCTGAGCTCACAGGTTGAGAAAGAACCTGGGAGCAAGGATACTGAGTTTCTGTCATCAGAAGGTAACTTTTATTACTATTTTAATCTTTAAAAATGTAAAGACTTTAAGTCACTCAGGCTTGCTTTCAGCATTTGCTTCACTGTTTTTTAGTACTTATGATTAGGGATACTTGTCTTCTTTTCCTCACTCATTTCTGAAATACTGAAGAGCATGTGTAGCAATTTTTAAATTATTATTTTTTGCCCCTGGAACTGCAAAAGCTAAAAATGTATTTTAAACACATGAAGGCTGATATTAATTTCTGAAGACATGGTTAAATAAGCAGTACTTTAGGGCTTTACAATAAACATCAGAAAATAAAATTCAATACGGAGTTGTAAGTTCGCCACAGGTAGGTCTTCAGTCATTCACACTAAATACACTTCATGCAAATTCCTACATGTCTCCATTTCCCTCTTCATGATTTAAGCTGTAACTGCTTAGGAGACAGAGCACAGACAATTACCTGAGGTAACTTCTAAATCCACCAAATCTGAGTTGGTGGTGTGAGACACAAGATAATGAAAAAAAACCTTTCCCATTTTCCCACAATTACATTGTTAGCTAAAGCATTCTTCTTGGAGGACAGGACTTCCTCTTACTTCAGATCTCAATTTTGCTCCATCCTTTCACCAACTTTCAATAGTTAGTCAAAGTTAACCCTTTGATGTTTGATCAATGGATTCAAGTAAAGCTTCTAAAATATACCTCAGTGAAAAAGAAGAGACTTGCTAGAGATGTGCTGTAGTACATTAGCAAATGTTCCCACTCCACCAACTCAGGATACCCTTCTAGTGTTGGTTGGAGCAGATGGTATAGGCAATGTTTTTCATACAGCCATAGGTCACTAACTCAAACCTCTGATCTCTGCATTTGGTGAATCAAGCAGACTGGAGATAACATCCTCTCTCAGGACACCACTTATAAAGAGATCTGCTTATTATCAAGAGGCTCAGAGACTGTAGATTACTTGTGAAATGACTACATTTTTTTTGTCTTCCCTGCTAAACACATTCTGGTGACACTTTGAAGAAAATAAACTCCTCAGTTTCAGAGGAGGAATAAAAGATGTGGTCATCGTGTCAGTGACTACACAAAGCTCATTTTCTGTTTTCTGGATGCTTACTTGCAACTTGATTTACAGACAGGCTGAGAACCTCTCATGAGACCATTTGCCATAAGTGTAAATTTTGCTTTCTAACAAGAAGTTACTCTGTGGAAGGAAAAAAAAAAAAAAAAAAAACCCAAAACACTTAACTGGGCCCCTAGAATACTGTGCAGAAAGCATAAAGATCTTTTTTCCTCCTGATTGATGCTACCAGTGCAGCATCTCTGCAGGACCTCTCAGTGTTCATAGTATTGTTGAGCAAAACCAAAGGAACAATTCAGCACAGAAAAAAAAAGGCAAAGACTTGAACTGAAAATCTCTTATACAGTGTTCGGGGCTTTTTTGTCACTCATGCTCTGTTCTTGGTTTTGTTTTTTCACAGAAGCAGAAGTGGTAGGGAATTAGTACTGTTAGCAGTATGTAGAGTTTTTTTATTTTTTAATGTAAAAGCATGAATGTTACTTGTGTGATTGACTCAATTGTGAACAGCACCTTTCAATTGTACAGCAGTAAGTCGATTACTTTGGAATTTTGCAAAGTTGTTTGCTCTCAAGGTCAAGAAAGGAAAACAGGCACCTGTCTTACAAGGAGAAATTTCAAAGCCAAGTAGGACAAGAAATATGAGGAAGTCAGAATCTGCAAATTTCCAGATGTCCCAAATGGAAGAAAACACTAATCATGGTTCATAGCAGAATAAAAAGTGAAAGACTTACAGAATTATGGAATCAGTCAGGGTTGGAAGGGACTACAAGAATCATCTAGTTCCAACCCCACTGCCATGGCCACGGACACTCTACCCTAGATCAGGCTGGCCAGAGCCCCATCCAGCCTGGCCTTAAACACCCCCAGGTATGGGGCCTCGACCACCTCCCTGGGCAGGCCATTCCAGGCTCTCACCACTCTCACGCTGAAGAACTTCCTCCTCACATCCAGCCTGAACCTACCCATCTCCAGCTTTGCTCTATTACCCCTAGTCCTGTCACTCCCTGATATCCTGAAAAGTCCCTCCCCAGCTTTTTTGTAGGGCCCCTTCAGGTACTGAAAGGTCACAACATAGTCACCTTGGAGCCTCCTCTTCTCCAGACTGAACAGCCCCAACTCTTTCAGTCTGTCCTCACAGGAGAGATGCTGCAGCCCTCTGATCATCCCCGTGGCCCTTCTCTGGACACGCTCCAGAACATCCACATCCTTCTTGTAATGGGAGCTCCAGAACTGGATGCAGTACTCCAGGTGGGTTCTCAGCAGAGAGGAGGGGGAGAATCACCTCCCTCGACCTGCTGGCCACACTTCTCCTGATGCAGACCAGGAGCTGGTTGGCTCTCCAGGCTGCAAGTGCACACTGCTGGCTCATGTTGAGCTCCTCATCCACCAGCACCCCCAAGTCCCTCTCCTCAGGGCTGCTCTCCAGCCACTCACTGCCCAGCCTGTACTTGTGCTTGGGATTGCTTCAACCCAGATGCAGGACACTGCACTTGGTCTTGTTGAATCTCACGAGGTTGGCTTGTGCCCACCTCTCCAGCCTGTCCAGGTCCCTCTGGATGGCATCTCTGCCCTCCAGCGTGTCTGCTGCACCACTCAGCTTGGTGTGCAGCAAGTGCACTCAGTGCCACCGTCCATGACACTGACAAAGATGTTGAACAAGACTGATCCCAGGACTGATTCCTGAGGGACTCCGCTTGTCACTGGTCTCCACATGGACATGGACCCACTGACAGCCACTCTTTGGGTGTGACCATCAAGTCAGATCTTTATCCATTTAGTAGTCCACCCATCAAACCCATGTTTCACCAGCTTGGAGATCAGGATGTAGTACGGGACAGTGTCAAAGGCCTTGCTCAGGTCCAGGTGAATGACATTAGTTGCTCGCCCCTCATCTATTAATGTTGTGACCTGTTCACAGAAGGCCACCAGGTTTGCCAGGCAGGATTTGCCCTTGGTGAAGCCATGCTGACTGTACCAAATCACTTCTTCACTATTCTTCTGTCCCAGTAGTGCCTCTAGGAGGATCTGCTCCATGATCTTACTGGGCACAGAGGTGAGACTGACTGGCCTGTAGTTCCCCAGCTCCTCCTTCCTCCCCTTTTTGAAAATGGAAGTTATGTTTCCTTTTCCAGTCAGTGGGGACTTCACCAGACTGCCAGGACTTTTGGAATAGAGAGGGTTTTAGCAACCTCATCTGCCAGTTCTCTCAGTACCCATGAGTGTATCCTGGTGGGTCCCATGGATTTGAACGCTTTCAGGTTCTTCAGGTGATCACAAACCTGATCCTCACTTATGATGGGCAGTTCTTTCTTCCAGTCCTTGCCACTGTCTTCCATGACTCCAGGATTGTGGCTGGAGGCCTTTGCAGGGAAGACTGAGGTAAAGTTGTTGAGAACCTCATCCTTTTCTATGTCACTTGTGACCATTTCGCCTGTTTCCTTTCTGAGGGGACCCACACCTCCCCTAGTCTTCTTTTTATCATTAATATACCTGTAGAAATTCTTGGTGTTCCCTTTGACTTCCCTGGCTAGATTCAATTCAAACTCTGCCTTGGCTTTCCCAAACCGATGTCTAGCTGCTCGGGCAGCTTTCCTGTATAACCCCATTCTAGCTGTCCTTTCTTCCATTCCTTGTGGAGTTTCCTTTTGTGTGACACTGTGTCCAGGAGCTCCTTGCTCAGCCAGGCCGCCCCCGCCGCCGCCTCCCCTCACAGCCACGCGCCGAGGTCTCTCTGGCTGTCGCGCGGTTTCCGCGGCAACCCCTTCCCCTGCTACGTCACTGCGCTCCGGCACGTAAGCAAGCCGAGCCTGCTGGCCCTCCTCCCGTCCTCAGGAGCTCCGGTGCGGGTTGCGCCTTGTCGCCTGAAAAGGGGGGAAAGAAACGCCAGAACCAAGCGCCCAGCGCTGAGCTGGCCGTCGCCGCCGCCGCCTCTTCTCACAGCCGCGCGCCGGGTTCGTTTGGTTGCGGCGCGGAAGAGAATCCAGATGACTGAACCCAGACAAATCATAAGATTAGTTACGTAATCCCCCGGCGCTCATTTTCACGTGGGTGAAGAACCACCCCCATTCCGGGCACTAAAGGACAGGCTGTTGTTTTCTCAGGAAGGGACTGTTAAGAAATAAAACTGCAAACAACAGCTGAATGCAAGTGAAGAGCTACCAAATTTGACAGCTGTGACATGAAAATTACCTGTGTACTTGTATGGCTGAGGCAAATAATATTGTATCGTAAAAGGTTAAGTCAGAAGAGCATGTTTTAGTCCTATCTCTCAGGTCATTAGATGACCCAAAACAAGTCAGAATGAAAAAGCAACTGCAGCACAGCATTTAGTGTGCTGTCAGTGCCCAATAACAGATACACTACTTACTGAGCTGCGGTTTTGTTGTCATTGTCTGGCAGCAAGATAATTTGTTTTAATGACCTTCTGCCATCATGTGAAAGCAATAGCTCTTTTGATTGGACGTGTGGTAAAATTAAAGGCTAATTGGTATTCCACTGACAATATACAGTAGGTGCCTCATGGTGCTGCTGACAAGATCTGACGGATACTGCTTCAATAACATATGAGTTTAAAGGAAGATAGTTTGATGTGGAAAGAATTGCAGTGCCACATTTTCAAGTTTTACAGGAGATATACCATCCAAATCCAATACACACCAGGCAGAAGAAACCTCAATGACAATAATCCTAAACATTATTGTGGCATCTGTCATATACTGTATGAGGTTGGTTTTGTATCACAGTTTTGACACAGGTGTACCTGAAAACAGCAATCATTTAACAAGAGTACCAGTTTATCAAAACAGGCAAGTCTTGAGGCCAACAACAGGTCTCCTACCCACATCTCTTTCTTCCTAGTAGAAAAGTTACAGGAAGTCCTGAAGTCCAGGAAGTCCTAGCTGGGTGGCTAGAGAAGTCCTGATGTCCAGGAAGTCCTAGCTGGGTGGCTAGAGAAGTCCTGAAGTCCAGGAAGTCCCAGCCAGGTGGCTAGAGATCTAGTAAACCTCTACATGCTAAGTTAGTTGCAGACGTTTAGCATATCTAGAATGTTAGAAGTGCTACACACAGTGTAAGAATTGATCTTCTTGTGCAGAATTAGTACCATGCATTTTGGACACCATCTATTCTGCAGAACATAAACAAGCATCTGTGCCACATCCCAGGACCTAGCTAACACATGTGCTTCTCTATCTTCCCAGAAACCATCAGAGAGAATAACTGCAGTGATTTTAATGTATAGGCTGTACAGTAAACATTTGCATCTGTGACCTAGCCCTTGTATCAGGGGCTAGGTATCAAATATTATCTTAATTGCATTCACAAAAGTTTTACTGATTAGAATTTAAGCTTAGATTATTCAGTAAAGGTGACCTCTAAAATGTAGGTCCAGACTGAGGAATCAGTAGCTTCTGAAATGCTGAGTATCCTTTGGTTTCAGTGATTTCAAGGGCATTTGGGTTTGAAAACTTTGATTCTGAACTTGAGATTGATGCATGCCTACCAGTTATCTTCTGTATCCAACAGAGACATTAAAATATAGCAAATACTGCTGTGTTCATACATGCTTTGTGAAACCAGCTTTTAACACTCCTAGCTTTGTGAAGTAACATGAACACTAGAAGTTTAGTCCAACAGTGCATTAAGAAGCTATGACTTCTATTAAAATCCACTTTCAAAACACACAAACTAAAGTGGTATAATTTTTCTGTTATGATAAAGCAAAATGGGGTGCAAGAAAAGGAGTAAACTGTGTCAGAGGAAAAAGTGGCCAGCCATAAATCCAGTACTGCGTTCAGCCCAAATAAAAGAGCCACAGGAGAGATCATCCTAGTGCAACATTCCTTTTTACATAGCACTGCACCTCAAACTGGAGAGAATATGCTACTACTGTGAACATTATTCTTCCCCATAAACTTCCTCATTGCAAGTGAATGTTACGTTATTGGCTCAGGTAAAGAAGTGAAGACAGTGAGCGTCAAAAAGTCCAATACTATCCCCGTAAGACCTGCAGATCACTTTTACTTACTGAGGCACAGCATTTGAGATTCAGGCTTCTATTTACACAATCAAATGAGGAAAAAAGGAACAGGCAAACAAGGAAGCTATTGCTTCATGTGTTTTTCAAATATAACTTTTTCCAATAAAGCAAAAATTAGTTGAGGAAAGAATTGCTACCCCTGTGTTTTAGACACAGGAAAAATGTGCAGGC
Source organism: Tricholaema leucomelas (assembly GCA_013400475.1). NCBI lineage: Eukaryota > Metazoa > Chordata > Aves > Piciformes > Lybiidae > Tricholaema lacrymosa > Tricholaema leucomelas. The sequence goes on along the minus strand of WAAF01008980.1, from coordinate 155,511 downwards.
TTTATGATGCAGAATCTCTCTGGCAACTTTTAGAAGTAAATAAAAGCTCTAAAATCCAGGTAATAAACTGTACACAGACACTTTAACTATCATATTCCTGTGGTACAGAGGAACAGAATCTCCATCCTGGGATACTTTATAACTGTTGCAGATTCCCTTGTGAAGATATGTAGTACCTTATGCTACTTAAAAGCACGCCATGCATGAATAAATGCTCTTATTCTCCTCTTTCACCATCTTCCAGTCAATAGCACTTACAATGATGTATAAAATTGTGTACTGTTGTATTGTGTATATTGTATACATATAGCTGTGTATAACAAAGTGCACTGTTCTACAATTCTGAACATGTCTCTCTGGAGTGGTTATCTTTTTTTTTCCCCCCTTAATAATTTTCTCCATATTCATTGCTGCTGTGTATACTTTTTAACTTCCTGAAAACTCAGCCTATCTGAGCCACCCAAACAACAAAGGTTACTGAATTGTTTCCCAGTAGAAGCCAGGCTGCTGCTGCTTCAGGTCCAACCAGTGGCGAGGCTGAGCATGTTTTCTTAGTTGGTGGTGATGGACACAGTACAGAGACACATGGCCACACACACAGCTGCAGAGATAATGCAACCCTTGCACAACCTCCAATAGCACCACCAGCCATATTCTGCTCCCATCTGGCTGATTAGGGTGAAAGCTTATTAGCAAGGGACACATGCACAGACACAATATAGATCGCTCCAGCGGCTGGCCCTAGGCACTCCATCTGTCCAGTAACCAGCTGCTGCATCTTGTGGTGTCTCCAGGTGCTGGCATCTGGATATGAATGCTCCTGAGGCCCATGGCCCTACACATGCTGGCCTCAGACCCCCTAGTGCACATGCACACACTGTGCTAACTGATTTTATTCAATCTAGTATCTAGAGCCTGAATCCCTTAATAGCCATCTCATGCACTAAGGAGCAAGGAAAGAGACTCCCTTGATACTCGTCCCCTGATTCCATGGGTCCCTCTGACTTTGGGACCTCTGGGTTCCTCCCACTGCCAACATTCAGGGTGGTTTGGTCTCCTCGGTATGCAGTCCAAGCTTATGGATCCTTCAGTATTTGGCGCCCAAGCCTCTCATCCTATTAGCCTGCTAGTCCAGATCGTTGTTCATTAACAGTTTCACACGCTGACACACACATCCATACAGTACGCATGCACCCCAGTCTCTCCAGTTGCTGCCACTCCAGACACTCCAGACACCTATGACACGTGGCTCTCTGACCAGTTGATGCCGCTCCAGTCTTTTCAGCTGCTGCTATCACAAAAGTATGGGCCCCTGTGACCCCCTATTCTTTCTCCAGCTGCTGGCACTTACATGTACATCCACACAAACCAGACAGACCTTCACCCATGAAAACAGTTACAAATTGAATTCAGTAACAAGACTGGACAAGCAGCAGTGATTGCATATGTAGCACAGCCAGAAAAGTGTACTGATTAGCAGACTTGGCAACCTTCTGTCACCCCTTTTCTTCCCCATCTTCTCACATTTGCTCCTCCTCCGATCACCTTGGTCCTTTCCCTAAACATTTTATAACAATACTGCACAATCCCAAGAATCTCTGCCTCTGCATCACATATTGTCTCCAGTGTCCCTCTCGGGGTGACAGCATCTATAAGTAGAGCACTTGAGCTTAATTAACCACCTGTCACCGCTCCTTTGTGCTTATGGCAATGTTGCCTCCTATCATGTCATTTACATGTTACTCCAAGATATTTCTCTGTTAATGTTATATTATCAAGACTACTGGTGGCAGTCTGCTACAGACCACCCAGATAGGATAAAGATACCAATGAGGCATTCTTTCAACAACCTGGAGATATCTTGCATTTCCCAGACCTTGTTCTTATGGGGCACTTCAACTTAACAGATGTCAGCTCGAAGTACTACACAGCAGAAAGCAGGCAGTGCAGGAGGTTTCTGGAATGTGTGAATGACAACTTCCTGTTGCAGCTGGCAAGCAAATGTACGAGGGATGGTGCCCCCACAGGGAAAGGCTGGTGGAAGAATTGGTGGTCAGAGGTTGGCTGGGGCACAGCGACCATGATATGACAGAATTTTCAATATGTGGTAAAGTTAGGAAGACTGTCAGCAAAACCTCTACCTTGGGCTTCCGGAGGGCTTTGTTCCATTTGAGATATTGGAGAGTCCCTCAAAAGCAGCCCTCAAAAACAAAGGAGGAAGACACTTCAGAGAGACCTGGACAGGTTGAACCAATGGGCAGAGGCCAACGGCATGATGTTTAACAAGGCCAAGTGTAGGATCCTGCACTTTGGCCACAATAACGCCATGCAGTGCTACAGACTGGGGGATGAGTGCCTGGAGAGCAGTCTGGCAAAGAAAGACCTGGGAGTGCTGGTTGACAGCTGGCTGAACATGAGCCGGCAGGATGCCCAGGTGGAAAAGAAGGCCAACGGCATCTTGCCTTGTATCAGGAGTAGTGTGGCCAGAAGTAGCATGGAAGTGATCTTAGCCCTGCACTCAGCACTGGGGAGGCCACACCTCTAATACTGCATACAGTGTCGGGCCACTCACTACAAGAACATGCAGGTGCTGGAATGTGTCCAAAAAAAGGCAATAAGGCTTTTGAGGGGTCCTGAACACAGGTCCTACAAGGAACAGCTGAGTGGTTTGGGGTTGCTCAGCTTGGACAAGGCTGAGGTGAGCATCACAACCCAGTGCCCTGAGACAACCCTGGGCAGCAGTGTGGGGTGTCATGCTAAGATTCAAAACTTCTTGGAGTAAATTAAGGTGAAAAAACACAAAGTGGCTGATAAACCTCACTTTGCAGATCAAATGAAAACTCTTAGTCACACCTTAAGGATGCTTGGCTGGGCCAGAGCAGAAGCAAAAGGGTAAGAAAAATGAGAGGAAAAGAAAGATATCTCCACCACTTAGATTCCACCAGGTCTCACAGACATAGTGCCAGTGGCTGGTGTACATTCCAGCAAAGTCTTCTGTAGTAGATACAAGACAGAGACCCCAGAGGTTGCAGTCTTTTTATACCCTTTAAAGTGTGGGAAGGGAGCAGTCTCACAAATCAGAGAGGTGTGCACCAGTTTCTGCAGTGCAATGTCTGTCACGTAGTGCCGTTGCACTGGGTTTGAGACAAGGGAAGAGGGAATTCCTACCTCCACAGAAATTGTCTCTTTTCATTGTTAAACCATCTGCCAAGCCAGTAGCTCTCCTCCAGGGCTGTTAAGAGCTCTGAACCATCACCCTGGCTATTCAGACCAAGCAAGTCACACCTTGTTTTACAGTCCTGAAGGGCTCTGAGTCAACACATGGCTATCACAGGGGAGATCTTACTGCTCGCTAAAATTACCTGAAAGGAAATTGAAGTGAGGTGGAGGTCGGGCTCTTCTCCCAGGTAAAAAGAGATGGGAAGAGAGGAAATGGACTTAAGATCTGCCGGGGGACGTTTAGATTAGATATTAGGAATTTTTTTTTCACTGAAAAGATCATCAGGCACTGGAACAGGATGCCCAGGAAAGCGAAGTCACCATTTAGAAGACTGGATGAAGTGCTTGGGGAAATGGCCTAAAAGTTGTGCATAAGGAGATGTTAAGTTATGGTTGGACTTGATGATCTTAAGGTCTTTTCCAATCAGGCGATTCTATGGTTTCAGGATTCATTCTTTAGAAATTATTTGCAAACAAGTCTAAATAGATATGCTGTGATTATAGCCAGAATGTGTAAGAAAATGATCAAGGGCAAAGCCCCACCCTGGTGGCTAGTGCCTCCCCATGCATCTGTGCGGCTAAGCACAACACAGGTGAATCTAATGCTCTTGCTGTACAGCTTCCAAGTAATTGTTTCTTTTGTTAAAACCTCTGTATTTCTGAGATGGAAAGGGAAAATAATTTGTTGGTGTGAGAATGAGTTACTAGAGACAAAAGCGCAGTAGAAGGTCCTGGATATTCTTAGATAAGCACTATGCACTGCCTGTTAGCATCACTGTTGAAGGATTTCTGTTTACCTATGTTTCATCACTTCAGAAATGACTGCTCTGTACACATGCTAGTTAAAAACCCTCGAAGTTCAACTTGTATGCTGCTGAAATCTGCTGCCGTTCAGCAGATACAACTAGTAACACTATTACTTTCCAGATTAAAATCTTAAGTATTTTGAACAGAGAACACTCATCAACTAAGGAGATTTTCACTGAAAGGGTCACCAAGCCCTGGAACAGGGTGCCCCTGGAAGTAGTAGAGTCTTTACCCCTGGAGGTATTTAAAAGACAAGTAGGTGTAGTGGTAAGGTAAGTGGTTTAGTTGTGACCTGGCAGCCAATGTTTGGATTTCATCTTAAAGGTCTCATCAAACCAAGAGGATAGTATGATTCAGTGAACAGAAAAAAATAAACAACACAACAACAAATCCTAGAGAAGATGATATTTTCAATTCCCAAAATACCCTCTCTGAAATAAGGCCTGAAACTACATGCTGTAGTTAAGATGCAGTCTCACGACGGATTAAGACAGCAGTCAAATTGCTTCCCAGTTTGCTCTCTGCTGACTCTCTAAATAATGCTTCCCATTTGTTCACAGGTTGAGAGGTTTTTATACATTCATTAAATCATCCACAAGGGATGCCAAGACCTTTGTTTTACGTGATCACAGCTACTCCACAGCTCATGGCTGGACATGTATTCAGACTAAGTCACTGGATAGCAAAAACGTCTAAAGTGCTTTCATTTTGCTGGGAGATTTTACCATTAGATCGATTAAGGTTATCATAAAACAGACCCAACCACAAGTTTTACTGCAATTAAGTTCTTCAGGTGGATTATTTTTGCCTAGCTGATGTATGTTAAGTAATCAAAATAAAATAATGTTAATTTTTTTAAAGTATTTTTTTAACTGAAGACCAGTTCTGTGTCACCTAGGCACTGATGCTCAGATCTGTAAATGACCTTGGCAAGATGTGAGAGGAAACTACAGATCTGACACAATGAAACAGCTGGAGACAGTGGATGCATTCAAGAGGCTAGGAAAAACAGCTCCATAATTTAGCAGATGCAATTTGAAAAGATTAAAAATAAAATTACAACAATCAGATGCCTAACATAAGCATATTAGGCATAAATGTTGTGTTATTGAAATGCTACAAAGACATCTGGTTAACAGTATTCTTGCAAAATTAATTAGCATTAAAGAAAAAAAAAAAACAACACAACCACTCCTGTGTTTCATAGACTCCTTCTCTTCCTCCATCAGGAAAAAAAGTAGTATGGCTTAGAGATACGGAATTGTTTCAATACTTCAAAATCTACTGTCTGGAATAAATCCATTACTCTCTGTTTCTGGAGTTGCTCACAAAACATAGTTCCCTTTTGCCCTTTAGTCATCTGAACTCACAAGCAAAGAGGTTTAATTTAGTCAGGGCTGGAGGTATGAGGCATAAAGAAGACAGATCTGTCATCTCCTGACTGGCAGGTAGGGTGGTACTGTCAAGAGCAGCAGAGAGCAGATAGAGAAAGATGGGTGAGAATGGTTTGGCTATTAAGTCACTGGCATAACATTTAGGAGCTATCTGTAAAGGCAGATCCTAGGGCAGTATTCAGTGTTGCTGTCACACTCTGGCAAGCTAAAAACTTTGGCAGGTAGGCTGATACTGTCAAGAGCAGCAGAGAGAGAAAGATGGGTGAGCATGGTTTGGCTACTAAGTCACTGGCATAACATTTAGGAGCTATCAGTAAAGGCAAATCCTAGGGCAGTATTCAGTGTTGTGTTCACACTCTGGCAAGCTAAAAACTTCGGCAGTGTATGACAAAAGGCCACATTCCAAAGCCATCTGGGATGGGTAAGCAGAACGGCACCCAGTGTAACAGCAATATTAATGAATGTGATGGTAGAGCTCTGAAAGCGGTGGAGAAAGAGGAGAAGCAAGAGAACGCTATACCCATGACATACAGCAGTCATGGCCAGGTAAGAAAAGCAGCACAGCAAAGCAAGTCAAATGCAGGAGAAAGCAACATCTTTTCAGCAAGTTTCAAGCCTTTCTCCCAGGTGAACTCAGTACTTTATTATTGTCTCTTCAGTCACACATTCAGCAGTGTTCTAACAAATCATTAAACATGACTGGTCAGGCCACACCTTGAGTACTGTGTTCAGTTCTGGCTTCCTCAATTCAAGAGAGATGTTGAGGTACTGGAATGTGTCCAGAGAAGGGCGACAAAACTGGTGGGGGGCCTGGAGCACAGCCCTATGAGGAGAGCCTGAGGGAGCTGGAGTCGTTTAGCCTGGAGAAAGCTCAGGAGTGAGCTCATTGCTGTCTACAACACAGGGACACAGTCTCAAGTTGTGCTTGGGGAGATATAGGCTGGATATTAGGAGGAAGTTCTTCACAGAGTGATTGGCATTGGAATGGGCTGCCCAGGGAGGTGGTGCAGTTGCCATCCCTAGAGGTGTTGAAGCAAAGCCTGGATGGGGCACTTAGTTCCATGGTCTGGTTGATTGGATAGGGCTGGGTGATAGGGTGGACTGGATGATCTTGGAGGTCTCTTCCAACCTGGCTGATTCTATGATAGGTTTGACCAAACAGTGCTCATAGAGGATGCCATCAAAAACCATTACTTGCCTTTTATTTATTTGCCCCTTGTTTACAATTAGTCAGTCCACTTCCAATCCTTCCCTGTCCAGACATGTATGCTTTTCAGGACTCTTTGTACAGAACACTTTCCAAGACTCTGAGCGATGTTACTACACCCAGCATGTTCACCTACAACATGGCTGCAAGCCCAGAGTGACTTGTGTTTTCAGACAGAATTATTCTGATCCTCATCTAACTGTTGATTATAAATCTTGGGAGAATTTCACACCTCCCAGTGAATTACCATCCTCTGAACAGTACTAGACAGGCCCACATTAAGTATCAGACATCTGGAACACACCTCTTACGAAGAAGGGCCAAGAACTGGGGTCATTCAGCCTGGAAAAAAAGAGAAGTGCTCTGGGGAGATCTTACTGAAGCCTTTCCATGCTTAAAAGAGGCCTATAAAAAAGATGGGGGCAGTCTTAATAACAGGGCCTGTTGCAACAGGCCAAGGAGTAATGTTTTTGAATTACACGAAGGGAGACTTAAGACTAGATGTGAGGAAGGGATTTTTTACAGTGAGAGCGATGAAACACTGGCCCAGGTTGCTCAGAGAGATGGTAGATGCCCCCTGCCTGGACACAGTTCAGGTCGGACAGAGCTCTGAGAAACGGTATCTAGCCAAAGATGTTCCTCCTCACCTAGGAGGGTTGCAGTGGGTTAGCTTTTAAAGGTTTCTTCCAACTCAAACGATTCTCTAAGTCTAAATCAAATCAGTAGTTCTGGAACCGAGGACACCCTCGGCAGCCTGCCTCCTCGGCCCCCTCCCCCCCGCCACTGACCCACAGCTGCCTAGCTCTTCCTGGGCGGCAGCAGACGGGGGCTCAGAGTGCAGCAGGTGCGCCCCTCCCCGCCGCCATGGCCAGCGCCGCCCGCCACGCGTCCCGCCGGGCCGCCGCACAGACGCGTGAGGCTGCGCTACCCGGAAGAGGAAGGGGAAGGGGCGGGGAGCGGCTGGCGCGCGCGGGCCGTGGCATGGGAACGGCCCGGCGCGGCGGGGCCCGGCCCGGCAGCTGATGAGGTAACCTCCTTCTCCTCCTTTTCCTCCTCTTCCAGCGGCTGCAGGCAGGCTGCTGAGCGGGCTTCTGCGCCATATGGTGGGGCAGGGGGCAGCAGCTGCGACCCAGCGTGGGAACCGCCGCTGGAACCGCTGTCCCGTGAGGCGGGGTCGGGGTGGCCCGGCCCGGCCGCGGCATCGGTCCAGTGGCGGGTTCGTTCCCGCTCGCACCGTGCACTGGCGGCAGGGTTAGCGGTCATATGCGGGCTGGAAAGTGCTGGGGCCGCCTCTTCGCTCCCGCGCTTTATTCTTATCGGGGACCGCTGGTCGGGCCCGGCGCGACCGCAGGCTAGACGGAGCTCTCAGCAGTCTGATCTAGATGAGGATGCCCCTGCTGACTACAGGGGAGATGGGACTAGATGACCTTTGGAAGTCCTTTCCAGCTCGGACCATTCTATGGTACTCTGGGGAGTGCGGGTCTCTGGGGAAGCCGACTTCAGCCGGCGCGATTTTTAACGGGGAGAGTGAGTACGGTCTCTGCCTCAGTTCCTGGCGGTGATGCTGTATTTTTAAGGTTGTTTATAGCCTTCTGGAAAACAGACTTTCTCTGCATTATGTTCTTTGTCCCTGCTGAAAAAGAGCTGAGTCAGCTCTCTAAACATAGTCCCGTACACAGCCTAAATACCCGTTCATAACCTTGCTAGAAGCAGTGTAGTTTGGGTTGGGAGGGATCTTAAAGATTATCTAGTTCCAATTCGTGAACGTTCATACTTGTGAACATCTGGTCCACAGCAGTGCTCTGCCTGCCTGGTGAAAGGAGCGGTATGACAGCGTTTTAAAACACAGATAGAATGTGACAGCATAAAAAACTATTTTTGTGGCATGATGAAAATAAGCCAGGCTGACTTGCCAGAAGCTCTGGGAAGTCCTGTGAGGGAAGGTTAGCATTTCTGATTTTTAAGCAACTTAAGTTTTTAAGTAACTTATGATTAATACTACTTATTCACTGCTGATAGAGAAAGTATAAGGCTTGTTTCAAGGATGAGAAAAGCCTAGCCTAGAGCTCAGTTGGAGCACCCTTGGGTATGCTCTCAGTGTAAACTTGTGTTAGAAAATGGACACAGGCCAAGCTAAACGAGGGTAAGTTTACATCTGGGGGTGTTTATGGCCAGTGACCTCACTGTAGTATGCATCATCTGTTGCCTAAGGCCATGCATCTCTGAGAAATGCTGGATTTGTAACCATTTAAATCTCTCTTCTCATGCAGCTCTTGATAGTTGAGCAGGTCTTGTTTGGATTTGTTGTGAATTTCTTTAGTTTAAACAAATTATGAACACCTATTACAGAGGAAGTTGTGATTGTTTTTTTGTGAGCTGTTAAAATTTTCTTCTCTTTATAGATTTTTTTTTCACTCTTAAAAAAGAAGCTGCAATGGAGAATACAGTATTGGTCACTGTCCTTGTGTCATTTTCCCTACTGCTGCATGAAAGTTATCATCATGAAGTGAATACAGTTACTGTTGTGCATGCATCGGAGAGAACTTTTCCAGAAAAAGCAGCTGGCATTAATACTGATTTGGCAGGATTGATACAGAAGTTTCACCTTCAAGAACTCTTTCATCGCTATGGAGAAAACAATTCTCTGTCAATTGAAGGCTTTAGAAAACTGCTCCAAAACATAGGTATAGATAAAATAAAAAGAATTAAAGTACCCCACGACCATGACCACGACCATGACCACGACCGTCACCATGAGCATCACCATCATAACCATGTTTCATTGAGTAAAAACTCTGAAAAAACTGTTTGTCCAAACCATGAGTCTGATGCTAACAAACACCACAGGAACAGTCACTCAAAGGAACCTCATAAAGCAGAGAATGTAGGCGATCAGCAGAACTTTGTACGCAGCAAGAACACCGTTAATGAGATAATGGCATCTATCATCACTGCTCCCACAGACAGCCACTCTGAGTTACACAGTGCACAACCTGGAGGTGTCAAGCTGGTTGCTCGTTTAGGTCTGACCAGCTCTAACGCTGTGAATGTCACAGGTAGCAGCAATGCAAGCTGGCTGATGAACAGCAAAGCAAATGAATCTCGTGCATCACTAAAGGAATCGGAAAGAGGAAGTTACCTGTATTCTAAACTGAAAAAACAAAATACCCAAGAGGTGAGGCTGATTCTGTTGTATTCTTGAGAATCCAGATCCACCAGGAATGCTGTTGTGGCTTATTTGTCAGGTGCTTATTGCTTATCTGATTGTAAGTTTTGTGATTTAAGGGTGGTTGTAGCAGAATGTCTGCAAGCAGCTTGCTCTGAAACTTAGTATTTTGAAGTAATGTTGTTTCATGTTCACAAGCTCAGAGGAACATATGTATGCAATTTGATTATTTACGTTTTCCTGAAAGAGAACTATGTGCTTAAGTATAAACATGCACTTGATTTTGTAAATGTATATTGGTTTAAAAGACTACAAAAAAAACCCCAACCACTTCAAATTTTAAAACTTGTTCTGCTGCAAAGCCAGAATCTGACGTGTTTTCATAATAGCGTGTATGAAGTAAAAACAAAAAACACTCATTTTTGCCGGCACTGCCTCACAAGGGTTAGATAATCTGTGGCAGTTAGTGTGGAACTGCAGCACCTTCCTCCTTTAGTCTCCCCTCTCTCTCTATCTTCTTTAAGGTTGCAAAGACCAACTTAAAAAAAGGCTGCTGCAGAATGTTTTCTTACTATGAAACAGTAAAACTTAGTGCTGGTAAAGTTGTGTTGTTGGTAGTGTTACCACTGTCAGATCGTTTTGCTTTAGAGCCCTTAACAGGCAAGTGTCTCTCAGGTATGTAGCCATGCCAGATGATTAAGAGTGCTTGTTGTGTAGTGTGTAATCCCAGGTGGTGAATCCATCAGTTACTGTGGTCTGTGGGGTTGGAGCAGAAGTATTACTGTTACTTAAGTCCACTGAGAGTGTAGTTTGTACTGTGGGGAGCGCTTTCCTGGAGAAAAGGGTATGTGGGACATGTTCTGTATGATACTTACAATAATAATTGCTTCTAAAAAAAGGCACTTAACCTTGATAATGCTACCATATGTGGCCATTGAAACAGAGTGAAAAGTGTTAAGCTTTTACATAGCAAAGCATCCAACTCCCTTGTGCTGAGCATGACTGATACCTATGCATTAGTCACCAGGACTCCCAGACTAGCTTTCTGAGCCAAAAGAGAGGTGGAGGTATAGTTCTTACTGAATTGGTTTATTACCAATTTTAATTACTGTTGATGTAGCTGTTTTCACATAATTAGCTACTGCTGCATTTCGATACAAATGGAATGTGCAGTCTTCTTGAGATACAGCATGGTATTCTGGTTTTGATTAATCTTTAACGTGTATCTTTCCGCAGTGCTCCAGTGCATCAAAACTGATGCAGTCCCATGGAATGGGCACTCAGGTGTTGTTGAGTGCTACTGAATTTAGTTACCTCTGTCCAGCTCTTATTAATCAGATTGATGGCAAACACTGCATAGTACATGCAACTAGTGAAAAAGCTGAAACTCCTCCGAAAAGTTACTCTCTGCAAATAGGTAGGTTTTTCTAACATGGAATAAAAACTTACTGGAAGCTGATTTATGTTGGTTATAAATTTGAGAAACTTTGAATTAAGTTGAAAGGAATTAGTAATTTTCTTTTGGCACTTGACTGTGTCTGGAGAGAAATCTTTGTGGTGTCCCATTTGTTATCATCTGATTAATTGATGGATCAGGAACGTTTGATAACAGGAATATTCTGCAGACAAAATGCTATACAATTAATACCTGTTATGTTTTCTTTCCTTTTTTTTTGTCCCACTAGCTTGGATTGGTGGCTTTATATCCATCTCAGTCATCAGTTTTCTTTCCTTACTGGGTGTTATATTGGTACCATTGATGAATCGTGTATTTTTCAAGTTTCTCCTAAGTTTTCTTGTGGCCCTGGCTGTGGGGACTTTGAGTGGAGATGCTTTCTTACATCTCCTTCCACATGTAAGTACTAATTACTGTGTCATTCGTGATCTCAAAGCAAATGTGCTTCTTATCTGTATGTTTTAGTGAAAATTTATGTCTTTACATATATGATAAGTAATTTCTCAGGCTCATCAGGTTGTATTTGATAGAAAGGTTTCCTGTTTGGAACTGCATTACTCATTCCAAAGTCCTTAGTGTCCTTCATGCCATTATCCCTCAATCTGTTTGCTGTTTTTAGTCTTATATGCAGCCAAGTCACTCATTGCTCCTTGCATGCAAGAACTTTGCGTAAATGTTTTCAGTCACTTACTGCAATGCTCCTTCTCTTTTCTTTTGCCAGTTTAATGAACTTTGAAGGTAGTGGAAATTGCTCACTCTACACTTGAAGTGTGGAATAGCTTAACCACTCTTCTCTGTAATCACTCACTTATATTAATTGCTTATCCATTGTAATGTTTTTTATCAAAATTAAGCATTTCTGAAGTCTTGGGAAAACATTACCTGATAGATTTCTGATTTACATATTCATAGAATCAACCAGGTTGGAAGAGACCTCCAGGATCATCCAGTACAACCTAGCACCCAGCCCTATACAGTCAACTAGACCATGGCACTAAGTGCCTCATCCAGTCTTTTGAACACCTCCAGGGATGGTGACTCCACCACCTCCCTGGGCACTCCATTCCAATGCCAGTCACTCTGTGAAGAACTTCCTCCTAACATCCAGCCTATACTTCCCCTGGCACAACTTGAGACTGTGTCCCCTTGTTCTATTGCTGGTTGCCTGGCAGAAGAGACCAACCCCAACCTGACTACAATCTCCCTTCAGGTAGTTGTAGACAGCAATGAGGTCTGCCCTGAGCCTCCTCTTCTCCAGGCTAAACAACCCCAGCTCCCTCAGCCTCTCCTCATAGGGTTTGTGTTCCAGCCACCTCACCAGCTTTGTTGCCCTTCTCTGGACACGTTCCAGTACCTCAACATCTCTCTTGAATTGAGGGGCCCAGAACTGGACACATTACTCAAGGTGTGGCCTGACCAGTGTTGAGTACAGGGGAAGAAGAACCTCCCTCCTCCTACTGGCCGCACTGCTCCTGATACAGGCCAGGATGCCATTTGCTCTCCTGCCCACCTGGCCACACTGCTGGCTTATGTTCAGCCTACTATCTGCCAGCACCCCCAGTTCCCTTTCTTCCTGGCTGCTCTCCAGCCACCTTTTCCCCATCCTGTAGCGTTGCTTGGGGTTGTTGTGGCCAAAGTGTAGAACCTTTCACTTGGCCTTGTTAAACCTCATCCCATTAGGCCTCTGCCCACCCATCCAGCCTGTGAAGGTCCCTCTGCAGGGCACTTCTACCCTCCAACAGATAACACCTGCTCCTAACTTGGTATTGCCCCTACATAATATGGATAATGAAATTGGAAAATGATTGATACATATCTGCTTCTCTTGAAGCTTCTGAATAGACATTGACTCTGCCTTGCTCTGCCTTCCCCTCTCTCTCCCTCAAAAAAAAACAAACATTAAGTTGTTTCAGCTTTCAGATAACGTGGACCAAAAGGACTGCAGATGTTCTGGGAATTTCTGACCTTTGCCTGTAATTAAGGATATGATTCTTTTTCCTTTCAGTTAATTTTTTCATTTGTGATGTGAAGTTACGTAAATCTAAACATATGAAGGAGATGTCCAGAATCAAAAACCTTCTGGAAAATACCAGTAGCCAGCAAGGAGCAAAAAAATGCGAGACTTCTTTTAAAGAAGAAATTACTCTGAAATTCCTTAGAGAAAAAGGTTTTTGAAGCCTATGAGCTTTCTTAGATGGGTGAAATAATTGATGTGCTGGCTGGGACTACTTAAAATGCAGTTTCTTTAACAGTGTCATGAATTTTTGTGGAGGCTGGTGTACGTTTTGTATTAAGTGGTATGCACATATCTTCAGTGAGAGGGTAAATACCTGGCCTACCCTTGGTCATTGCAGTGTTTCTTCCTATCAACAAATTCCTTCATCGTTGTTTGAGATTGTATCCAGAGCATTTCCTCAATGGAAATTATTAAGTCTGGTCTCCAGACTTCAGGAAAAGAATGTGAAGCATACTTTCTATGTCTCAAGTTATCAGTTCTTTTGAATACAATGACTTTCCCCATTTATTTTTCCTCTTAGTCACATGGAAACCATCACCATCACCATGAAAAACCTCTACTTGAGCAAAACAAAGACGCTATGTTCAAACATCTTGTTTTTCAAAGTGCAGAGGAGAGTGCTTACCTAGATTCTACATGGAAGGGACTTACAGCACTTGGAGGCTTGTATTTCATGTTTCTGGTGGAGCATTTGATCACTTTAATAAAGCAGTTTAAGGACAAGAAGAAAAAGGTAGAGAAAGTAATATTTTGAAGCTACATTGCATGCCATGATCATTTCTGAATACACTTTTTTTTTTTTCATGAGTGTGATACATCTGTCTGGATATAATAATGACTGCTGGCATGATTAAATGAAATTATAACACTAGTGACACACACCTACTTTCAAAATACATGATAGCTTTTTTGTGTGGTCCTGTTACGGAAGAACTCTGAGGTATTTTCTTCAGCAGACATAGTACAAGTGTGACACCACTGAGTTGGTTGTTAAGTAAATACCAAATTGCATTCTTTGTTATAACAAAATAATTGAAGAAGTTACTGTTCATTCTTGACTTCTTCTGACAAGTCAATTATGAGTATCTGAACTACTACAGTATTTATTATTTTAGATGTTAAACTGGATGAAATAAGATGGCCTCACACATGCAGTTATTGTGCCTAAGTTGAGGGTGGCAGTACATGCTTATGTAAATAAGCATCCAGCTACACTGTAGAAAGTGCCTTCAGATAGCATTCCACTTGGAAATGTCTGCCAAGCCCTTCATTTCTTTCCCTTTGCATCCCATAAAAAGCAAGACAGCTTTCAGATAGCTATGCTGTGTTTTATGTGGGGGAAAAAATATCTTCATTTTGGCAGATCATAAATGTTGGTAACTCACCAATTATTGGTAATTGATTTCTTTGAAGAGTAGTGTAGCCAGGAATAAATAATGTAAAAGCTAATTCAGTAAAAAAAGAGTAAAAGTTGGCAATATCTTAAGCTATACTTGAAGAAAATTAGTAACTGATTATTCATCTTAAAATTAGCTAGTTTCTAAGCTAACCCAAGGACTGATAATCTCTGTTTGGTTGCATTGTTAAATTGGCCATGAAGGCAGCAGTCTCAGAGCAGATGCCTTCTCAGATCTTTGATCTTGTTCACAGGAGGTTGTGTTGTGTGGTTTATACTGAATCTGAACTAACTGTGACCAGCAAGATCACTTTCCCTATATCCAGTTAAATTTATTTGCCAGGAGAAGACATGAAATGTCTCAAGGAAAGCAAGTGCCCTTCTTTCAGCCACAGGGAACTACTTGTTTGGTTTAATTACACCCTCCTAGGTACTGAGTCAGTGGTCATACATTGTTGTTATGCAGATATTAGTAAGCAATGATTAGAGATTTTGCTTGGTTTTCCTTCAATACACTAGAGGAAACAAACATTACATTGTAAATTACATGTAATTTACATGACATTACAGTGGAAAAGAGTTAAAAGAATCACTTTTGCTCAGTATTTGATGCGTTTTGCTTCTCAGATGAACTCTTCTGCTAATTCCTTGTGCAAAAATGTGGGGTATTTTGTGTGTGGGTTTGTGTTCTGGGGTGTTTTGGGTGTTTTTTTACTTCTGTGGAGCCCTAGTACCCTTATTGTCATGTTTTAATTACCTCAGTTTCTAGTGCTCCTCTTCTGCACTCTTTGTAAGACTTCCATGTTGTCCACTATCTGTGCAGGCTGCACAATCGTGAATATAATGTTGCTCATATTTGGAGAAAAAAGTAAAGTATTAACTACAGCATTTTGTTTTGGCATAAGAAAAAAAATGAAGATGATGGAGAAAGTAAGAAGTTTTCAGCAAATGAAGAGAAGTTAGATGCAGATGATCGTAAGTCTCAATAACATTCCACAGTTACTATGTTGTGGCAGCACTGTTTAGAAACCACCAGATTGATCTAACAGGTTGGATCACTACCTATTTGAAATCTTTTTAAAGCAAAACTTCTGTGTACATTCGTATGTTGAGGGCTATCTCTGCTCTAAAAAGGATTGTTAGGTTGGAAGCAGTGAATTCAGTTTTGAAACCATAAGCCTCTTAATTCTGGATTTAACAGCAGAAGTCAAAGTCATTCTGTAAAACTCTTCTGGCTGCCTGTTGCAAATACAGCTCTCCCTGTTTTCTTCTACAGGTCTCTTGTGACTCTTGGGTCTTATGTCCATTATTTAGATTTTTGCACATCTTAAGTCTAGATTTTTTTAGTTTATTTATAAAGTGGAAAATGTAAAAGCTTAGAGATTACTTCAGAAGTATTTGTACTGTCAATGATTACATGTTCCCAGGATGGTGTTGTAGGCAAAAACTCACCTTACTGGATCCTTGTTAACTCTTGTAACTAAAAGAGGTGTTCAGATTTTCTGAATATTTTATAATTAATAAAAGAATTGTTGATAATGTAGAAAAAAAAAGTATTAAGTTAATTGCAGAGGGATTTATCAAGTTTTAGGAGTTAAAATAGCTAACTTGAGGGTGCCACTAATATTTACATTTCATGGTCTGTGGTAATGACTTTATTTTGAATGTTTTTCAGGTGTTCAAACTTAAGCTTCTCTATTTATATGAAATACAGGAGTTTTCAGAATTATGCTTTTTTAAAATTGCACTAGATCTTAGGTTAAAAACTTTAACTTCTAGGAGGCATTTGTGACCATAATGTAGGGGCTGCTTCAGTAGTAGGGGACAGAAGCTAAATGATTTTTCTTATTTTGAACTATTGTGAATTGTCTCGGAGATCTGTTTAGAGAAAATGAAGTTATAAAACACTTGGGGAAAAAAGTCTCCTGTACAAGGAGCTTTGGCACCATTCTTAACTTTAGGCTGACTAGTTTCTTCAGTCCATCACTTATTCAAGTTCTTCATTGTATCTTTGCTTCCTAGGTGAATTTTAAAATGTTTAATATTATACTCTGGGCTTTTGTAACAGGGCCTGAGGGCTATCTGGGGACAGATTCCCAAGATCCATCACCCTTCATTTCTCAGCAGCCAACTGTACAAGAAGAAGAAGAAGTGATGATAGCTCATTCTCATCATGAGGAGGCTGACAATGAATATGTGTCCAGAGGCTGTAGAAACAAATGTCATTCTCACTTACATGATACTCTAGGACAGACAGATCATCTTAGTCATCATCACCATGACTACCACCATATTCTGCATCACCATCATCATCAGAACCATCATCCCCACAGTCACAGTCAGCGCTACTCACGTGAAGAACTGAAGGATGCAGGGATAGCAACTCTGGCATGGATGGTGATTATGGGAGATGGACTACACAATTTTAGTGATGGCCTAGCTATTGGTAAGTATTATGTTAGATACTGCAGCTTTGTGTATGAGGGCAGTGAAGTCGTCGTCTTGTCACTTGTCTTTTCCCGTAGCAGCACAAGTAATTAGTGGTGGAGCTTTGAACCCTAAGCTTCTATTTGATAGCAGCTCTGAACGAGTAAGAAAAATCTCCAGATTAACAAGCTGGAGATCAGTGACAAATGAAACAGAATTGACATGCTTGCAGCTATGTTTCTTTAAGATATATGTGAACTTTGTTTTATTGCCTACTCTTGGCAAAGTTAAAGCTAACATTTTTTAAAACTAAAGCTAGGCCTATAAAACATTATTTAGGACTTACAGGTGACTTCATATTTCAGTGCCCGCAAGAGCTCAGCAACTCTTTTAAGGCAGACTTGTCCTTCTGATTATTTACAAAGTATTTGTGGCTTTTCCACTTCAATCAGGCCACTAGTATCATGTTCTTGATGTCTTTTTGTCTTCTGCCTTGATTTCTTATGAAACAAGGTCAGATCACAGATCTGTCTTTGCCTATACTGGATCCTGGTTATACCCGTTTTCAGTTTCCCCTGGTGAGTAGGAAATGGGACCCTCATTTCAGTCTGCTTTAGCTTGCATATTAACCAAATGGGTTAGACAACATATATGTATGATTTTTGTGCTGTGTGAGGTAAGCATTCGTGTGCTTTTTGCTGTAAAACTACTTTGGGTCAAGGTATTGTCTTCTCTACAGTTCTGCATTTTTGCATAGCAGCTCTGTCAGATCCAGATTCTCAGATTTTGTTAGCCACTGACAAGCAGAATTGCACTTCCTTCTAGTGTTTGTACTAACCTTCCAGAGAAGGTCTGTCCTGATTTTATATGCCAGGAGCATGTGAGTGTCATATTAATTGATAGATAATGATCTATCATTAGCTATTACCTGTCAGAAATATGGTTCATGGAGAAGGTACCAATGAAGTTACTGTATGTTGCCTTTTATGCAGATTTTTTTGATTAAGAGTGCCTATATAATTTAAAGGAGTGTAGCATAAATAAATTCCTTTAGATGCTTAGTGTGCTGTATTTGGTCTCAGTACACACATTTAGTTTCTCTTCTTGGACAAGGGTTTAACCACAAAAATTTCTTAAACACCAATCATAGTCTACTCAGTCTTTTCTTAAAGTTAAGCAAAGTAGTCTCCATTTTAGGTGTGTGTTTGGTTTGGAGTTTCTTTTTAAAGTAAACCGGTATAAACAGTTACCTCTTTGCCTCTTCGTTCCTTTTGTGCTCATGCCCACATTTTTCCTGTAGATGCTGTAGCTGTTCAGTCTTTTTTGATAATGCTTCAGTGAAAATATTTATCACAAAAACTAGATTGAATAATTTGAACTTCTTGCTGGGAGATCAGGTTTGGGAACTCCCTGTTTTTTTTTCCTAGAAGGAAAGGTAGACTACAGATACTTTAAGTTATGGAAAGTGAAGTCAAATCAGTGATCTTCAGTTCTTATGCTGATCTTTTGTAATCTTGACTTCAGTATTTAAGACTAACCTTTATAGGTATAGGATTAATTTCCAGCTTGTATAGCATACTGGGGTCTATTCAGCAGTGTCAGTCTTTCTGTAAATTTTACTGTAGAAACAAGTTCATTCTTGTTTGAGGAGAAAACCCAGTAGTAACTATTTTCTTACAGCAGTATTTGCAGTTGTTCAGATTCAGTCAATTCAAAGTATAATGTGAAAGGACACCTTTTGATTTAATCTCATTTTTGCCCAAGTTGAAGCATGGAATGTAAATTTTTGAGCAGAACAGTAGGGAAAATGTGGTAGAAGAAGGAGGATTTGCATACAAATGGCATGCAGAGAATCAATTACCTCTTAGCATTAGAGAGATTTGAGAAGGAGCTATGACTTACGAGGAAGGTTAATAAAGGCTTATTGAACAAGAGAGAACAATAGCTTTTAGAGTCCTGCTGTGTAGTTTGTTCAGGCTGATGGAAATGTGGGTTCCCCTCAGTTCTGGATGTGCTCAAACCTATTATGGGAAAGTATTGATTTGATGATGTGAAAATGCCGGTACTACTTGTGTAGTATTTTACTTGTATTTAAATGAAGATGTAATTGCTTCTGTGAAGATAGTTTTAGCCAGACTAACCCTTCATTTAAGTTCATTCATTTCATGTGATTTATTATTCATAACTTCCCTTAGCTTCTTTTTCTCAAACCTGTTGTGCTAATTATGTAGGAATAAGATTATTAAAGCATGGAACAGTTGCATCTGACTAATTTGTATAAAATTATCTTCTCTGACTTGAACTTTTCTGTGTATCTTCAACTAAATAATTTAAATAGCAGAATGCTATTTTTGCACTGATTGTGCATATAGATTTCTTTTTTTCTCTAGCTGTTTTTGAGAGAAGCAATGCTTTGAAAGTATCTATTAAATCAGTTTCTCCAGAGGAATGATGCCAGATATATTAATGTAGTCTTCAATTTGTTAATGTTTCAAAACAGCCACCTAGGTACTTCACAAAGCAATCAGGTTTTGTTTGGCTTGCCTTTGCAGTCCTAAAATTAGATTTACCATGTGTGATTAAGCTGGGTTCTTGTATTTTTAGTTTTCCTCTAAAAGTGATAAGACTGGGAAAACATTGTATAGAGACAGTAATATAGAGGAACTTTATCGATTACTTAGGATGCAGGCATGGGAGAAGGACCTTCTGCCTTCCTCTGTTTATCCCTCTGTCTTCCCAGAAATTGAAGCCCAGTTGAGTTGGAGATAACTGTAGCTATCCTGCCTGTCTCTCAAAGTCTGACTTCAAAACTATTAAGGAATGTTTGGAGGTGAGAGAAACAGACCAATGCCCAGGGAAGACTGATAGTGTTCACTGATAACTTCTAGTAAAATGGCAGCAACACCCTACACTTCCTGTTAATTACTGTGTAGGCTCCTGTGACTGAATGTTTTAGAGTGCAGTAGAAAAGCTTGCTGAGGGCTTAAGTCAAAATAGCTTTTGTTTTGCACACTGTGCAAAATAAGACATCTCCAAATTGGACATCACAGAGTCATAGAAATGGGTGGCCTGTAGAGGTTCTCCTGCACCCCTCAGTGGGGTTTTCCTGGCAGCCAGGGACCTCCAGTACTGCGTGTGGGCTGTGATTTAGCTCTTCAGCACTGCTGTGCACTGCTTCCTCATGAGCTGCTGTTGAAGAAAAGTAGCAAGCAACAGAAAGAGTAGAGAAAACAAAGATGAGAACTGTTAGACTAGTTTAAGGGATTTTTGTGTTTGGGGTTTATTTTCTCCACTTAAAAGGATGATAGTTCACCACTGTGCAAACTGTCTAGAATTCAGTCTTTTGCTGTTGATGTTCGCATGGCTGTTGAAATGACTTCCTTTTTTTCCAGTGCCTGACTTGGAAGCAGTTGAGCTGCCTTCACCCATGTGTCCTTTAAAAAAACCAAAACAAACCATTAAGTGTTTTTTCTGATGTTATTTCCATTTATTGCCTTTTATAATTTTTTTTGAAGAGTTGACTTCATCTAGAAACAAGATAATGAAATTGGCTTGCTTTAACTAATTATGGGATTCTGTGTTGCTTCTGCTTTTCAAACTTAGGAATCATAAGTAGCTCTCCAGTTTAAATGCTTCCACAGGCATAAGAAAAATCTGAGTCCTAACCTGATACAAGCTACTGCAATTAATATGTCAATTTGATACAAGCTTCTGTATCAGTGCCTCTGCACTTGATGTCTGAATATGTGGTAATGTTTTGGGTGTTTTTCCCCATTTCTTTATAGGAGCAGCCTTTACTGAAGGGTTGTCTAGTGGTTTAAGCACTTCTGTGGCTGTATTTTGCCATGAATTACCTCACGAACTAGGTAAGAGTCCAATATTTATAAGTACTGCAGGTACAGTTACTTACAGGTGCACTTTGGAGGATTATACTGTGCCAGAGAACCAAATTACTTGAAATTTGATGGAGAAACTTCATACGTGTCAGAGTGTCTACTCAAAAATATTTCTAACTTATCTAAAGACTATTTTATTTCTTAATTGAATTATCTGTCCTTTTAAGACTAGGTATTTTCAGCTACTTTGTTGAAAACTTGGTGTCTCTTGCAGTTACTTAACAACTTTGTCCTATATAGTTGGGTTATAAGTTACAGTGCAAAGAGCAGTTAGAAGAGAATAAATGGAATCATTACCATTGCTTTAAGTGGGAATGCTGTATTTTAGCAAGTTCATTGAAATGCTTAAGAATGTCATGTACTGCAGTGCTTTGCAGCATCTGTTTAAATGCATACTACACTGAAAGCTGCTTCTTACAAAAAAACTGAGACTTTAAGGTTATTAACCTACACTGTTTGCTGCTGCATTGTTTTTTTTCTGTGTGCTTTTTTACTTTGAACCCCGCAGTGAGTTCCAATTTTGTGAAGTAAAAAAATAAGGCAGATAATAGCATTAAAAGGAAGGACCTGGGTGTCTGGGTTGACGAAAAGCTCAACATGAGCCGGCAGTGTGCACATGCAGCCCAGACAGCCAGCCCTGTGCTGGGCTGCATCAAGAGCAGTGTGGCCAGCAGGGCAAGGGAGGGGATTCTCCCCCTTTACTCTGCTCTCGTCAGACCCCACCTGGAGTACTGTGTGCAGTTCTGGAGCCCCCAACACAAGAAGGACATGGAACTGCTGGAGGGAGTCCAGAGGAGAGCCATGAAGATGATCAGAGGGCTGGAGCACCTCTGCTGTGAGGACAGGCTGAGAGAGTTGGGGCTCTTCAGCCTGGAGAAGAGAAGGCTTCGAGGAGACCTTATAGTGGCTTTCCAGTATCTGAAGGGAGCCTACAGGAAGGCTGGGGAGGGACTATTGACACGGTCTAGTAATGTCAGGACGAGGGGGAATGGGCAGAGGGGAGATTTAGACTGGATGTTAGGAGGAAGTTCTTTACAGTGAGGGTGGTGAGACACTGGAACGGGTTGCCCAGGGAGCTTGTGGATACTTCCTCCCTGGAGGCGTTTAAGGCCAGGCTGGATGAGGCCTTGAGCAACCTGCTCTAGTGGGAGGTGTCCCTGCCTATGGCAGGGGGTTGGAGCTGGATGATCATTGAGGTCCCTTCCAACCTAAACCATTCTATGATTCTATGAAAAATAGATTAATAATCTTGTAGTATTCACGAGTTCTCCTCTTGTAATAGTTACCTGAGGATGAAAACTCTGTTTTTTCCCTGTTGCAGGCGATTTTGCCGTGCTCCTCAAAGCTGGTATGACTGTCAAACAAGCCGTGCTTTATAATGCCCTGTCAGCTATGCTGGCCTATCTTGGAATGGCCACTGGGATTCTCATCGGTCATTACGCAGACAATGTTTCAATGTGGATATTTGCACTTACTGCTGGCTTGTTCATGTATGTGGCTCTTGTGGATATGGTAAGTGGTTAGACTCACTTGAATTTTATATGACATAGTTTGAAAATCAACACTAATTAACGTTTGGCTTCAGGGGGGTGGCCTTGATTTAATTTTGTTTTCTAAAAAGACCTACTTGAATTTTATACACCTAGTTTTAGAACTAATGCTAAATATATATCCTTCCCTCTTTTTCCATAATTCTTCAATTAACTTTTTTTTTGTGCTTGAAGGTGCTGATAAGTATGCAGTTTAAGTGCTCACTTAAATATTCAGGTGGAAGATTGCTCTTATTTAATTTACTGAGTAGAGAGGAACAGAAATTGTTTCTCTCTTAGCTGTTAAACAGAGGGAGTTAACAGCAGAAGCAGAGTGAAAAAAATTGCTTCTGACAATGGCTAATATAGCAGATAACCAGTAAGACTGCAAGCTGCACACTACTGGCACTACCAAACATGCTTTGGTATTTGCATTACAGCATTATTGCTTCTTGAGATGAAGGCAGAATTATGTTAAGACCTGTCCTGTACCTCCGAAGTATGTTTGTACAGAAGTAAGAGTATTTGGTGGATGTTCATAAAAGCTTTACTAGCTTCTTAAGGATAAAATTCTTAGTGTGGCTTGATTAAATCAGTTGGTAATAAATGGCTGTCAACATAATTAAAACATTAGACACAGAAAGAATCTGTAAATAAGAAAGCAGACATTAATAATGTTCATGTTGAAGTGACAAGTCAAGCAGTAGTATGAATGCAGTCAACAGGAAAGACTGGAGGACTAATTCTCTGCTACCTCTTGCCTCATGGTTCAAGAACTGGGTTTGAAGTAACTGTTTATTTTGAAGGCATTTAATACTTTCTTGTTTGTTTAGGTACCTGAAATGCTCCACAATGATGCCAGTGATCATGGATGTAGCCGCTGGGGTTACTTCTTGTTACAGAATGCTGGGATCCTGTTGGGTTTTGGGATAATGCTGCTTATCTCCGTATTTGAGCATAAGATTGTATTCAGCATAAACCTCTAATCCTGGTTGCCAGGAAGAGAGCTTGGTGTTATAAATTATAATTGTTAGTTTTTTTCTATTACATTCCTTAATGGAGAGGTACGTTTGAGATAGACTAGGTATTTTTACTGATGTGCTTTATTGTTGTGTCCCTCTCTCCCTTCTTCCCTGATAGAACACTGTATGTTTTGGGGTTGTTTTTCACTTAGGGTGTAGCATTGCATATGGTACTGTGGAAAGCTGTACTTGGAAAACATGGTGGAAGTGCCAAAACTATTAAAAGATTATTGTCTAGGGGGTTAGGATGTGGGGTGTTTTTTAAAGTGAACTTATTTACTATATATAGTGTAACTTTTTTACTTCAGTGATGCTTTAAAGAAATGAAATGACAGGGTTTTACTTTAGCACAATCGAAATCAATGGATACGAAGTACAGTATACAGTGTAAAACAAAAAGAAGACATATAATGGGTAGCATGTGTTTGTGTTGATAGAAACTAGTCTCTTGTGAATCCACCATGTTTACACAGAGTGGCAGATGAGGCCACTCAATCCTTTTTGTGGTGGTTCTTCTCTCCACAGCTTGTGGAGTCTTGTGTTTCATTCCAGTTTGTTTCCACTCCAAACAAACACAAAATAAGTGTTTACAGCAAATGTTTTGTTTCATCCTTTCTGATGTGAGTCTCTCTTCACTCATTTCTCAAATCAGCAACAAAAGTACAGCTATTAGATTGTAAAAGCATAGTTCTAGCTCTAATGCATGTGGTTTCCATCAAAAGTCCTTTAAAGTACTGCTATATCCAACCTAATTCTGCTTGAAATGGCAAAGGTGTTTTAAAGTCTGTTTGATATCAAGGGGAAGAGTGCTACAGACTGAGGCAAACAGTTGTTTATTATTTTCTTAAGAAAAGTGTTGATTTACTTGGGAAATAAGCTGAGTGGGAGAGATCACTGCTTCTAGTTCTGTGGGATTGCACACAGGCCTGTGCTTGCAAAACACTTGTATTCTCTGCAGCCGCTAAAGCTGAGAAATCCAGAACAGCAAAGTTTCTTTGACAGCATGTATAGGAAAGCAGCATGGTAAGGTTAATTACAAGTATATACAGAAGTATGTAGTTTGAGCTTACAGTCTTAATATTTTAACCACCATGGAAGTGACCAAAGGAAGAAGGATGAAAAAGATAATAGCTAGGCTTAAACACTACAGAAAATTCAAACTTATTTCTGATTCAGCTTTCCCACTGCTTTAAATCATCATCTGAATAAAAAGCTTGAACAGAGGAAGTGTTCGATAATACCATGTCTGACATGTTAAAACAGTCTGGCATATGTCTGTCTGTCACACAACTGTCACCTCAGAAGCAGATCTTTGTAATGAATTAGAGACTTACGGGGTTTTTGTACTAGGTAAGAAATAGGGCTTGCAGGAGTGGATTGTAGCCAGGGGAATATTGGCTTCTCCTCCTTCAGTCATTACTTGAGCTAATGAGATTTCATCTTCTGCCCACAGTGATAAAATCCTGTTCCTTGCCTCTTTTGAAGTCAGGGTGTAAAGAAAGGTGTACTTCCTTCAGCTCTGCTGATGTGTCCCGAGGGGTGCACTGTATTTGGGGTCTTACCTGCTCCCTCTCCCTCAGATCTGCACATGCATGAGCTTGGGTACCTCTTTGCTTGGTGAGCAGCAGTTTGGAAAGAAGAGCAGAATTCTTTCAGAAGCACAATTTCGGCCCCTTCAGCTTCCCATCGCTAGAAGTTACTTTGGTGCTGCACTTTCATCTCTAACAAGAACATTGACAAAATATAGGGATATTCCCTCCCTTCAGCAAGCACTTTACATTTTGTGTCTTATTCTGTGCTACTGTGTTTTGATTAAGCCTCTAGGCTTTTGTTAAGAGCAGACCTCTGACCAGAGGAGTTTGTGCCATGATACAGCAGCTGTCTGCTATATTTTTGTAGCATCTTCTTGGTCGCTCATCTTGTGCTCTTTTTTCTCTTTTCTTTTATCAGTCATTCTGTTGTTCCCAAGATTGCACCTGTGAGCATGATGGAAAATGGATATAGCACATATCTCCTTGTTGCTTTCATTATCTTCCATGCTTTTGAACTCTGATGAGAAAGTAACTTCTGTTTTTTCAGTCTAAACTCTTAGGACACTTCTGCCTTTACCTGTGCTTTGTTCCTGCCTAACTCTGCCTAAATCCCACCTGCTGATCTTCATCTTTCATGTGCTGCCCCTAATGCTTGAATACCATGATCTTTGTCTCATCTGTCATGTGCACGTCATCGCTTTCTTTAGAAGAATAAGTTCAAAACAGCCATGCCAACCACCATGCTGACACACATACAGACACAAAGCCTGTCAAAACAGAATTTTTCATGCTTTACTGAGTTTTCCTGTACTAATCTCTCTTGGCAGTCCCATCTCATTGCAGATCTCTCAAAACTTGGTTGCTTTTCCTCTGGAGGTCTGTTCTTGATGTCTGTTTATAGCAGTTGAATGTGCTACTCTTTGGAGTAGTGTGGTTTGAGCCTAAACTGTCTAAATGAGTCTTGCCTTTGCTAGAATAATGGTGCTGGTCACCATCAGAGCCTTTGTGCCTCAGTCTGTGCTCCTGTACTGCTCCTTAGGAGCAAGATGTGTTTCTGGGGGAGAAAAACTCAAAACATGAAACAAACAAAAGCAAACAAAAACCCCACAACAAAAACGGTAAGACTTCAGCGCTCCAAGCCTCTTGTTACAGCTCTGTTCTGCTGAAATGCAGCATCTGAGATACAGCCTCACTGCACCACAGTGGATTTCATGCAGCTTGGGTGCTGTGTTTACCAGTGGTTTGGTAAACTGCCATAATTTTAGTGTGCTTTAACCTGCAGGTATTTCACCTTGTGTCTGTACCCTGGGTTGTTACAGAAATTGGGCATGCTCCATTGCTTTGGTCATGAGGGATTTCAGAGCTGGATCAGCTCAGTTCATGTAGGATTTTTTACTAATGGTTTCTCTCTGTCCATCTGCTGGGTATGACCTAGGCAACATGCTTGTAACCTTGTGTTGCCCAAGAGACTAAGACCAATGCCTAAATGATGGAGATGAATGACAAATTTTGGTCAGTGGTTCCAGAGGGTTCATGGCTGGCTTTTGATGTAATCAACTGATATTAAAATACCTGCATATCAAAACACATTGCTAATGGGAAAAAAAACATGGCTTTAGAGCATGTGAGCAGAAATGGCTCCGTGAACTAGACAAGCATATCCCTCTTTAAGCTTTGGTGGAGAGATAGTCATGATGGACAGCAGTCCAGGATAGTAACTGAGAAACCTACAGGCTCAAACCTGCTGTCAATTTGTACCAGCAAGATGGCAAAAGTTTGGGTTGCCTTTTTTTTTTTGTTGTTTCTTTGACAGCTTCAGGATGTAGAGTCTGCATCTGTTTCGGTGTACCTATGTTGAAAATAGTCATGCTTTTGCAAACTGGTGGAGCAGTGCCCCTAAGCAGCCCTTTAGGTATGTATTTTTTCTGCAGCCATTCATAATGTGCCTGGCTATTCCAGCTGAGAAAGGGAAGTGGCTCTGTTTTTTTTATCCCTCTGTCCCTTAATCAGGGAACAGGCCTTCAATTTATGTGTTGTTACGGCTGCCTCATTTAGTGCCTGTGCGAGGTACGGCTAAACAGAATAGCCAAGCAATGATGGAATTGGAGTTGTGGGGGGTTTGCAAGATGTTGTTCTTACGGTTTTGACCTGTATCTGTACAGGAAAGGTGTCATGTGTACTTACTGGGTGCAGCCAGAGTCAAACCAAAGGTATAGAGGTTCTCCTCTGCCTGGGCCATGGAGTCGAGGTTTCCTGTTCTCTTTCATGGGCAGATGTGTTGTGTTCGTATGAAATGCAGTCAAGGCTAAAATGGAACTGGCAGTGGTGCTACAGACCAGTACAATGAAAAACTCTGGAAAACCCAGGCCATTCTTTGTCACAAGCGAGAAACAAAAAGACTTTTTCCTAACGTGTGGTTTTATTTAAAGTGTTTTCTCGGTGCGTTTGCGATCACTGTACTCTGTCGCTGTATTGATGTGTGCTGAAGGAAATAAAACCGCTCATTCAAGGCCTTGCTTTTGAGCGTTTTCCTCACGGATGTGGTTACGGACACGTACATCTTTCATTTAGTGAAGAGAAGGGCGGCCTCGTCCTAGAAGTGCCTGCCCCCCTCCTACGACTTTCCCGCAGTACCGCTCTCGCCTCTCGTGGTGGCGACGGCGGGGCCGCCCGTGCCAGGCCCCGCCGGTCCGCCCCTGCCAGGCCCCGCCGGTCCGTCATCGCGGCGCGCCGGGGTGAGGCGGCGCGGGCGGCATGGCGGCGGGCGGCGCGGAGCGGTACTTTACACGCTGGTATAAGCCAGGTACCGCCGCGGGGCCGGGGGACGCGGGCCTGCGCGGCATCGGGGTGGTCACTCGTGTTTGTGCCTTGTTACAGACGTGAAGGGGCGGCCTTGCGAGGACTTCTGCGTGCTGCAGCACTCCAACAGGCGAGTGGCGGGCCTGGGGCCTCACGGGGGCTTGGGGTCCACCCTGTCCCGAGGAGAGGTGTGCGTGGGCTTTGGGGAAGCTCCAGCTTTGCTTAAGGAGCCGCTGCTGCTTCTCGGCGCTGCGGGAGGCCCTCGCCCCGCCTGCAGCTTTGAGCCATGCGGGCGGTGCCCCGAGGGGCTGGGCCCTGCCGCCTCCAGCCCCGCCGCCGCTGCCGTCCCTTGCACGGTGCGGGGAGCGCTTATCTTTGCGGCTGGCTTGCAGCTGGGGGGGTTAAACCAACAGGCACCATTCCTGCTGGAGCACCTTGAGAAGGCTAGGTACAAAGTACCAGGCCAGCCTGGATTTTGCTGGGAGAGGATGGGAGAATGACAAATCTGAGTCTACCTCTATCCTCCTTTCGCAGCTACTCCTTAAGAACAGTGGAGCTTGAGCTCTTCCCCTTCCTAGTGCTCAGAAGAGTTCTAAAAAAGGCCCCTTAAGTGTCTGTAGTGCCTGCCCCTCAGTCCTCACTTACTGAAAGGGCCCTGTCTATCTCCAGTAGCAGAAAGCGACACTTCTGTTACATTTAGTAGCTGTCCGAGTTGGTTTCTAGAAAACTGACTGGCTCCATTTGAAGGAACATTTAGCTTTATAAACCACCATTACTTTTAATTAGACATTTGTGTCCTCTAGGCAGCAGCTGCAAGATAGGAAATACAATGTCATACATAATTCCTGCTTTGCTAGAGCTGGCTATCCAGCTTTGGAATAAATCAGCCGTGTACCAGGTTGGGACTATTACATACCTTTCCTTTAACAGCTTCTTAAAGCCTGTACTGACTCCTGGGCGGGTGTTGGCAGCGTGGGCACTTCTAGGGTGTTTCATTCCCTAAAGGATAGCCAGACCGTAGCTACTTGTCCACACAAAAATTGGCAGTGGCCATTGCTAACGTATTGAGGAGGTGACTGACTAAGGCTTCTCTGTGACTGTCAAGTTTTGGTTCTCTGGAAACAGAACTCTGTGTACCTAACAGCTATCACAGCAATGGCAAGAAAGGACGTGGTTGCATTTGTGCCAAATACTAAGTAGGTAGTTACTAGTCTCAGTTATCCACTATCAACAGCAATGTAAGTCCTGTTGATATGGGGGAAAGGAAATCAAAGCACTTACTCGATCGTCTGTAAAGATTATTTTGCTGTTTTGAATTCTGAGCTCTCAGAGCCCTTGGTTTCCACAGCAACTTCGGCAAACACTGTATTAAGGCATTCTATTATTATTATGCATGAAACTGTGGCTCGGTTTGGTATTTCTAAGGAGCGTCAAACTCTCGGTCAATCTTTTTTTTTTGCCGAGTCTGAGCTCTGGCAGATAACATCTTCCCGATAGAGGCAGGGGGTCAGGAGGCAGCAGCTTTTCTGGGTGGCTAGAAGTATTTGCCAGGATCCAGCTCCCTCTGGCGGGAAGCTGCACAGCATAAACTTGCTGAGATGTGACAGTGAGGGGAGAGGGATGCAGCAGCCCAAGGGAGAGATCTGTTTCTGAGCCATGGTTTTCTTATGGTTACTACTCTGTTAATTCTGGTCCTTTCTTTCTCTAGATTTTAAACTGTTACTAAAGAGAATAGCTTCAGCTGTTGGCAAATTGTAGGCTGCAAAAGTAATCAACAGTTTTCACAATGGTGAAGGTTGCTAGCAAGCAGTATAAGCAGAGAAGGTTAGAACACATACAAGCATGGCTTCTCACAACTACAGCAGAATAATTACATTTGTTTTTGCAGAATCTGTGTCATCACCTTGGCAGAAGCCCATCCTCTTCTTCAAGGTGGAAAAACAATTGAAAACATTAATTACCAAATTAGTGCCAACTGTAGCAGACTCCAGAATAAGGTCTCTGGGAAATCAAAAAGGGTATGTCTTTTTCATTTGATTAGTTTTCATTTTAATCTTTCATACTGCCTTTCTGGGATAAGAAAATTACCTTGGCAGTTTATTTCAAACCAGCTCCTCAATAGTGGAAGAATTTATACTTTTAAGAGATGCCCCTCTGACTGTCCCAGCCAGGGTTGTACAGTGCTCCTGCAGCACCAGTGGTGCTCAAACCAGAGCTAACAGATGGGGTTTAGTAATTGTTTTTATAGCAGACAAGGGACTTGAACATTTCTGTAAAGACAGGATTTTGTACCCACCAAAACACTGATGATTTTGGAGACCCAGACAGCAGCTGGGCTAGTTCAGGGTGTTTCAGGGTTGGTTTTCCAATGTGTGTGGCTTCACCTGGTTGTACTAAAACCAGTGGTTCTGTTTCTTATTCCTCTCTTCTTCGATTTTAATCTGATGTCAACCATAAGTCTTATTCCACAAGAAACTTAGTTATGACTAAATCTGTAAGCCCTTAACAAGCTTCTGCTCCATCTGTGCATGTAACTAGGCTGACATCTTGCTTTCTGCAGGGAAGCACAGCTGGTGTAACTTGCAATGACCAGTCACGATCATGCTTTCTTGACTTTGTTCTGAGAAGCTTATGAACCTCCATTGCTGATGGTAATGCTTGACAAAGCCTTGTGTAATTATATGCTTGTTTATTTTTCAAATGCAGGGAGCTCAGTTTCTAACAGAACTTGCCCCTTTGTGCAGGATATCTTCATCAGATGGAGAGGAATACACTATTTACAGGTGAGACTTTTTTCCCTTTACCTTCATGCCCAGACATACCAGGCACTTGCACTGAATCTAAACACTTTCGCAGTTGTATACGAGGGCGACTGATAGAAGTGAATGAAAACATCCTTAGCAATCCTGCTCTTCTACAAGAAAAGGTAAGACACTTTCTTGGGTTTGATCTTCTAACTTTTATTTCAGTGCTAACTGCAGTCTTGCTTCTTAGCCATCAACTGAGGGATACATTGCAGTGGTGCTACCCAAATTTGAAGAAAGCAAGAGTGTAACTCAAGGACTTCTGACACAGAAGGAGTATGAGGAAGTTTTGTTGAAACGTCTTAATTCTTCATGACATTTGTTATAGAGTTATCACCTGTATTTGATTCTAAATAAGCTATTTTTATTGTACACTGTAACAGTATTGAAGGGCCTAGTGCCTGCTTTTAAAAGTGGAACTTAAACAATTGATTCATACAAAAATAAATCAAATTGTTTGTATCTTGAAATCTGCTTTCTGTTTTCCTCTGAATCCTACACTACAGGTTTTTGAATAAGCACAGGTTGATTTGTTGGAGAATATTTATGGTCCACAGGCAGCTTTTGCTTCTGCTCAGTGCAAACACACACAGGAAAATCCTGTGATGTAGCTATCACTTGTTTTAGCTAAACTAGCACAATATGGAGTTTGACAAAAGGTGAGCTGAAAATAAAAATGCAACAGAAGCATATGTACAAAGAGCAGATGAACTAGAGGATATGTATCTCACACTAGGTTGTATTTCCGTGGCATCCTGAAGTCAAATAATGCCCTGTGTACAGAAGTTTGTCACAGTTGGGATCTGTTTTCTTAAATTTCAGATGGTATTATGAAACATCTACAGAAGACTTCAGTGCAATTCAAATTCTGCTCAGTAAGTTTTAATAATAAAAGAAGATAAAAACAACTGCCACCTACAAATAAAGATGGTGAAAGAGAGTTTCAGTAAGAATATTAATTGCCTAGAAATAGACTTCTGGAAATACAAATCATGTCAATGAGATTAAAATTCAGTGGTGCAGCTATTGAAAGAGGGTTTTGTTTTTTACCTCAGACTACTTCATTGCAGGTATAATTCATAACTAAAATAACATTTCAGTGCTTTAGGCCACAGCCTTTCTGACTATATTCCTGATTCTGCTTTATCAAATAGAATGAAATAGGCCAGAGATAAGCTTACAAACTTCAATGGCAGTGTTACATATAGCATCTGCAGCACAAGGTTCTTTATATAAAATGTCTATTAGCAGCATCTTTGGGTTGAAACATCCAGTAAGACATTTGTAAGTGTTAACTACCAACCTGGTATCAACAGTGAGCATAGGAAAGACATTCACATTACAAAATTACATAACAGTTATACTAGTTGGTGGTGTAATTGCTAAGTAACAGGGACATCTATTAGATGTGACAAAGATCAACAGTTTTAATTTCAAATGAACCTAGTTTGACTTTCCACAAATGAAAGCAATATTGAAAATTCAGCAAATGTTATCTTGAAATGGGAGTTCCTGCATTTCTAAGTGCTATAATTACTTGCTCTCTAAAAATGTCATGTTTGTTACATGATTTTCTAAAGACTTGATGCCAAATGTCTCAGCTCTCCTTTCTGGAGTATGTGCATTGGCACCAGTTCGTATTTTGTCTTCTCTCCACGGTGGAGCAGGTTTAAGACAGCCATTTCCTGCTTTATTCTGTATATAAGTAAATAAAAAAAAGTTTAAAGACATACCTGAAAACCAAACAAAACCCACACCAAACCAACCAGCAAACCCCAAAAGCCCTCTAAAAAACTGCAGCTGAACCAAGTACTCACCTTCCTCAGTAATTTGCA
This sequence comes from Tricholaema leucomelas, assembly GCA_013400475.1. Taxonomy (NCBI): domain Eukaryota; kingdom Metazoa; phylum Chordata; class Aves; order Piciformes; family Lybiidae; genus Tricholaema lacrymosa; species Tricholaema leucomelas. The sequence continues at coordinate 123,005 of WAAF01008980.1, read as the reverse complement.
GCAAAGTGGGAGAAGTTGGCATAACAGAGTCATCACATTCCTTGTTTTCAAAATGCATGCATCAACCTAAACAAGACAATTTAAGAGTAGAGCAAGACTGACCACTACTTTTATGAGGCTGTTCAATGCATGAAATGATAATCTACTTCCAGCTTCAGTAGGTAATGTTTGTCTTTCATAAATCCCTTCTAATCGAAAGGGTTTGCCTACCTTCTTTGAATTTCCCTATATAGTACATGTAAAGCAACAGCATCCCTTCTGGTAACCCACAACTTGAGCTGGGAAGCAGAAGGGAACTGCACACATCTCAGGAGATTGAACCAAAAGCAATTTAACATTAAATAGTAATATAAGTGTCTTGCAAAGGAGCTCTGCCATTTGAGCATGATTCATCACAATTCTTGAAAGTTTTGCCTTTTGTTGTATGTCCTGTCAGCATGATTTAGAAAGCCATATATCATATAAGCCTTACCTTGATAGGAGCTACACTAAAAGTCAGATAAAATCTTAAAGCATTTGACTGCCTCAAGTCTATCATTCAGCACAGGTCACAAGTCTAGGCCCTCAACAAACATCAATTTGATAGTATATTATAGCTATGTAGCAATACATCACTCTGCACCCACAGACTGGAGTTCCCTTTTAGTTCAGCCAGAGAGTGCAAAACAAACCAAGCAGTATCCTGGATGTGCTCAGTTTAGTTCAAAGAAACTTGGATGCTCTAGCCAGATTCAGTCCCTGCTGTAAAACTGGACACCTTCTTCACAGCTCATGGGAAAAAAAACATCCAGGAGAACAGAAATGATCTGGCTCATGCTGATTGTGCTCAGTGAAGAGGAAAAAAAAAGCCTATCCTTTATTCCCACTGAGGTTTGCAGATCTCTTGGTAACAACACAAACTTTTATGGCAGCTGTATACATATTTACTTATATCAAATGCAAATAAAATAAAGATAAACTCTGGGCAGCCTAAGATAGAGTCTCTACCTATTGGGAAGCCAATAATAGAATCTCTGGGCTTTGGAATATGTTAAGCATGAATAACAACAGAACAATATTATTACAATGTAAAAAAGTACAAATTCTCTTCATTAACATTTTAATCACTGAAGTCCTTTCTTAGTGAGGTATGCTTAATTACAGTTCATATTTCTAGTGGATTACAGCACTATTATGTAGTGTCACTCCATCTAGCATTATCCAGCTGAAAAACCTCAGTTGCATGATAGAATTCCAGTACATCTCTTTAGTGGGTAAGTTGAAGGAGGTATTGACAGCTTTGAAAAAAGTATACTGCTGTTTACTGCTGAGAAAAGCAGAAGACTACAAACATCTTTCTACTTTCATTTATTTTAAGAGCAGTCCAGGAATACTGTTGTCTTGGGAAACATTTCTGTAAGTCTTAGAATCACAGAATCATAGGATGGTCCGGGTTGGAAGGGACTTCTGAAGGTCATCTAGTCCAACCTCCTCTGCAGTTACAGGCGCATCCTCAACTAGATCAGATTGCTCAGAGCCCTCTTGACCCTGACTTTTAATCTATCCATCAATGCAGCCCCAACCACCTCTCTGGGCAACCTGTTCCAGTGTTCCACTACTCTCATGGTAAAGAATTTGTTCCTAACATCCAATCTAAATCTGCTCTTCTCTAGTTTGAAGCCATTACCCCTTGTCCTGTCACTGCAAGCCTTTGTAAACAGTCTCCATCCTTCATGTAGGCCCCCCTTCTGGCACTGGAAGACTGCTATTAGGTCTCTCCAGAGCCTTCTCCAAGATGAACAACCTCAGCCTGTCCTCATAGCAGAGGTGCTCCAACTCCCGATCATTTTTGTGGCACTCTTCTCGACCTGCTCCATGTTCTCCCCATATTGAGGGCTCCAGACCTGGAAACAGTACTCCAGGTGAGGTCTCGGCAGAGCAGAGCAGAGTAAAGTGACAGAATAACCTCTCTGGATCTGCTGGCAATGCATCTTTTAATGCAGTCCAGGATGTGATTTGACTTCTGGGCTGCAAGCACACACTGTCTGCTCATGTCCAGCTTCTTGCTCATCAGCACCCCTAAGTCCTTTTCTGTAGAGCTGCTTTCTACCACCTCATCCCCTAGTCTGTATTGATAGTGAGGATTGTTCTGGTCCAATCCTTCACTAACAGTGAAATCCAAACGCCAAATGACAGTTTCAGTACTTTTAGTAATAAGGAAGAAAAAAAAAAAATCCCAGTTACTTACTTTACTGATTCTTAGACTCTGAACTTGATAAGCTAGGGGTGGGGAAAGTGTTCCTTAAATATTAATATCAATGATATGTCTGTGGTTACAAGGCCAGTTGTACAAAACTTCAATATCCATGTCCCCTGAAGAAAACATTCACATAAGCCTATATAGTAATGCTACCCAAGCTATACACTGGAAGTCTTCCCTGTATGATGGGTGCCAGTGTACCCTATTTTGCCTTTTATCAAGGCTCAAACTCAGCATGAATGAGGCAGTCAGGATAAACTTCACTGAAGCCTCTTAGGTAGTGGGGAAAAAAAGAAAAGAGAGTTAAAAAAGAAAAGGCTAGAAAAGGGAGCACCCACACTGAAGAAAATCCCTTCTTCAGACAAGACAGTGCAGTAAATGCCTCGGATGACAGTTATCAGTGAGGGATGTGCCAATAAACAAAACATTTTCAGCAAGGGGAACTTTCTCTATACATGGCACATCAGCTTCTCAAAACATGTTAAGTAAAGTCCTCATATACACAAGGAACATCAACGATGGCACATTGCATAGCAGAAAAAGCAGCTTGCACAACAGCATCAAACTTTGTACTTGACGGTTTTCATGAGCTTTTGTCAATCCAAGCAGTTGAGCTATTCTGAATTGGTTTGTATTTTAACACAGACCAAAAATTACTCAGTTAATGCATTTCAAAACAGGCTAGGTCTTACTTTGAGGAATATGTATGATTTTTACCTTACCTTTGTAAATGTAGCACTTTTACCCTGAACAGATGCTTTAGCTGTTATCTGGAGCTGCCTGCACATTGAGATCAGTTTTTCAGCCTCTAATAGAAGCAAAGGTTTGTCATCATCATGTACCTGAAATGTGTTTCAGGAAGACAAAAAACACTTTGTATTAAAGACTCATATCTTAAGTTAATGGAGAAGACAACAGAATCAGCTTTTAAGCAGTAGCACTGGTGTGATAAACTGAATGGCTGATGGTCATACATCACCTGATCAGAAAAGGCATGAAGAGCTGAAGCAAGCTTAGTGCCTTCTGTAGCAAAAATCTGAAAGGGGGAGAGAATATGTAACAAAATGAACCACAATGAAGAAGCTTTCTCAGCTTGTTCTTTTAACAACTAGTATGCCATGAAGTAAAAATGCTTGTGGTCATTGTATCCATTTATAATTAATAACTTGGTACTTTGCAGTGACTTCTGCAGTTACAAACTATTCTACAAACTGCCATTCTCCACGATAAGCAAAGCTTAAATGCTTTATATGTAAAGAGAAAGCCATCTTCCAATTACTTTTTTCACTGTAGAAGCTAACAAGAGTTTTGTGGGTAGATGACACCTGCCACATTTATTTGTTGTCCTGACAAAGGTAACCAGTTTCCTGTGAGACATATCTTGGAAGTACCACACCACATTCCTTCATTTGGCCCATTGTCTTTGGTTTGTATGATTCACATGTTTACATCTTTCTTTCCCATGAAAATACTGCTGCTCAGACTCAGATGGAGTACTCCCTGATAGCAACAGGGACTGAGCTAAGTGACACAATGATTACTACTAATGCACTGAAGTGCACTATATAAACAAACTCCCAAGGGAGGTGGCAGATTCCCCTACACTAAGACAGTTTCAAAGCCCACCTTGACAGGGTGCTGGGGCCATCTCATTTAAACTACATTCTTACCCTGAAAGGTTGGACTAGATGATCCTTGAGGTCACTTCCAACCTGGCATTCTATGAATATTTGCCATAATACCAGTTTACTGTTCCTACTTCTAACTGGAATGTCTCAGTTCAATGAATGCTGTCCTAAGCTACCCCTGGGACACTGAAAAGTTCTCATTTGGAAAGTATAGACCAGAGTTTGACTTCTTAAAATTTACATTTGCCCATTAATTCAGAGTATGTTGTACTTATGTGTAAGGAATCAGAGAGTTAAGATCCAAATTGTTCTTCCCTCAGAGTGCTTTAATCCTATTTTGTTAAAAATTTATTACCTCTGCTTGATGAAATAAATCTTGAGTAGTTTTCAGAAGCCCTTCTCCCCTGTGGGAAATAATGAAAGCAGAAAATACATCAGGTATAGACTGTGGGTGATTTTGCTTGCTGCTTGCACAATTTACCTTCTCTTGCTCTCATTCACACCCCTGAACTGCGAGGTATCAGTCTTTTAGAAGATACTATGCACAACTTTCTACAGGAATTACATTTCAAAGTACCACGTTAACACCTCAGTGCCTACAAACTACTAGGACATCAAGAACGGTTCAGTTCTCATCAACTGAACAAGGATAGAAATTCATGTCTGGAATACTGAGTGTTACTGGACTAGTAGGTAAAAAACAGCAAACTCAACTCTTACTAAACCAAAAAAAATATCCAACAACAAACAACAACCAAAACCCAACATCACATCATAAATCCTTCAAATAAGAAAGCTGACACTGCACAGGCAGTTTCAGAAGAACACCTTCCAGTGTGCCAAAGATCAGTAATTCTAATCTACAGTTATATACTTGTACTTCAATTCTCTTAATGTTGAAAGTATATATGAATGTGCTTCTTAGAATGTTTTCTGTACCCAAGCATTAAATAGCTGTTCTGCAACAAACCAGACATTTAACACTTTAGCCCCCCCACCCCGATTTCATTATCCAGCAGCTTAGAAATTTATGAGTATTCATAATGTGCAAGGATACAAATTAAAGGTAATTTATGAATGTATCCCAACTATTGTACTCTGAAAGGGAAATTGTCTCATTTTATAAACACAGTTAATGCTCTTCTCCTAGCAAAATATGCTGCATACAGTGTAATTACCTGGTAAATAAATACATGGAATACGCCATGCTTGACATGCCTTGTCCATGTTGCACGATCTCATTCTCCTGATCCTCCCACTTTTCTGTCTCAGAATCCACACCAGATGTGAGCAGATGCAATTCTAATCCAAGTTTTGCAATTTTTGCCTGTTCCTGTAAGTGGTAACCATATTTTTGGCACTTGAAAATACATTCTTCGGATAGGGTGAACAAAAAAGGTTTTTACTAATATCATGGCTTCTTACCTCAGTATCTAGTTTGACTGGCTTCAATGCTTTCAGATTTGCATTATGCTTCTGTTTCAAATAAAAAGCAGAGGCTTTAGGTTAAAGGAATTAGTAATCATTTTACTAACAAGCCATAAGAGGTGGGTCTATACCCAGAAGCAGGCTTCGCAGGAGAATTTCACTGGCTCGGACAAGCTTCTCCGTGGAACCTGTTCAGATCTGGCTGTCCTCCTGAAATGGCATGTGCCTAAAGTTCAAGGCAAAGACCTCTTCCATAGTTCTCAGGTTCCATCTCATGCAGTACCATCTCTTCTCCTTACTCTTGTAAGAGGCAGCTCTAGGGTACAACCCATGTAAAAGCTAGTGTGATGACGTGGCTCATTATTCTGTGTCAGGTTATTGAAGTAGCTGAATTTCCTTCTTTTAAGTCACAGATTCTCTGCAGTACCAGTTTGGCTGCAAGCCAAATATTGGCTCAGATTAAAAAAGTCATGAGTGGTACTGATGTGACTGAACTACCTGGTAAAGTAGACCTCACCAACTGCCTAACACACACTGCAACGCATCGTTTGTTTCAAATTAATTTGACTGTAGAGCTTTAACTTTGTGTGCTGGTCCTGTCACTGTGCAAAGACAGCAACAAGTGACAGACAGGGGAGTTACAGTCCACATTCCCACATGCAGAAACTGCTACAGAGTGCAGAAGAACAGAAAGCACAAAGGTGTCATCATAACTTGGAGTGGTGTGAGTCCTTAGAGGATGCTGGGTGATAGGAGTGCAGGACTGAGACCCTTGCCTGAGAATCTGAAAAGAGCTGCTATTAATTACCTGGGCTAATTAGTATCAGTAATGCCTTTGGTGGGGACAGAAAAAGCACGAGGCATTGTGAACAGCATCAGAAATAAACTGCCCGTGCAGACTCCCACGTCAACAGTTTGAGTGGGGGAGAAGAAGAGGAACTGCTACTTAAGTTCCTGCAGCAATTTGCGGTTCAGTTTAGCTTTCATGCCATCTCTCTTTTCCCATCCCCAAATGTTTAAATGTTCTGATTCATATGAATGTCTACTCAGATCAGACACTGTGATCCTGCCTATGTGTATGAATTGCTGACGTCATATTGAAAGGTTTAGCAAGAAGTGTAACTGATACTCTTAATTGTCATTTAAATTTGACCATATTGCATATTATAGCAATTACTATAGGTTGCTTAGGTTGGAAGGGACCTTAGAGATCATCTAACTTCATCCTCCCTGCCATGGGCAGGGATGCCTCTCAACTAGGCTTGGCTGCTCAAGGCCTCATCCAACCTGGCCCTGGGTTTAAGACACAGTTGTAAAAGAAGAAATGAACACAAAGCCAAGCTAGATTTGTATGTAAAGACACTTTGGGCTACAAGGCTAGGCAAACATTGAAGCTGCTGAATGAAGGGTGTTCAAGAAAACAAGCACTCAAGCACCGATAAGTTTTTCTGTCATCCTCAAATAAAGAAACCTCAGAATGTTTGTGAGATTTGTAGTTTGCTCCACTCCTAACATCCAGTTCACACTATTTGAATAGGAGAACTGGTAAAAGTCAGATAAGCAAGTTCCACTCCTTCTGAAACATGATTTGACACCTAGCACTATGAAGAAAGAAAATCTACTTGTGCACTATGTACACAGGTGAATCACCACTACTGCTCTGTCCTCAGATATGGCATGGTCTAGGATGCCACTCATTACCAGGACAGTCACAATAAACCAGATGTCACACGATATGTAATCCAACTAGATCGACAGGAACAGTGTGGCTTCTGTGCAGGGACAGCGTGGGCGCTAGCCAGACACAGCAGACCTCTGTCATGGCAGGAGGGAGAGAAGCGACTGTACCAAGAGTCATAGCACTGGGAAGAGAGGCAGTTCCAAATGTTAGTTGCATTAATTAGGCAATGAAAAGACTCTGTGAAGAAACCCTGTTGTCTAATGGACGTAATCTACAATTCCTGTCTACTTTTAGACTGTGCATTAATTGTAACTCCCCACAAATCTTGCAAAATTGAAGAAACAAGCAAAAAAAAAAAAAAGCAACATTTCAAACCCCAACAAAGCAGAACTGTTTAAATCCTAGAATATGGAAAGCGTTTTTCAAAAGCAGATGAATCAGTGATATGAATCAGTAAGTGGAACTTTGAGTTCAAACATCTCCTTGAATTTCAGCTGAGTCCAGCAGCTGTGTAGCTTGGTCAAACCGGTGAGGGACAAAAACCCTATCAAAAGTTACTACACCAATTTATTTTCCTGCCTCAATATTTGGCTCCATAACCACAAAATCCATCCATGCTCACACTCTATTTAAATTTGCAGACTGGATTTATAATGCACAATCTTTTCTCTTTTTATTAAGGGGCAGAGGTAACATACTGTGTTTGAAGTCACACAACTGTACAGCAGGAGATAGAGACAGGGGATCATTTCACCCTTCAACGTTACAAGGTAAGGAAAGAAAGCAAGGAGAAAGAAAGAAAAAATCCAGAGGTTACTGTACCTTCTGAGATCATTCCTCCCCTTTTCCCTATTGTGAGAAAATTCAGTATGTACTAAGTTGAATGACTGATGACTGACATGATACTAAGGTTTAGGCTTCCCAAAGCTCAGATGCTCTCAGAACCAGTGCAATACCTAATATAAACAGCTAGAGTTGTTATTAACTACCTCCCAACTAAACCTGGACATTTGGTGTAGAGTTTTTCCCTGCATTAAAAACATTTGAAAAATCAAAAGAAAAGCCATTGTTTGAAGAGCCTACAAAAGGCATGAACATGTCCATTTTATTCCAAATAGGTCAACTCAGGCAATAATGTCAAAATTCCCCAAATGGATCACCAAGACTTATTTTCAGTATTTTGCAGTATATTCCTACTGGTTTAATAGTATCAATGCATCTTTCATTACACAGTGTGACAGTCAAACACCTGATAGAAAGTGTCATATTAATGACCAGGAATTAAAGTGATTAAAGCCTATTATGTAACTAGTTGCCCCTATCTGAAATATGTTTGCTATTAACTTAATAAATTGATGAAGTCTGATAGTTTACTATCAGCCATCCATTCAGGATGCATGTTACTGAGATATTGCTATGTCCTCATCAAGATGTGACATGGAAAGAAGTCAGTCAGAAAAGAAGTCAGTTTGTTAATAGCAGATATAAAGTAAATGCAACAATCCCAAAGGCAACTTACCCCTGGTCTGGGCAGCGATAGGTACACACGCTTCTCTCCTATGAAGAACACACAAATTTGTATGCAGATCTTAATAAATGCAGTCACATGCCTTACTTCATCCTTCTCTAACATGCAGCACTAGAAATGCAAATCACTTACCTGTAATTCCTCCTCTTTGAATATTGCAGAGGATTCCCTGTCTTGTATTTCCAGAGACAAGCCAAGAACTGTGTACTATTGAACGTTAGCTCTCACCAGCTGGCAGTTAAGAAAGCTCCTCTGAACAATTTTCCTCAGTAAAATTTCTAACCTCCTGCATGCAGCCCATAAGCAAGTGAATAATCTCTCTCCAGTGACTGAGTAGCTATGGACACATGCATTCTCTTTGTTGTGAAGTACAGAACATAAAATGGTAGTTCCACATAAGGCTGTTCTTGGTGTGAGTTGGGTGGTGTAAAATTTGGACTAGACCCTGGCACTAATGAGAAATACCTGGGCAAGTTTTCTAAGTAAAACCAACAGTACATGTTGCACTGTACTATATTTATCCCATGGGCACTGCATTTTGAAAGAAAAAAGTTCTACAGCATTATACACACTTATTGAATAACTTTCCATACTTCCAGGAGCCTCAGATATTCCAAGTCTGAGCAAAATAAGAGACAAAAAATGTATATTCTTTTAGGTGCTACCAAGAAATGGACAAGAAAAGTTTACTGACAAGAACAAACAGTGCCTGGGCTGACAGCCTGGGATTAGAGCTCCAGTTACTGGAGGACTTAATTATCTGTGAAGACTGAAATTTCTTACCATAGATTGAGGAGAGGAAAGTCTGCTAACAGCTCGTGAAAAACAGATTCCACAAAGAAATAAAGGGCTACTATAACGGATATTGGTACCAAGCTTGCATAGATGTGATGCATCTCAACAAGACAAAGGACAAGGAGAACAACCCTCCCCCCCATAATTACTACTTCCTCCTCTTGTATCAGCAGCTGCAGAGCTTAGTCCTTGGCAGACAGGAATCGTGTGTATTCATGATGTTTAGAAAGCATGCTCTATCTCCTAACACCACAGAAAGACTATGAGCTCCATGTCTAGGCAACTGACTCCTGAGAAGCAGGTTTCCATAAGTTGACGAGTGTCTCTCAACCTTCTTCATAAGCATGAAAAATTTAGTTCTTCCTTTCTAAGATATTTCTTCCTCCCCCTACCTAGTTTTGCAAAAGATTAAATGAGCTACCAGGGCACAAGCTGCTGATCTAATTTTTTTTCAGAATGCAGAGTTACTCATTTCCCAAGTGTGCATCCAAGCACGATTTCTCATTGAAGACTGATACAAACGATAAGAAGTGATTTACAACACCCTGCACGTCAAAGACAGCAGCTAAAGGGTGGGTAAGAAAGCATGCGAGATGTGCCCAGAACAAAACCTATCTTGAACGTTTCAAATGCTGTAGCGTAAAAGATCTCCTTGATGCTATGCAAAAAACTTGTTGTACCACGTTAATAACAATAAAACACCACCACAGAAAGCTTTGACACAACAAATGGAATACAATGCACAAAGAGAGGTAGGAATTCAGAAGTAGGGAAACCACACGGAAAGAGGTGGCCAACAGAAATAAGGGAAGAAAAAAATCAGTTTTGACCTTCAAGTGATTGCAAATCTTTGGCTTTACAAGGTTCAGTTGCTCACCATATTCAGAAAGATAAAGGACCTCACTATTTATTTCTTGGAACATTTGAAAAGACCACAAAAAGCCTACAAAACACGGACAAAAAAACCACCTCACCTCATTGGACCCACTTCTACCAGACCTTTCAAAAGCGCAGATCAGCTCAGGCCAGAGACAGTCCTGCTTCATCACAAAATACTTAATTACATCAGTATAATCACAGAATTAATATTTGATTCCATTAACAGACTATACACAGGGTTTTTTTTTCAGGTATTTAATTTCCTTAGTTTATAAGTCAGATCTTTGCTATAACAGCAAATGGTTTCTCTCTCTGGTATGATCTTCCTTTTTATTTGAGTCTACTTTTGTTTTTCCTAACACACTTCTCTGTCTTTTATTTATTTCTTTTTCATTTTAAATTAGCTTCTACTATTTCACCTCTTTGTCTTTCCGTTTTCTGCTTTACACTAGTTCCAGTCATGTTTTTTCCTGCCAAAATTTCTCTATATCAATTTCAAAATCCTGTTTTTATTCACATTTTTTCACCCTTCTTTCTAGGACTCTACATTTCTAAATTCTGAAATTCCCAACTCATCAACTATGGCCCTTTCTAAATCTTCATGGTCATTTAACAGCTCTCAAATCAACTGAGCAAAACAAAAGAGAAGGGCAGAAAAGGAAGTTATCTTCATAACTCATTTTCTCACTTCTGATTGGGTTACAAGGCAGCAGTCCAGGGCTTACTGACATTCTTCTTCACCAAAAAGTTAGAAGGGGAGGAAAAAAAGAAATTGCCTGACATCCAACAGGTTGGGGCAATGAGAAGTACTTTCAGTAGGTGATTCAAGAGGCAAGAGCCACAAAGTTAAGTATTTAACCTAAACTGGAAATTCTGGGAACAACCCAAACCCTCCCCAAGGGCTGATGCAGATGTCCAGCTGACAGGATCACCCTCCAGGAGCCCAGTACAGACCAGCGTTGCTACACTTCAAACGCCAACACTGCAGAACAGGCTTCTGCACTACAAGATTAAAGAGCATTTTAGGATTTAGCAAAAGAAGGCCAACTCGACCTCAATGCACAGGTCTGCATAACACAGACATTTTCAAAATACACGTAAGGGTTACAGAGTTGTGTTCTCACCAGCCCTTCCCACTCATTTGCGCATTGCTCTCCTCAAGGCAAGCCCACTTCTGTGTGGGCACAACTGGGTGCAATTACGTCACAATTGAATAGCATATTGCTTCATTTCTAAGCTAAATCTGGCTCTCTAGCCACGTCAGTTTTGAACCTCGGGATGAGAAATACTTCATTTGCTCATAGGAAAGAAACACTGGATAAGGAATCATAGAATGTCAGGGGCTGAAAGGGACACCTTGAAAGATCATCTGGTCCAGCCTCACTGCCAGAGCAGGATCACCTAGAGCAGACCACACTGGAATGTACCTAGACTATCTCCAGAGAGGGAGACTCCACAATCCCCCTGGGCTGCTGGTTCCAGTGCTCTGTCACCCTCACAGGGAAAAAATTCTTCATCAGGTTCACATGGAACCTCCTGTGCCTCAGCTTCCACCCACTGCCCCTTGTCCTGTCACTGGGCATCACCTAAAAGAGCCTGGCTCCATCCTGGCACTCACCCCTTACATATTTATAAACATTAATTAAGTCAGCCTTTAGTCTCCTCCTCTCCAAGCTAAAAAGCCCCAGCTCCCTCAGTCTCTCAGGAGTTATGCAAACTGCTCATAAAAACAAAGAAATAAACGATGTGAATCTGATGTAATCAGAAAAATGCTTCTTTTTATTTGATGTGTCCAGCACATTTAGTCACCACTCATTTTTTTGCCTCTAAAGCTGTATTCTGAACTCTCTAACAAAGCCATACATGTAAATTGGTAGTACAAAAATACAAGTTTTTTAACTGAGGAGGAAAAAAATATATATACCCTCTTACTGTAACTCTTTTTTGTTACACACAATCACAATTCTACTAGAAATAAAGCACTTGATACATTTTATTCTGAAAAATAAAGACACGTTTACCAACCTCGACATTAAAACAAGTCTGAGATGTGAGAATGAATTCTTAGCAAATATTGTGTAACTTCATTGTGTTTGGAGGCAGAAGTTTTGTGAATGCCATTCTTATCATCTCATAGCAAACAAGTATTTTATTTACTGGGTCACCAGACATGTTTTCTAGGAGAAAAAAAATGCTGAAAATAGCAAAGTAACTTCAGGCTATTTTCTGAAAGCAAAAAAGGTGAAGTTATGTGGATGAGACTTTTGCCCCTTTTTTTTTTGTGACAAGAAGCATTCTTGAAGTCTAACAGAGAAAAGAAGCAAAGATTAGCTCACAATACAGAGGAAAACTTTTCTATATGTAGAAGTGTCTATACTGGAGAACAAATTATTTTTAAGGAGGTAACTGACAGTTAAAATGAAACAATTCTGATTCAGAGAGAATTCCCTTACTGAGTTGGCCATGAGAGAAGGGAAATGGTAGCACGATTTCTTAAGCATTGTTCTGGAAACATAAGACCTAATGCACTCAAGGCCATACAAAGAGTACTAGCTGCACTTTCTATCTTACCAGTGGTGGTATCAGAACACTTTATGCTGAAAGACAGACTGAGAAAATGAGAGACGCTAACAAGAAGAGACTCATCTGACCATGACAAACAGCAGAAGAAAAGTCTTCACTGCACCCAGGCCCCCACACACTACAGCTTCCAACATGCTCAGGCTACTCATTCTCTTCTCTCCTTCAAGCAATGACAGTGGGTTGTCTTGTGGAACGATGCTTTAAAGAAATTGCAAAGTATCACTTGGAAAAAATCTGTTATCTGCTGTCAACCACAAGAGAAAAGAAAGTTACTGTGTATAGAAGAGGCTGGAAATCTGCCACAACATTGAGAACTATTTGTTTGGAGAGCCAAGAATATACTTTGCTGTGGCTGCATAATTCTTGTCCTATGATTTTTAAATACAGTATTATATATATGTAAACACACATGCACACAAATATAGAAAGATATGAAATGGTTATTATTCAACCCAGCTAGAATAGTGTATCAATATGAAAAAAATAGGATATTGCATGATGAACCATGCTGAATTCCAAATTTACTGTAACACGTTAGACTAATAGCATAGTTTCAGTAGCCTTACTTAAAATCTAATGCATTGTTTAAAGAATGTCAGTATGGTTCTTGGCTCCCCAGATGAAAAGAAACAACACCAAAACACTTAAAGCTGAAAGGCCCACAAACAAGATCTCCAGTTGCTACACATTCTCATATGGCACTCCAGATCAAGGTGGAAGAACGAGTAAGGTAGCAGTCGTGTCTTTCTCTAATGCCTCAAATTCTCAAGAACCTGTGCTACTATTGTGAACTCACTCAGAATTTCAATCTGCCTTTCTTTTACAAGTCTTCAGGCTCAGACATACATTCATCTAGCAACCAGCAGCAACAATTCAAGATACCACTGTCTTGTGGTTGGTTATTTCCTGTCCCCACAAGAAATCTGGCAGAAAAGAACTCCTTACAGAAAAACCTGAGCAAATACAGAAAGGTAGACTGACAAGAACTGTAAAAATGAAAGCAGGTCTGACATTAATAGTAAGATGAAGTATTATGTCATTGATAAAGTGTCATCTGACCTGAATAAGGGTATCTTTTTTTCTGTACCTAAGATACAGAAAAATGCAGTCCCTGTATATAACTAAACCTAAACTTTTAAACCTGAGTGATTTTCTTCAAAATACAAGACATTCAGTATTATTATGTAGTACATTCTAGCTGTATGCAATTATACCTTGAAGACTGAAATAAACATAAAGCTGCAAGAAGGCTACACTGAAGACATAACCCAAAAGAAAATTATGTTAGATGAAAAGTAAAACCAATGGCTTCCATTTTAAAGGTAAATCACTCTACGCTAAAAGTAAACACAGAATGTTCTTAAGACCCCAAAGCTTTCTTCTACATGTTGTACAAATACCAATAAACTTACCAACCAAAGAAATTATCCCAAGATTGTGCAGTCATCAGAGATTCCATCCAGGAGAAAGGACAGCAGTTTAAAAATCAAATAACTACATTCACTACATTACAAAGTGAACACAAGGCAAGCTGACAGTATAGTGTCTATGTGTGTGTATATACACACACACACTTTTTGCAGAAATACAGGAAATGAATGAAGCATGTCACATAATTCAAGTTATATCACGATTGCCATGACGAACCAGAAGGTAGGATGGAAGCCCTATACCCACCCCTTACTTTCAGACACTACCGGCAAAGAGCTATGTCAAATGCTTTTGTGTCCTTAGTTCCATTTACTTTTGCTGGAACTCCATCACGCTGCAGAGAGTTAAACATAACTAAATCTGCAGAAACCAGGCCAAATGTTTGGTCCTTGTTCTTGAAAAGAAACCTGGTAAGCACATTAATTCGTGTATCACCACCAACGTTCCACACTGCCGTAAGGGCTGTGGGTCAGTTTATTGTGCTCTTAAGAAACAGTATTTCCTAAATCACACTTAAAATTCTTAGGCTACGAGTTCTGAAACCTACATTTTCTTTCCAATTTCTACCTATTATTCTTACCTCTTCTTCCTTCAAACACATCATTGATTTCTCTCAACAACATAGACATGTCACTCAGTTGAGACTCCCAGGCCTCACAGAACACCTCAAGATTTTCTTTTGCAATCTTGCTAGACGGATGCAACGCCAGTGTTTCTGCAGCAGAGATTATCTGGACAGAGAACAATTGGAAGTATTGGAACTCCTAGTACATAGTGTTGCACATGAATTCACAAATGCCTTCACAGCAAACCACTACATTAGACTGCAAGTTGTCATGTCATTGTATCCTTGATGGCTTTCCTTAAACCATCTTTTAGCTATTGCCTGACATTAAAGCATACCTCTTTCTTTTAACTGCTTTAACAGTTCAATATTACGTCTCCAAAACAATTTATACATGTATTTTTTGTTGATTTATGTCTGATAGAAGTGGCCAGAAAAAAGCTAAGCATACCTGTGGGCCAGTGACCTGAAAGGTGTCTTCTGCATGTATACAGGTAATCTCCAGGGGCTCTGTTCCAGAAACATGCCTCAGTAAGCGACACATCTGTACATTTAAAGAGAAAACAATAGACAAATTATGCTTCCATTAGTGGTGAGAAAGAGTGAGCATGCACAAACACTGAGTTATTGACAGTGTTTTCAGAAACTTATAGGTGATTACACAGCTGGGCATTTCTCAGGGAGCATCTGCAAGATAAACAGGGCTAAATTCTGACTTGTAATGTGTAGAAAACCATCAGGAGAAACACATCTTAAAAGAAGTAACAATTTCACATCTGCCACTGAATAAACCTGAAGAGTAATCAGACATCTACAGAACTTGGAAAAATTATAGCATGAATGACTTCACCAAAACAAGCTTGCTCAGCAAGTAGCAACCACGTGGAAAATTTAGGCTTTCATCATCCAGGAGACTGAATTATCTTAGAGCAAATCAGTGTCACACAAATTTCGGAAAGAACTAATGTTTCCTTTCATCCTTGTTGCCTTTGTGTGGTGTGTTTTGGTGTGGCTATTTTTTTTGTTTGTCTTTGAGAAGTTTTTTCTTGGTGTTTGTTTGTGGAGTGGGGGTTTTAATTTGGTTGGGTTATTTTTCATGTTTCATGGGTTTTGTTTGTTTGGGGGTTGGTGGGGGCTTTTAGTTTGCTTGGGATTTTTTTTTTACAAGATAGGGAGCGAACTTTGGTCTGAGAAGGGACATGAAAGTTTACAGATCAAAAGGAGACGTTGCAAGACAGACACAGCACATATGAAATTAATGCTGTAAGGCCTCACATACAAATGCTATTTAATCTCATGCTTACACCTGACAAATATGAAAGAAAAAACAATAGTGTCTCACTGGAGCACTGATTAGTCACAGAAAAAGGGGACATTAAAGGCAAAATTAAGAATACACAGCATCATTTTGCCACTCTCAGAAGTTCAAGGGTGTTGTTTCTCTATGCTGAATACTTCTGGGATGAATACTTCAGCCTCATACTTAGACCAGATACTGGCAAGAAATTCTTTACAGTAAGGGTGGTGAGATACTGAAATAGGCTCCCCAGGGAGGTGGTGGATGCTCCCTCCCTGGAGGTGTTCAAGGCCAGGTTGGATGAGGCCTTAAGCAATCTGGTGAAGTGAAAGGTGTCCCTGCTAATGACAGAAGGGTTGGAACTAGATGATCTTTTAAAGTCCCCTCCAACCCAAACCATTCTATGAATCTTTTCAAACTAATGAGTATTTGATGCCATGCATGTATAGCTGTGGCATCACTATGATCCAGAAAAAAACGATGTATCACTGAGGTGCTGCTTGATTTTTCATGTTTAGATGATCTTAATTTCATATTTTAAGCACCTATATACAAGAGAATTATCCCTTGACCTCTCCAACAGCTTCAAGCCCTGTCTTCTGTATTTTCTATTTCATAAGCAGAATAAGGTGGGACTCGAGAATAGGTTGCCCAAGGAAGTTGTGGATGCCTCCTCCCTGAAGGTGTTCAAGGCCCTGAGCAGTTGAGTCTAGTTGAGAGGTGTTGAGAGGTGTCCCTGCCCATGGCGGGGAGATTGGAGTAGATGATCTCTGAGGTCCCTTCCAACCTTAGCCATTCTATGAATCTATGACTGTATCCTGCTGGTACATTTATGTGCTAGTTTGAGCCTAGCTGGGATGTTTTGGTGAAAGGAATTAGATCATAGGCTGAGACATGAAAACAATGGTGAGGTTAGAAAGCAAGATGGAGTTCAGCCAGCAGCCATATAGAAATATACAAGGTAAAAAGGTAATACAGAAACATCCATCTTGCTAGGTAGACCTCACCATTGTTTTCATTTCTCAGCCTATGATCTAATTCCTCTCACCAAAACATCCCAGCTAGGCTCAAACTAGCACAATTTACTTCTGCTTGACTCTCAGACAAGAGAGCAACAAGGTACATGAGACATCTCCACAGGTGCTCCTAAGAACCACGATCTCTCAGTAGTTTTGGAAGTCCCATTTTCCCACATGTGAATGCTACTGTACGAAACCATGAATGTATTAACACACGAAACACTCACACTGCTTTTCACAAACAAGAAAAGAGGATCTCCTGACTGACAAAAACTACACAAGATCTTCTAAACAGTCAAGCTCACTACACTAAGAAACTTAGCCTTACAACCCCAGCATACTTGAAGTGTGGTTTTCGATTCAGCTGTGGCCAGACACCTGTCACTTGAAATAAAAAGGCTGTTAGCTCTACTTTAATCTAGGAATGTATTTTTAAATAGACATTTTAGCTCTGAGGTATACATACAGACTGAGTCTAGATTGAGGAGGATAACTGGGTACAACCGTACCCAGTTACTTCTGTAACACCTGTAAGCCACAATGACAGCCCTGGCTCAGAGCCTGCCAAGAACAATCCAAAACACAGTATACTGGGAGACTAAAATAAAAATTACAGAAGTACAGACCAAAGCCCTACTAAGGAATAAAACAATACAAATCAAATGTAACCATTTTTTAAGGTCCTTAAAAAGCAGCCATGAACTCACCTCAACAAGTTGCTCTTTCTGCTCTGACAGCTTGCAAGTATATTCTGCCACAGCTTCAAGATTTCCTTCTACTCCTGTGATATTTAATGCTTTGAGGACCATGTGATCTGTATGATACTTTAGCATATCTGCTGCCAAAGATGTTGCTGCACTGTGGACCTTTAGTAGCATTAAAAGAATGAGAGATAAAGCTTGGGAGGGAAAAAAGTTCATCCAGCATCAACTCAAACAAAGTTAAGATACATAGTGATTTTTTCCAATAAGCAAAAGATGTACTGCCACGGAGGCTCACGTTTAGACCTGTTCTGGAGTCCTGTATACCCCAAAATTCCTCTCCCTCTGTGGTTTGAATGGGAGAGGAAAAGGCGCGAAAAGACCTGTTCCCCCCCAGCCCTGCAGGCGTGAATGGGGGGGAGCAAGGGACCCTTCTGGCAAGAGAGGTGCCCCGTGCAGGGCCTGCGCTGGAATCGGCTGGGGATTGGCTGTGCTCTTCGCACCTAGGCAGTGGTAACTCAGCTCTTTGTCTAGGAAGGGTATAAATATTGGGGGACTTCCTGCCTTGGGGTTCCAGCCTTAGAGTTCTCCCCAGCCTGGATAGCTTCTGCAGAAGGAGCCCCTGGCGCTCTGAAGGAGAAGCTCCTGAGGGACAGGGCCGTCTCTGCTCTGGACGGCTTCCACCTTAGGCACCCTTTATGCAGGCTCGATAGGCCTTAACGACCCTTGAACCCGCGAGGGGACAAGCATCTGGGCGGCCCTTCCTTTCAGCCAGCCTGACTCACCTGTGAGTAAACTTAATGGCTCAGCCTGATTAATAGTGGGGGATGCTATGTTTAATAGCTTAGCCTTTCCCAACTTCTGACTTCTAAAATAGTCAAAATTACCTATGGTATCCTTGTAGATCTTCTCAACCTAACTGAATCTGCTAATTAAAACTAAATTGATTTCTGTATATAGTTTTGGGGGCAGGTTTTCAGGAAAATAAAACAACTCTACTTTTATACATATTCCTGACTCGACCTCATGAATTCCCTGCCTCCACAGCAAGACCGCATAGTATCTGGAACATCACAATTCTTCAGTAGCTATTCAAAGTACAAAGATAATATCTACTGCACTCCAATAAAACACCCCACAATCAAATATGGAGAGAAACAAAAGAGCAGCTGATAAAATGAGGACATGAAGCTATCACACTGCTTTCTGATAATGTTACAGCTGGGAAAAAAAACAGATGCATGAATTTGTGGGACATCGAGTTCAGCATCAGTGTGACACAATGGCCACTTCTCATAAAGAACACTATAAATTCTCTGAATCAGACTGCAGACACACAGCATTTGAGTTTATAATATATGTATGTATTATAAATACACATATTTAATTACATATTAGAAACTTTTTTTCCCTAAATTGAATTCTCAATGACACAAAGAAAATCTTGAATATAAGCAGGTTGTAACACAGCCTTAGAAAAGTAAGAAGCATCTTTTCTGCAAGAAGGCAGAAGCCAGAGGTGGGTCTTGGAGAAGTCTCAAGCACTCTTTCTACACTTCAACAAGCAAAGAGAAGCTTTCCCTTGGAAAAAACAGACACACTTTCAGACCCATGGATCTGTTGAAATTGTGCTGTGAAGGACTCTGCTTGACAGTGGCTATCAGGAACAGTTGCTGCTAGTTCTACTGACCAGTCATAGCAGGTTTATTAATGCTATGTTATCATTATCATTTTAAACCCAGGTAAGAACAAAATAGCAACCTCTTTAGAAATAGCACAGCTTTCTTATGCTCATAAGACTACTATGAGAGTCTGTAATATTACACTCACTTTGCTGAACTGCACTGAATATACAACAAGCTTGGCTGTTCAAGGAGGACAAGTCCTTGTGAATGCAGTATGCTTGCAGCTGTGACACTGACAGGCTTTGACTCTCCTGAGAAGGAATGTTTAGTAGAATGATATGTTGTGATTTTTATTCCACCGAATTCTACCTATTTTTACTCCCCTTTCCCTGGCAGTATTTCTTGTGCTGGCCAGAACTAAGTTCTTTTGGTTTTGCTTTTTAAATTTAATGCAAGAAAACTGAGTTGCTGCCTTAGAACCCATCACAATTGGTTGGAGTTTTTTTTGAGAACAACATAAAGAATTAAAAAATGCTGACAACCTGTTATAAAGTATTTATATAGCTTGTTCATGTGCCATTAAAAATTAGCACAAACCACTTATCTCAGAAATGAAGTCAGCTCTGAAGAAAGAATAGCTACAAGGCTTGCAATGTTAGAGCAGGAACTGGCAATTCTCATTTATATATAGACTACATAGAAATCACCTTTTCATCAGAGAAATCTTTTCATCCTGATCTAAAAATGAAATCTACGTAATGCTGTCTCTGATCATTAGCAGAAAAACTATCTTAAGGAAAGAACACAGCTTTTGTTTCTTCCATAAAGTGACAGAGGTGGGAAAGAACTACTTTTAACATGGCTGTCTTGTGTTCTCAGTACCCATGTTCAGCAACATTTTTATTAGGATCACGATACTTAAATTTCACCAGTAGAGATCCTGGCTGCTGACTGAAATGCTGCAGCACTCAAAGCCACACTGACAGGACAGTCCTCCTTAGGCATGTACAAAACCATAGCTACTCAGGGATCAATTCAATCATTACAAAAAGAAGGAGGAAAATTACATACTACTCTGCTTTTATGAGTAGCACGAATCCTGTGGATGTTAAAAGGGCTCTTAGAAAGCAAGCTTTCCTACAGGTCTCAAACACACAACTTAGGATTTTTTAGTTTAGAAATCCACACCCACTCCATTTGCTCCACAGTTTCTAAGCCAACATGCTATGTTTTCACCTGCACTGCTTTCAATATGCAGCTGCATCACAGGGCACAGGTAGCCCACTATTTTGTACTTTATACCACCTCTGTTAGCTGGTTTACAGAAGGTAATTATCTATTATTGTCACCTGACAAAAATCTTTAAGTGTATCAAGTGTGTTGTCTTTATTGCAGGACATTTTCAAGCAGAGAAACGTGTGGGAAGGACAATATGCTAAGACCTAACTTTATGGAGCTGCAAGAAAATACAAGATATTAATTGCTGCTTCCATGCACTATACTGTAGTTATCTTTAGCTTGATGAGGTATGCAATTACACAGTCACATACTGCTTGGCCCAGAAATCCCTCCTTTCCTCATCACTCAGCACATGGGAACGGCATTACTCCAAACTCCCAGGATCATGCTTTTCAAGTAGATGTTAAGGTCCCTTTCAAGCTAAACCGTTCTATGAGCTAACAGTTAAGGCAGCTGAATGTACTCCAGGAAAGCTCCAATACTGACTTCCTATAAAATAATGACCAAAAAAAACTAAAATGAAAACACTATTAAAGTGCATAGATCATGTAGCTTCCATCTTCTGGAAGACCAACACACTACCTGACAGCATAAGCGCAAAGCAGTAAACTGCAACTGAAATAGGTCCGAAGCACTGTTTAAATCTTCAGGAAAGCTGCAGGAGTTATAATCCAGAAAATGAAATTTCTCATTTTACCTTTATTAAAAAATACCCAGCCTGATTTTTGAGTACTTCAGGTTTTCCATTTACAGCAGCTGAGACCTAAGTCTAAGCAAGTTCACCATACTCCTCTACCACTTCAGCACTGGTCTGTAGTCTAGAACTGCGACCCTCACTGTACTTAGTCATCTCCATCTGTTTAAAGGAACAGCAATATTAAAGCAGGTGAAAAGATATCTGAATGCTTCTGGAAGCTGCCAGATACCAGTAATTCTGCTTTTGGCTCAGATCTGTGGGACAGACAAGGCAGCAACATTATCCGTTAATAGCGGGGGGAGGTGAAAGACCCTGATCAGCAAGCACAGCTCATCCCATGCACCAAGTAAGGCAGCTATCTTGTATGTCTGTGTACCTTGTGTTTGACATGATCACAGAATCATGGCATGTCAGGAGCTGGAAGGGACCTCGAAAGCTCATCCAGTCCAACCCCTCTGCTGGAGCAGGATTACTATACCAGATCACATGGGAATGCATCCAGGTGGGTTTGGAATATCCCCAGAGAGGGAGACTCCACAACTCTCCTGGGCAGCCTCTTCCAGTGTTCTGATACCAAACATCCTTGCATTTAGGAAGAGAATGACTTATAACATGCACATGCACATCTGCCAACTGTCCAGAAAAGCACCTGAGGCACTGATCATAGCACAATCCTATTACAGAAATCAATAGAACAAGCTAGCTACAAAGAACAATTGGAATTAAGAACACACTACAATAAACAGCATTTTAAAAAGTGATGCAAGTATCCCCATCTGGAAAAAAAAGCAACTTAAAGCAATGATTACAAACACAGTATTTATTTCCAAACACTTCTCTCTTTTTTATTATTGTCCAAGATAGCAAAAAACCTGTGAATCCAACAGATTTCTAACCAGTTCTAAGTTAGGACACAGAAGATGACTATATGCTAGCTCCCTGATGTAATTCTGATTTAACTACTCCCATCTATAAACAGATCCCAGAGTTTTTGGGTACAAGATCTTATTTTAGAAGTCCACATATAACAAGTCAGGAATTCAAGCTTTCAATTCTATTTTTATTTGTTTAAACTAGACTTACCTCTCTTTTAAGTTCATTCATGCACTGGCATGTTTTCAAAGTGGCTACTTGCAAGTCTTCCATGACATCTTTTGTCTTCTGATTTTGCTACAAGCCAAAGAAAGCAACTATCAAACAAAAAGCCTTGACAAATCCTGCCTTCAGGTGTCATTACTTCGAGTTACTTTAGAAAGTAGCTTTCCCCCCCCCCACTAGATTTAATGTTACTTTGCACATCTTGTATAGATTCTACTTGAAAAATTCTTTTACAGAAACATCTATCCCCAAATCAAATCTAAAAATAATGATGCAAACTGACTGTTTCTGCTAAACAGGAATTTACTTCTAAGCTTCCCTGAGGGCTTGTTTGTTTTTTTTTTTTCAAGAAAAGAGTTTCCTTAAGCTTTACAATTCCCCAGAATCCTCTGTCTAAACATCTTGCAGTAAAGCATCAGTTTAAGGAATTTTTGTTATAGAGAATGTTCTATATTTAATTACCAAAAAAAAGTTACTTAAATCATCTTTGCAAGACTTCAGGTCATTGTCTAATTTAAATGAGTACAGTAGCTGAGGTAGCTTCAAGACAGAGCTCCAGTTAATAGTGGCTATCTATGGAACAATCCAAATGTCAAGAGATGTACCCTGGGAGAAGAGTTAGGAAACAGTGATTTTTGCATTCTCCTCTGAAGTAAGTGGAAAGAATTATCCTAGGTAGGACTGTTAACATGGTCATAGGCACACAAAGAAATTAACCTCTCAGTCTAAATTAACATAAACATACAAGTAGGTACCAACATGCATATCCTCCAATTTATTCAAAGGGAAAAAAGATCCCAACACTGAAGTCAATACGGTAATTTTCTTAAGTATTCTTGTCTCTTCAGTCTCAAAGCTAACTGTCATAGATCACAGGATGTCAGGGGTTGGAAGGGACCCAAAGAGATCAAGTCCAACCCCCCTGCCAGAGCAGGACCAGACAATCTAGCTCAGGTAAGAGAGAAATGCATCCAGACAGGCCTTGAAAGTCTCCAGAGGAGACTCCACAGCCTCTCTGGCAAGCCTGTTCCAGTGCTCTGTGACCCTTACAGTAAAGAAGTTCCCCCTTGTGTTGAGGTGGAACCTCCTGTGCTGCAGCTTACATCCATTGCTCCTTGGCCTATCCCAGGGAGAAAGTGAGCAGAGCCTGTTCCCCCTTCTGACCCTCAGCCCTCAGATATTTATGAACATGTCTTAAATTCCCTCTCAGTCTTCTCTTCTCCAGACTAAAAGGCCCCAGGTCCCTCAGCCTCTCCTCATCAGGCAGTGCTGCAGTCCCCTAATCATCATCATCCTCTGCTGGACTCTCTCCAGCAGATCCCTGTACCTCTTAAACTGGGGAGCCCAAAACTGAATGCAGTACTCAAGATGTAGTGTCAAATTTAATGCCTTCCTTTAAGCAAACTGCCAAGTGTAACATTGCAATACTTAACATAAAGAATGTTTTGCACTTAACTAGAATGTCATTTTTATTTATTTTTGCTTGATGTGCACATTTTTGGTCCTATGTGCATTTGTTTTGTCTTTAAAAAATAAATGAAGGAATTGGCTAGCCAAAGTAAGGTCACAGGAAAACCTAAAGCAGGACAGAAGCTTGTGATCTAATGATCAGACATACATGTGAAGGAGTACAGAAACATTCAAAATTCAATCCACAGCACTGGATTAGAATAATAGAATCATACAATGGTTCAACTCCCCAGCATCCTCAACTAGATCAGGTTGTTCAGAGCTTTCTCAAGCCTGACCTTGAATATCTCCAGGGATGGGGCAACTACCTCCTTGGCCAACCTGTTCCAGTGTTCCCACTCATGGTAAAGAGCTTGTTCCTAACACCTAATCTAAAACTCCTCTTCTGTAATTTCAAACCATTGCCCCTTGTCCTATCACTGCAGACCTTTGCAGACAGCCCCTCTGCAGCCTTCTTGTAGGCCCTCTTCAGGTCCTGGAAAGTCACCATTAGGTCTTCCCAGAGCCTTTTCTTCTCCAGGCTGAACAACCCCAGCTCCTTAAGCCTGTCCTTGTAGCAGAGGTGTTCGAAACCCCTGATCACTGTTTTGGCCCTCCTCTGGACCTGCTCCATCA
The DNA here is from genome assembly GCA_013400475.1 of Tricholaema leucomelas. Classification (NCBI taxonomy): domain Eukaryota; kingdom Metazoa; phylum Chordata; class Aves; order Piciformes; family Lybiidae; genus Tricholaema lacrymosa; species Tricholaema leucomelas. The sequence continues at coordinate 98,487 of WAAF01008980.1, read as the reverse complement.
GGTCCATGTCCTTGTGTTGAGGACACCAGAACTGGATGCAGTATTGAAGGTATTTAAAATGGAATCTCATACTTCAGAGTAAGTGTGTCTGACTGCCAGTCACCCTAGTCTTTGTGGTCTTCTGGGTTTTACTGCATTTGAGAATGCCTGCTTTTGTTTATGGTACTAGTAGAGTACCATTAGGTCTCCCCAGACCCTTCTCTTCTCCAGGCTGAACATCCTCAGCTCTCTCAGCCTGTCCTCACAACCAAGGTGTTCCAGCCACCTGCTCATCTTTGGAGAGGATCCAGACAAGGGCCACATCAGGTCCATGTCCTTCCTGTGCTGAGGGCTCCAGAGCTGGACGCAGTACTCCAGGCAAGGGCTCACCAGAGCAGACTAAAGCAGCAGAATCACCTCACTTGACCTGCCAGCTGCACTTCTTTTGATGCAGCCCAGTATGCCATTGGCCTTCTGGGCTGCAGGTGCCCATCACTGGCATCCCTTCTTCTCTCTTGTGCTCCAGTTAATTTCCATTAACATAGAACAATATACAGATCAGACAGTCATAACCCAGTGCTCACCAAGATCATGAAGCAGATGCTTCTGGAAACTCTGCCAAGGCACAGGGAAAATGAGGCAGTGATTGGTGGCAGCCAACGTGGCTTCACCAAAGGCAGATCCTGCCTGACAAATTCCATCATGGGGTAACGGCATTGATAGACAAGGGAAGCCCAACTGGTAGCACCCACCTGGTCCTGTGCAAAGCATTTGACACTGTCTCCTACAACATCCTGCTCTATAAACGTGAAGACATGGACCTAAAATCCAATTGGCAGATAAGAAAATGGCTTGCTAATTGCTTTCAAAAGAGTGATGGTCAATGGCTCGATGTGTTAAGTGGAGACAAGAGACAAGTGGCATTCCTGGGAGGTCAGTACTGGAACCAGTGCTGTTCCCCACGTTTGTCTGCAACATGGACAATAGGATTAAGTGTACCCTCAGCAAGTTTGCTAACTCCAAACCGTGTGGTGCAGTTGACACAGAGAGAAGGGATGCCATCCAGAGGAAACCTGTTGGTGTGAGAGGTGGGCCTATGTCAGCCTCAGACTTCAGCAGAACCAAGTGCAAGGTCCTGCACTGGGTCAGGGCAATCCCACTGACAAATACAAGCTGGTCAGAGAATGGAGACAAAGAGTCCTGAGGAGAAGGGCTTGGGAATGCTGGCTGATGTTGAAAATGAGCCAGCAATGTGTGTGCTGCCCAGAAAGCCAACCATATGCTGGGCTGCATGAAAGGAGGCAGGGCCAGCAGGTTGAGGCAGATGATTCAGCTTCTCTACCTTGCTCTTGTGAAAACCCCACCTACAGTACTGTGTCCAGCTCCAGAGTTTCCAGAACAAGAAGGGCATGGTGTTAGCATGGATCCAGAGGAAGGCCAGCCAAAAAGATAACCAGAGGGCTGTAGCACCTCTCCTATGAAAACAGGCTGAGAGAGTTAGGGCTGCTCAGCTTGAAGAAGAAAAGGCTTCAAGGAGACATTGTAGCAGCCCTTCAGGACTCAAAAGGGACCTACAAGAAAGCTGGGACTTTTTCCAAAGACATGCAGCAGTAAGACAAGGAGAAATGGCTTCCAGTTTGAAGAAGCTAGATCTAGATCAGACATTAAGATCACACTCTTCACCATGAGTGTGGTACAACATTGTAACAAGTTGCCCAGAGAAGTTGTGGAGGCTCCAAACATGACAGTGATCAAAGCTGGGTTGGATGGGGCCTTGAACAACTTGCTCTAGTAGCAGGTGTTCCTGCCCACAGCAGGGGAGTTGGAACGACAGGACTTTTACAGTCCCTTCCAACCCAAACCATTCTATGATCCTATTACTTTTATTAAGTATAGTGACCCTCCAATGGCACTGATGATTTGAAACTAAAAGGCCACCTCAGTGAACTGATGCTATCTTATCTGCTTACTGAGTCTTCAGTCACTGCTAGGGTGGGTTGTCTATTGATGAAAACACTTAATGCATGAGCACACACATGCACACCCAAGCATTTTCACAGATCACATCTATGCAGAGTCTTGTATCAGGCTCTCATTGCTATCACTCAAAATGTAGCAAGTAAGTTATTTAGAGGCAATCATTTTCTACAAGTAATAGAGGCTAGAAATACCCAAGTGTACTTGTTTTGCCTGGGGCAGAATTGATCTTTTTCATAGTATGTGGTACGGTGCTGGTTTGAATCTGTGATAAAAACAATGTTGATAACACAAGGGTGTGCTGAGCAGTGTTCACATAGCTGCCTACCAGGGCTAACCACCAAGCTAAACACAGTTTTAGTTCCCAAGAGTTACGAGATTCTATGCAATTAATAATTTTAGCTGTGTCTTCTTTGCAATAACAACAGTCTATACTATCAATGAGATTTATATGCTCTTCAAACTGCACTACTGCATTAGGAACATCTGGTTGCAGCATCTGATTCAAAGAGAGTAAAAGGAACAAAAATGATTTAAGTAATACACTAAGTATCCTGTATTAGTACACATCTGCCATATTGCTTCGACCTCATTGACCCAAAACTGAGAAACAGTTTGAGTACTGTAAATGCAAAACATTTTATGCCAGGCAGGTCTGTTAGTAATAGTTTTTTTAAAGGAAAGATAAAAAATAACCAAACATAATCTGTAATTTAAGTTTTTTTTTCTATTTTCATGCACAAATGTGAGCCTGGAATGGGTTGCTCAGGGAGGTGGTTGAGGCTCCATCCCTGGAGGTGTTTAAGGCCAGGCTGGATGGAGCTCTGGCCAGCCTGCTCTAGGGTAGGGTGTCCCTGCCTATGGCAGATGGGTTGTAACTAGATGATCCTTGTGGTCCCTTCCAACCCTGACTGATTCTATGATTCTGTGTTTCAGAGTGTTAAGATTTTGTGCTATACATTTTCCCAGGAACAAGACCCAAAGCAAGTCACTATCATAAAGGTAAAATCTCTGCTTTTCCTCCCCCTTTTGCATGTTATCTTCTCTCATCTCCAACAAACAAGGTAAGACAAAATGACACAGGGAAGCTTAATCTGTTTCTTCTCCAAAAAGGAAAACTTACCATAATTTATATCATGTAAAAGGACAAACAAAAATTCAGCTCTTAGTGTAAGATAAAAAAACCCAATCCTTTTTTTTAAAGAGTATTTCCCTTTTCAGTAGTTAGTGTTTTCAATATTCTGTTGAAGACAAGAAACAGTTTGGTCACTGCGATAAGATCAAGGCAGCTGAAGTCTCTGAACTACTCCAAAGACTTGTTTAAGACTCTGCAATGATACTTCCATTCACCTTCTTGTTTCCACTTAGAGCTGCATTAAAGTAAGTTTACCACTACTAGGAGCCCTACTTAGCCATCAAAGAATCAATACCATTGGGGCAGGGAAAAGACAGAACATACTGAAGCTGCAGAAGCACAAAACTAACTATGGTTTCCTTGATCAGATCTCACTGTGAGGAACACACACAGATCTCTCTTCCTAGACTGGAAAAAACACTGCATTGAAAATTTCTTTCCAAAGTAGAGGTGAAAAGATTTACTTTGCTAAAAAGCTCTTACAGCTTGCATCCACACTGAAACCAGCTGCTCTAGTTCCATTTTAGCCTGTTTAGACAGCTCCAAAATGTGTTCTCTGTGCTCATGACTGGTATAGGCAGAGTCTGTGAAGTCTTCTGTGTGTTCCAGGATAACTTCCAGCATTGTTGAAAGGTTCTCTTTTGACAGAAAATAAAGATTCTCACGAAGACCCTCCACCTTATTCTGAAACAGAAGAGAATTTGTGTCCTTGAGAATGAATGTGGTTATACAGCTGTGATGCAAATGCAGAAAGAGTGCATCATTTGATGTTATTTTTTTTCCTTGGTGCTTTTTTTCATTATTCACTTCTTTTCAAATAACCCAACAATTAGCTTGGATAGAAGACCTCTAGTTTAGGTTTGGGGATTTTGGTGGTTTTTCACATGTCATAACACTGTCAACAACTCACTGACTGCCTATCAGAAGTAACAGCAAATGCATTACTGTTCCACTGCTGACAATAAAAAGTTTTGCAAGTTCAGTAACTTTCAGAAATTCTGTGTTCTGTTTGATTTTTCCACATCCATATCATCTGAGTATTTGCCTAAAAACCAACACTTAGCAAATTAAATACTTTGTAAAAATTCCAACCACCTTCCAAGGGGAGGGGTAAATAAATAAATTGTATATTTTTAAATAGGTATTAAAGTGACAAGACTCCAAAGTAGTAAGATGTGGTTGTTTATTAACTGTTCTTAAACAAGCATGAGATTTAGAAAAGCCTTTATCAGGAAAAATTAACTGAGCTACAAGATACAATTTCATTTCATAACATGGCCTTTGAATGACACTTTGCTCTTTTAACTGTTTGGATGAGTATTTTTGTATGCATTTTTACAAATGCTACCAATAACAAAGCAAGAATTCTTTGACAACAGCTATTTTGATGAGGACCTCATCTTATGCTTACTCAATATCAAGGCATTACCTCAAAAATTCTGAATGCACGGATTCATAAGTTTAAGTTAACACTGCTGAGAAGACTCAGTTCCATCATTAACAATAAACAAACACAAATAAACAGTTTATTTTCACCAATTCTAGTTTTGAGATACTTTATTAGGCTGTAGAAAACAAAGCTATTTCTATTTTTACCTTGAATTCTTTGATTCCAGAGTATATGCTGATGGGGGCTATTTCATTGTCTCCATTTGGTCTAGAGTCAGTTACAATTTCTATTACCTGTTCCAAAGCTAATCTCATCCGATGAAACACTCCATCTTTGTTTATACGAGCAGATTCACAGTCTGGATGCCTCAGACAAGTCTTTTTAAGGAAAGAAAAGTAAGTATTATGGAAGAGCACACACAGGAATGCTGAGGTACATCTAAAGAATGTGGCAAGATGATTAATAAGTTGTTAAACTGTGGCTGTATGAAGTAGAATTCATACTGTTACTCAGAACAAAGATTTTCCGCTGCTCATTCTTTACTCTTATACCCTTCTTCATCATTAAAATGGGGCTAAGGAAGACTCAGTCTAGAATACAGGATGTCAGGGGCTGGAAGGGAACTCAAACAATCACTTGGTCCAGCTCCCCTGTTGGAGCAGGATGACCTACAGCAGATCACACAGGAATGCGCCCAGGCAGGTTTTGATTCTCTCCAGAGAGAGACTCCACAACCTCCCTGGGCAGCCTGTTCCAGTGTTCTGGCACCTTCACAGTGAAAAAATTATGCCTCGTGTTTAAGTGAAACTTCCTATGTCTCAGCTTCTATCCCTTGCCCCTTGTCCTGTCACTGGGCATGACTGAGAACAGGCTGGCTTCATCCTGCTGGCATTCACTCCTCACATATTTATACAAAAGAGAAACAGCTATCCTGGTGATGGTGGTTTTACACCACTTAGAATTTGGGATTTACCCTCCCAAAAGATAAATTGCCATGTTTACTCAGAATTTGAAAGTAAAATGAAATTACTATTTACTAAAGTAGGCTAAAACTAAAAGGTAATAAACATAATACACATGTGACTACACAACAGCCCGGGTACCCACCCTGGACAGAGCCATGGGGCTGTTAGCAGCTAACACAATATTATTTCCCTTTTCTTACCAGTAACCCACAAAATGATCGGTGCAGAGGAGTAAAGCAAAGTTCAGAGGAGCAAAGGGGGAAAACAGGAGACAGAGAGGAATAACACTCTGACTCCAAACTATATAGAATTTTCTTAGACCAATGGAATGAGATGACCATATTTTGTTCAACCCCTTTGACAGTAGAGTCCATCCTCCTGGACTCTCTGAATTCTCTAGAAAACTCTGTTTACAACGAGTAGCCTAGTCCTAAACTATGACACTGCTAGATGCCATACTCTGTGACTTATCCAAGTTATGTAAAGAGTGTGCATATTCACCTTTGAAGCAGTTAGGAGCATCATGGTGCACTTCTCAAGAACAGCCCTAGATGCTGCCATTCTGGCCTTTTTCTTCTCATCCTTCAAATCCTGAACACCGAAAGAAAAAAACTGACCTGAATATTACACAGTATCTAAAATGTTAGCTGTCTGTGAGACTGGAAAAAGGAAATTCTCTTGTCAGATGGAGAGGTTGCGAGGAAGCTTCTTTATGTCTGACAACTGCTATTTTCAGTGCAACTCATGATCTGGAACTTGCTTTTCAGACAGACTTTAATTTATGCATTTATTCTTGGCTCAATTCAATTCAGATTTCAAAGGAGGAAGATCTCAAAGATAGAATGTGTTATGTAAACTGTCACTAATCTTGCTATCATTATCATACAGCATTATTCATAAAGCAGAAAAATGAGAGGAAGATAATAGCTAACTAAAAATATGTTTTGAAATGGGGGAGGGAGGCAGAAAGAGAACAGCAACTTTTCTTTGTACATGCACTGAAGAAAGTGTAAAATAAATCTCCTGTATACTTGAGTGCTTTATTTACTTCATACCAGTACTAGAGTTTTAAGAGGCTAAGTAATTTCTCTGCAGAAAGTACAGAAATTTACAAGAACTCTCCAGGGGGAGGAACACACCTCCAAAATTGAACTATGGCCCAGAGAAGTTTACCAAAAAGCAAGAATTTATTTAAAGAGTCCAAACTGAGACGGGGGTGGAAGGGAAGGAAGCAGGCAAGACACGAATCCCTCAGCACGTAGGAAGGTCTAACTAGAGGAAGAGCTTACAAAGCCACAACTAAGATTCTAATACTTGCAAAGACAGACAAATGCTATTTGAGTGTTAAGCAGGCAACTGAATGCGACCAGATGACAAGAAGCAGTTTACAGGATCGAATGAATCCAATTCAGGCATTGGAATGGGCTGCCCAGGGAGGTGGCTGAGTCACCAACTCTGGATGTGTTTGCAAGTCATTTGGATGTGGTACTTGAGAGTATAGTTTAAGGGTGAAATTTATAGAGTAGAGACAACAATTGGACTTGATGATCTTGGGTTTTTTTTTCCAACCAGAATGTTTCTGTGATTCTAATTTACCCTGGATTAGCAAAATTACCCCTGGTAATCACAGCAGCAACATGAAAAATCTCATTGTGCAACTACAGAAAATCTTCAAGATCAAAATCATCACATTTTAAAAAGAAAACCAGCTCATTTCCCAAATCCTGACGTTATGTTCTCGTAAACCTGACGACACTGAAGAGTTCATGGCATACTTATGGTAATAACACTAAGGGAAAATGCTTTGAGGGATGTGCCCTCCAAATAAAACTAGCAACGCTACATAGCTCTTTGCACACTGAGTACATCAGAAACATCCTGACACTACTTTAAAAGTATTAACAAAACACTCTTTCCAAAAGAGTCAAGTAGGCAAGGGGGCCTGAGAAAAAGACCAGCTAATGCTGGGAACCAGAAAGAGCTGAAAAGAACATCACTTACTGGTAAAGTACCTTACCTTTTCCATGGAACATCTGCTATGAATATTCCAGGGAAAAATAAAGAGAGTTCATTTCCCAGCAAGTATCTCTTTTAATTACACAGTAAGCATGTACTTCACAGACTTGGAATATATCAACAGTAAAAGGGGATGCATGAGGTTGGCCAATTGTTTATACAAGTTGAGTTGTGAATCTTGCTGAACATCATGGACTCTGCATCTCCATCTGAATGGAGGTTTTAATTGCTAAGGGGAAGCAACTAGAGCTCACAGACAAAGTATTAAGCCTCAGCAAACCTTTTATTTCCACATAAGTAGCAACTAAAAGCTTCCTACATGAACAAAAGGCTATAAAAAAGTAGCTGCATGCAAGAAGTAAAAAATCATCATCCTAACATAAGAAGGTTTGAACTTAAACCTGTAAAAATATTCCAGAACACATAAGCAAGCTTTACTAGGACCTAAAGATTTCAAGCCTGAAATTACCCTGCTTTCAAATCCCTTTACTATGTGCAAGCATCAAATATTTCTGTCAAATGGTGTGCTAGTTTGAGCCTAGCTAGCATGTTTTGGTGAGAAGAACTAGATGATAGGCTGTAAAATGAAAACAATGGTGAGGTCTACTTCCCTCACAGTCTTGCTGGGATGTGTAAAGAAGAAAGGCAAAACAAAGATTACAGCACTTGCTTCTTCTCTTCGCTGGGGAGCTTTGCCTGCTGGGGAGAAGCTGAGGCTGCTGGCTGGACTCCATCTTGCTTTCTAACCTCACCCTCCTTTTGCTTGGCTGCTTCACCTTGCTTTTTAACCCTCTTGGCCGAACCTCCATTCTTCCTTAGGACTGGGGTAAGGTTGAGAGGGGTAGGGGGAAGGTGAGGGGTGGTTGAGAACGCCTCCTGGGGACTCAGGTTTCTGGGAGGGGAACTGTGTTTGTATTACCTTTTTTTCCCTTGTATATTTCTGTCTATAACTGTATATACTGTAAATATCTGCTTGTAAATTGTGCCAGCTGTAAATACAAGCTTCATTCACATTTCCAGAGCTGGCTGAGTCTAGTCTGGGTAATTTCTAAAAGTGTGGGGTGCGGGGGACACACAAACCATCACAAATGGAGAAGTAACAACAAACAAATTCTCTATCAGAGTAAGAAGCCAGAAAGTCAGAACCAAAAGACTGCAAGTGAATCCAAAGGATGTGTCAAATAGCATGCACCCAGTCTTCTGGAAGATATACAGACCAAATCACTGCTGCTTCGGAGGCAGAGCTTTAAAGTCAAAAGAAGTCCTTTGGGTGGAGCAAGGATAAGCTAGGTTTCAGAGACAGGACATCAGCAATTGCTTTCTGATGGTTAATCATCCCAGAAGAACCCAAATCCACTGGATGGAAACGTTACAAGATCTGTCACAGCTTTTTATTAATACTTACATTTTGTCGATCTCCAGTTAAATGAGCAAACTCTACCATTTCATTTCCAAACTGGCTGAATATTTGTACAAACTCTTGGAAACTACTGACTTTTTCTAATTGTTCCATTGTTGCAAGAACCTGCAAGATAAGGGAAAGTACTGTAGATTATCAGGATGCTAAACAGAAAAGGTTCTCAAACTATTTTTATTTGCAGACACGTCTAAATCATGTCGTTCAAAATGTTTGCATTTCCTCACTCTTTGAGCACTAATACGCCAACATCTGGAAAGCAAGTCTGAATAAAGCATGAATATTAGTTTAAACTGAACGATTTGTTGTCAATCCTCCCAATTTTCCCTCACTCTGTTCAGTATTATGTAAAATAATGAGTAACAATATTGCAGGACTCTGTTTCCCCATTTATGAAAAATGCTCCTGTCACGGTACATTTAAAACTGTAATTACTTGAAGTTAAGATATATATCCCTACATTGTACCTCTTCATTTCAAAGTTTAATTTCAGATGCATAACTTTCTGAAGTGTAAAAACAGCTTCACAGTCAGGCAAGTGTTATAATGGCTGTGTGTATTCCACAAAAGAAAACAATTAGAAATGAGTTAATACACAGTTTCAAACTTTCCAGAAAAAAAAACTTACTCTAACTCTGAAAATTATTAGGAGCTCTATACAAAAGAACAAAATGAATCCAAGTAGTATCAAGTTCTTAAGATACATGTGGTTGTGGAGTCTCCTTCTCTGGACACTTTCAAGGCCTGTCTAGATGTGTTCCTCTGTGATCTGTGTTAGATAATATTGTCCTGCTCTGGCAGGGGGGGTTGGACTCGATGATCTCTTTGGGTCCCTTCCAACCCCTAACATCCTCTGATCCTATGAAACCAGCATTTTTAAAAACATTCAGCAGGAATTATATGGTATAGCTTATACATTACTGACATTGCCCTGCTGAAATTACTACAATGNCCCCTGAGTCTTCTCTTCTCCAGGCTAAACAACCCCAGCTCCCTCAGCCTCTCCTCATAAAATCAAGTGTGTCCCTGTCACCTCGCAGTGACTCATTTTATACCACCACACAAATGACACATTAACATGATCCAGGCGATGTACAGCTCAGTCTTTAACATACTCCATGTCTTGTTTTTCCCTTGAGCCAGATGTCTCACTATCTTTCCTCCCCTGTGGGAGGCATCCTGAGGCTGTGGGAACGAAGGTAAAATGCGGTGTACAGAGCTCATTATTTTTCTCTCTCACATTTCTTCTTCTTGTATTCCCACAGTCATAGACTGACATCACTACAGGGCACATCCAGACTTTGATCCAATCCACACAGTGCAGCAGCACGCCCACTATGTGTCACGTCCCTCTTCACGGTTCTGGGTCTCCTAACCTGACTGAGGACAGCAAGAGAAGCAGGACTTGAAGCTCACTGATGCAGTGACTAACTAAGTCTGATGGACTGCAAAATAAATTTTGCAGTGTAGGAAAGGTGCAGACAGGGATTTAAGAAATGCACACAACCTAAGAACATAAGTATGGTAGGTGTGGTGCAGAGAATGCAGGAACAGGATCATTGCAACCACCATCCAGAGGCTGGGTTCTGGAACAGATCACCGTTCCAAAAGATCTCAATCGTTTTCAGTTTGCAAGACAACATCACAGAATCATAGAATCAAACAGGTTGGAAGAGACCTCCAAGATCACCAGGCCAACCTATCATCCAGCCCCATCCAATCAATTAGACCATGGCACTAAGTGCCTTATCCAGTCTTTTCTTAAACACCTCTGCTGCTTGCCTGGGAAAAGAGACCGACCCCCGTTTGGCTACAAACTCCCTTCAGGTAGCTGTATACAGCAATGAGGTCACCCCTGAGCTTTCTCTTCTCCAGGACAAACACCTCCAGCTCCCTCAGCCTCTCCTCAGAGCTTGTGTTCCAGGCCTCATCAGCTTTGTCACCCTTCTCTGGACACGTTCCAGTGTCTCAACATCTCTCTTGAATTCTCCAGCCACTACACTGTTTTTCTGTCCTTTGCCCTAGTTGGTTTAACTACTTGATTCATGAAGGCAATGATAACAAAAATGAAGGCATTCAGAAAGAAGCAGCAAGAAAACTACCACTAAATGCTCAACATTGGGCAATCAGTCTCTTAAAATGACAATGCACCTGTGAGAGAATCCTCTCTTGAACATGTAAATTACCTGGGGATGTGAGGGTTACATTAAGAACTGAGGAATGTCTCAACAAAGCTAAGATCATCCTGAACGACCCACCTGATGTGTCACCTCTGCCCACCAAGATCGCATCTGCCCAGGAGGTGTGGTGAACAGTGGAAGGTAAAGAGGGAGGAGGACACTCAGCACCAACCCTTGGAAGTCCACTTATGCATGCTGACATAAGCCAGGTAGAGATATCATAAATGAACAGTGTAAAAACCCACGAGTTATATCTGCTTGAGCAGAGAAAAACTGGAAACACTACAAGCTGAAGTGATGCCACCCAAGACATCATAAGCTGAAGGGACATCAGCAACAACCTCCTCAGACATCTCTCCCTTCCTCCCTACTAAAGACAGAAAAGAACCCTGGCATGGTGATTAACTCTCTCCACCTCTCCCTCTCTCTTTCTCTTTTCTTTCTTCCTCTATTTTTTCCATTCTGTTTCTAATAATAGTCCCATCTTGATAAATGACCTCATTTGTGTCTTCATTTCACTCACAGGAATGCTCAAAATAGGACTGCGTCTCCTTCCCATCCTTCAGATCAAGACAACTCGATGTCTTCAGAACAGTGAGACACTCCAAGAAGCCAGCATCTTCTCCATCTGGCAGTATTGATGATCCTGTTCCTGCCTTTTCATACTCTGCACCACACTATACTGCACTGTCTCTGTTATTTGCATAAAGTAAGTCCCTATCCAAGCCATTCCTTTACCACAGTATTTTTCACAGGAAGAGCTTCTCTGCCATCCATCATACCAGTGCCTGACACACTGTTTAGAAGTGTACTCTATAAATGTCAGGGTATGTCTGTATCTCAACATCATTTGTTTCATTTGGTCCTGGAGTTGTCAGATGCTCTACTAGTACCATAAACAAAAGCAGACATTCTCAAATGCAGTAAAACCCAGAAGACCACAAAGACTAGGGTGACTGGCAGTCAGACACACTTACTCTGAAGTATGAGATTCCATTTTAAATACCTTCAATACTGCATCCAGTTCTGGTGTCCTCAACACAAGGACATGGACCTGATGGAGCAGGTCCGGAGGAGGGCCAAAACAATGATCAGGGGGTTGGAACACCTCTGCTACAAGGACAGGCTTAAGGAGCTGGGGTTGTTCAGCCTGGAGAAGAGAAGACTCTGGGGAGACCTAACAGTGACCTTCCAGGACCCAAAGAGGGCCTACAAGAAGGCTGCAGAGGTACTGTTTGCAAAGGTCTGCAGTGATAGGACAAGGGGCAATGGTTTGAAGTTACAGAAGAGGAGTTTTAGATTGGGTGTTAGAAACAAGCTTTTTTACAATAAGGGTAGTGGAACACTGGAACAGGTTGCCCAGGGGGACAGTTGAGGTCCCATCCCTGGAGATATTCAAGGTCAGGCTTGACATGGCTCTGGGCATCCTGACCTAATGGAGGATGTCCCAGCTTACTGTAGGATGTTGGACTAAATGACTCTTGGAGGTCCCTTCCAACCATTCTCTGAATCTATCTATGAAATTAAATCTTGCACCAATGCCTACTATATGCATACTACCATATGCACAGTTTATTAGATATTTAGAACTAACATAAAGCATGTCCCGATGCTGAAAAGATATCTCACTCCTTATCTCTTCATGACACAAACACTTGCACAGTTGCCCTGCAGCCTACATCTGTGTTAACACCAGCCACTTTTGGAAAGGTAAATTAACTACAATCCCTGCATGGCTGCAGATGACAGCAGAAAAAAAGTTCACTAAAGGCACCAAAAAATATGAAATACACTACTCTGATTTCCAGAGCAAAAGAAGACTAAAGCTACAAGTAAGTTCAGTAAATGAATATTGGTAAAATTGCTACCACCTACACTAACCACTGGGAGAAGAGCACAAGGACAGCAAAACAGTGCTACTAAGTTTAAAGTCAGACTGAAGCAAATAATCCATAGTTTTTTAATTCTGCACTCAACTAAGTGTCCTGGGTCTGGATGTTGCAAAATATAAATCAACATGTCTGGAAAGCAGAGTGGGACAAAGGAAGGGAGAGAGCATGAGCAGTGAAAAGAAGAAAGAGAGGCTCTGCACTGGAGTAAAAGTTGAAAAATCAACGGAAAGACCCAAACCCTGACAGGATCTCATTTTTCAGTCATGAGGGTTTCTGGTTTAGCACATCAAGGGAGACAGACAAACAAGTAAGTGATTTCAAGCTAAGTTTCAATACATAAACTGTACAAAAATAACTTATAAAGCTCTTCTCACTAGCACAGCCTTTTAACAGCATTGCTCTCTGCTTCTGCCCTAGACACATTCATAATGCTCTTCTTGTCGTGATCTTGACAGTGCAAACATCCTGTCACTAGCAAGTAGAAGCTTTTATTGACCATTTTACTGACAGACACTTTCCACTTCACAGCAAACTTAAATAAGCAGTAAACCAGTGTCTTCTCCAGCATATGAGGTCAGTGGACTAATACAAGTCACATAAAACTTAGAACATCACTGAAGATTGTTATTTTATTTCTCCTGATTTACAGCCATTCCCTTTCAGGTACACATGCAAGGCACTTCCCCTAGAGACACAATGTAAACACCGCCTCATTTGCCAACATTTTTGCACTGTCTGCAGGTATTGGTTAAACCAAACAAAAAAAAAAAAAAAAAAAAAAAGGAAGCTCTGAATACCTTGTTTCTGGAAGTTATAATTTGCTTAATAACAATTCTGTCTGCTAACACCAGCACCTTTGTGACAGAAGAAAGCAACAACCTTGCAGCTTTTACCACACCCGTTTTGTCCGTAAAGATTGTTATGTGGCTGTCAGATTCTGGATGATCCAAGCTTGTCACATCTGTAAGCTTTGCAATTGTTTCACCTGGAAAGGAAGCAAGAAATCATTAATATTCCATAGTTACAAAATATACTGAGTTATTAAGCATTTTTAACTTTTACCTTTCAGGGATAGAACAACAGTTTCCAAACTACCTACAACTGTATTTCGCTTCACTTCCTTCTACTGCCTGTTGGTGGCACCCTCTCCATATTTAAATTTGGACTACTAAGCCCTGCGTCATTCATCTATCTGTAACATACGCTCATTTTCTTACAGTACTAAGAAGGTGGAAGGGGTGGAGTTGGGGGAGTGTGGACAGATAAATCATTAATGGGAGCTATTTTCCAATTTTAATAGCGGAAGTCAAATAATTGTCGACACTGGCGGCATCGAACCGCTGAAGGAAGGGGTGGGATGCAGCAAGAAAGGACGGACTAAGTTTTGCCCTCCACCCTCTAAATTTCAGTTAGTAGTCTGATAATCTGTGGAATTTTCTACTCCTGCAGAAGTTTTCAGATATGAAGAATAAAGAGATTTCAAACAGCAACTCTGTAACTTAACAGGACTGCAGCATTATAGTGAGACTACTGCACTTCACAGTGCTCAAAGAAGGGCTACCCAACACTATGTTGTCAGAGACAGGAAAGAAGACACTTGAGACAGTATCTGGTGTAGCATGTCCAGTTCTGAGCTCCCCAGGAATATAGAAAACATTGCCAAAGCAGAGTGATGACATGAGGAAAAAGGTTGAAGAAGCAGGTGTGTTCCACCTCAAGACAAGGCCAGTGGCAGAGTTTACTGCTTGCCAGAATGAGATCGAGGTAAAGTGATGTAGTCAATCTGCCAGGCTTCACCATACTTGTACTTTGACCATCTCTCACCATACCATAAGGGCTTGATTCGCTTAGCCTGCTTAATAGCAGCACAAATGTCACAGTCATGGATGACTTGGGTGATAGCGTCCATGGATAAGTCAATTGACCTATCGCGTGCCCATCGGTATGTTGCATCTCTGCCTTGATGTCCAGATGAATCATGGGCCCATCAAGCTAGGGACACTTCACCTTGGTGTTTCCAATCAAGGTCAAGATCAGAGTTGGTATCAACATGAGAAATCTTAGCAGCTTGGTCTGCCTGCTGGTTGTGTTGGTGTTCCTCAGTGGCTCTGCTCTTGGGCATGTGTGCGTCTACATGCCGCAACTTCACTGGAGTTCTCTCCAGCTGTGCATCAATGTCCTGCCATAGATCAGCACACCAAATAGGCTTTCCTTTCCTCTGCCAACCATGCTTTTTCCAGTTCTTTAGCCATCCCCTAAGAGCATGAGACTTTTAATCTCAGGGTCGTGGGTTCGAGCCCCACGTTGGGCGCCAAAATAAAATATGTGATGGTTTGGGTGTTCCCCACCCCCCCACACTTTAGAAATCACCCAGACTAGACTCAGCCAGCTCTGGAAATTTGAATGACGCTTACATTTACAGCTAGCACAATTTACAAGCAGATATTTACAGTATATACAGTTATAGACAGAAATATACAAGGTAAAAAGGTAATACAGACACAACTCCCCTCCCAGAAACCTGAGTCCCCAGGAGGGGCTCTCAACCACCCCCTCACCTTTCCCCTACCCCTCTCAACCTTATCCCAGTCTCAAGGAAGAATGGAGGTTCGGCCAAGAGGAATTAAGAAAGCAAAGGTGAAATCAGCCAATGCAAAGGGAGGGTGAGGTTAAAAAGCAAGATGGAGTCCAGCCAGCAGCCACGAACTTCCCAGCAGGCAAGGAGAAGAGAACAGCCCAGCACGAAGTGCAGAGCAGAAGTGAGCTTATCTAATGTTTTGCTTTCCTTGCTACCCATCTCAGCAAGACTGCGAGGGAAGTAGACATCATTGTTTTCATTTCTCAGCCTATCATCTAGTTCTTCTCACCAAAACATGCTAGCTAGCTTCAAACTAGCACACTACTTAATGGGCAAATACGGAGAAGACAATGAGACTGCTCCCAGAGGTATGTGATGATAGGACAAAAAGCAATGCACAAGATCAGAAAATACTTTTGCTACTGTAAAGATGGCAAAAAACTCTAAGTCATATACAAGAAATTGCATTCTCCATTCTTGGAGTTAAACATCCATTTCAAATAGTTTTTAACCTTCTTAATTTAGTCTTTTCTCTACTAAAAAAAAAAAAAAAAAAGCAAAGAATAAAACCAAACCAAGAGAAAAAGAGGAGTGCAATTTATTGTTTCCATTTTGCTCCCTATTTTCCTTTAGGGCTATGTAGTCAACTGGCAGAAAATTAAGAAAATGTTAAGAGACTAACTCATTCTTGATACGTTTCCTCTTTTATATTAACCAGTTCTTCTTGGGGTTTGGAGAGAAAAAAACATTTAAAAAAGGAAAAAAAAAAATCACAGATGGACATCTAAAAATATGCTTCTTTGAGTTACATTCCACTACCACACTGCCACTGTAAACAGTGGCACAGTGCAAGACTAATGTTAGGCAAAATCTGCTACACAACTCTCTGCAGTGTTTTATGATTCTATTTTGAGTCAACAAAATTACAAGTTTTATTACAAGGAAATAGTCATAACAAGTCTGAAACACTCCAGATCACTGATTATACCCTTCACAAGAGACTGATAACATCTGTCATCCCTCAAAGCCTCTTCAGGATATGCAACTGATTTAAACACTTCCTACTTTTCTTAGCAACTGAGATCCTTACTGTTCTAAATCTTTTAGTACTGAAATCTATCTACACCTAACAAAGTCTCTATTTAATTTCTGGGGCACAATCTAATTTATTGGCTAAAAAGAAGTACAAACCACTCTACAACATTCTCTGTCCTAAACAGGAAGGTCTTTCTGCTGCCCATCAAAACATGGGACTGTTTTATATAAGTTGATATACTTGGTTGTAATTTGCCAGGAGATTTTCCTGGCTTGCTTAGGAACACCAAAGCTGTCTAAAATGTCACATGAGCAACTGCGTTCAGAGGCTGGATTCAGAGGACAGTTATCCATAAGAATTCATCTGCACAAAGGACTCTCTTAATTTGTCTAGCACTTAACAGTCTACAGAGACAATACTGGCACAAAGTAAGAACTGAACAAAAAACCAGCAGCAAACTTATTGATGCCCTGAATTTCCCATGTAATTCTTCAGTTAGATCTCAAACAGATAGCTCAAAGAAAAATAACTGACCCGTGCCAAGGTAAATGTAAGGCTTGACAGAAAACCAAACATGTAAGGCTTGACAGAAAACTAAACAGTCTGTATCTTCACTCCTCTAGACTGAGGCACATTACTGTGTAACAGGAAATAAAACTTAAAAGCTTAAAAAAAGTACAACCATTCAGTGAGAGAAAATACAGCAGACTATTTTTGGATTCTGAGTTCTTCATAGGTACACCAATGGGGAGGGAAAAAAAAGCACAAAAAGCACTTGGCCACAGCATAATGGCAAGTCAATAAAGAGAGATATGGACTGTGCTGGTCTTTCATTACCAACATAAACTGGCCATTTTGGCTTGTCAGCATTCTACTTGGATGTCTGAAGAAAAAGCACATGCTTCATGTAACTAATGGAATGTTCTCAAATTAGGACATTTCTATTGGCAGCCAAGTCTACTGGAGTCACTATCGTAGAATCAACCAGGTTGGAAGAGACCTCCAAGATCATCCAGTCCAACCTAGGACCCAGACCTAGCCAGTCAACTAGACCATGGCACCAAGTGCCTCATCCAGGCTTTTCTTGAATACCTCCAGGGACGGCGACTCCACCTCCCCATGGGCAGCCCATTCCAATGCCAATCACTCTCTCTGGCAAGAACTTCCTCCTAACATCCAGCCTATACCTCACAACTTGAGACTGTGTCCCCTTGTTCTGTTGCTGCTTGCTTGGGAGAAGAGAGACCGACCCCCACCTGGCTATAAGCTTCCTTCAGGTAGTCGTAGACAGCAATGAGGTCACCCCCGAGCCTCTTCTTCTCCAGGCTAAACAACCCCAGTTCCCTCAGCCTCTCCACATACACATGCTTGTGTTCCAGGCCCCTCACCACCCTTCTCTGGACATGTTTCAGTACCTCAACATCTCTCTTGAATTGAGGAGCCCAGAACTCTACAGAGTACTTAAGGTGTAGTCTGACCAGTGTTGAGTACAGGGGCAGAATAACCTCCCTTGTCCTTCTGGCCACGCTATTCCTGACACAGGCCAGAATGCCACTGGCTCTCCTGGCCACACTGCTGTCAACTTATTGAAGGCTCTACAGCAGATGTAAGAATACGCATTCACTAGGAGCAACTGAAATATCATTCAAGCAGTAGTACTTAATATTTGGGTAAGGAGCTTCTAGCATGACAATGACTATAACTCTTACAGTATCAGAGAATGTAATGCACTATCTGTCTGCACAGATGCTTCTGGGTGGAAGAGGGTCACAGGAGGTAAGTCAGTAAGTTATCCATACTTCAAATTCAGTCCACACACAGAGCAAGTTTCCAACAAAAGTTGAATCCAGCAAAAAGGCAAGTATGATATAATGTTCATTCTTACTGAAAGGAGTCATCAGATGACTTATGTGAGTCATTTTACTGAGTCCTGATGAGATATGGATTGACACTGACCTTCATTCAAATGTTCAGATTTGGAACACAGTGACCTCAATAGTGTAACACTTGGATTACTTTAAATACTCCACTGTTATATCTTGAGAGCAATAAACTCTTAACGCTGTATTCTCAAAAATCTGCTCTTTGCCTGCAGTTACACCATAAAACAAAGAGCAGCCAGGTAATTCCTTGTGTCAAAAGATCCTATAAAAATCAAAGCCAATGCATAATTCCATTCCCTGTTCATAAAATGACAACAATTTAAGTGACAAAATCAGGTAACAGAACAGGCTTGAATGAACCAGAAGACAGTTACAGAATGAAGTTATTTCGTTATTCCCAGTACTACAAACAGTGTGCCAAAAATAGCACAAGCACAATTTCATGAGTAACTACATACCTGCTCTCCTTGCTTCGATGCAAGCAACACTCATTTCCTCTTTCAGTTCATGATTTTCATTGGCAATAGCTTCACCTACTGTAACAAACCTTCCGACTGCCAGGTTAACGGCTTGGCCAACTCGCTGAATCGCTTGCAGAGTCTTGTCGGAACGCTTTGGCTTATCCTTATGGTTAATAAGAGTGGTTATCTGTGTATAGGAAGAGTTAATGGTTAGAACTCTCCATAAGAAAGGCATGTTAACTTTAGTATTAAAGGCAAGTTTTGAACTGAACTCAGCAGTGGATTTTTGCATTCTTCACTAATAAAAATCTAACATTGAGTCATGAGGTATAATTTAACTTCTCAGAGAATGGAAAATAAAAAACCAAACCTGGAGTATAATTAAACCTGTATATTTGCTGTGGTCTCAGGTTACCTCACATCTCAAGTGAGTTGAAGGATGTTGGGTTTTTTCCCTCCTATTTGCAATACAAAAATAAGCTGTCCTAAGTCTCTCAACAAGCTTTCATGTCACAGACACAGTAAAAGCGGAGGATGGCAACAGTAGATATATCAACATTGTTTTGGATTTGCCGGCATTGGAAAACTCACAAAGCTTTTGTACTGCCAGGGAAGTAAACACACTTCTAGGTCAATTTTATCCAACTGATTAAAGCAGGTTTTAAGAAACAATGAGCAGAAGCAGGCTTTTTACATGAAAAGAGATACTTGTCTTTTAGAAACGTGAAACATGGAAGCCCTTCCCCATTAAAATATCAACTGTATTCATAATTGAAACATTCTCTATCATGTGGGTTTTCTCCTAGAATTTAGAGAAAAAAAGCTTGCCATTCAGATGCAAGTTATCTGTAAAACAATTTGCAAGGACATTTGGATACTGAACTCCACACTCATCTCAGCTTGTCTGCCTGGTACTACATCGTGCTCTACACTCCTCCTTGTATCATGCTGACCAGGGACCAAAGGTTGCCATTCAGATGCAAGTCATCTGTAAAACAATTTGCAAGGACATTTGAATTCTGAACTCCACACTCATCTCAGCTTGTCTGCCTGGTACTACATCATGCTCTCTACTCCTCTTTGGATCGTGCTGACCAGAGACCAGCTGTGTGCAGGCTGCAGGAGACCAAAAAATTGTCCAAAACACCAAAGATGAATAAACAAACAAAGAGATCCCTCTTCTACCACAAGCGCAAGCAAGGTAGGATTGCAGAAGTACCTTCTTGAACAAGCTGTTAAATAAATATGAGAATCATGTGCAATCCTAG
This sequence comes from Tricholaema leucomelas, assembly GCA_013400475.1. NCBI lineage: Eukaryota > Metazoa > Chordata > Aves > Piciformes > Lybiidae > Tricholaema lacrymosa > Tricholaema leucomelas. Next base: position 78,310 of record WAAF01008980.1, on the reverse strand, counting down.
AATGTAGAATGAACTACAAACTGCATTGTGAAAAGGAGTTTTATATTTTTAATGTAAATGTTTTAAATTAAAATGTTTTTTAACCATTTTCTAGTGAGACACAGGACTGAAGTTCAACTCTGTAGTTTCAAACATCCTAGACCAGCATAAAAGCCATCATTATCACCAACAAATTCAGTCCTGTCTGTCACAGGATCACAGGATGTTAGGGGCTGGAAAAGACCCAAAGATATCAAGTCCAACCCCCCTGCCACAGCAGGACCATACAATCTAGCTCAGGTCACAGAGGAATGCATCCAGACAGGCCTTGAAAATCTCCAGAGAAGGAGACTCTACAACCCTTCTGGGAAGCCCCTTCCAGTGCTCTGTGATCCCTTACAGTAAAGAAGTTCCCCCTTGTGTTGCGGTGGAACCGCCTGTGCTGCAGCTTCCATCCATTGCTCCTTGGCCTATCACAGGTAGCAAGTGAGCAGATCCTGTCCTCCACCTCATGACCCTCAGCCCTCAGATATTTATAAACATTTCTTAAATTCCCTCTCAGTCTTCTCTCCTCCAGACTAAAAAGCCCCAGGTCCCTCACTCTCTCCTCATAAGGCAGTGCTCCAGTCCCCTGATCGTCCTCGTAGCCCTCAGCTGGACCCTCTCCAGCAGACCCCTGTCCCTCTTAAATTGTCCTTGCTGCCTTCTTGACTTTCCAATATATTTATCTGATGTGGGTTAAATTGGAGTCGTATAGAAAGTGATCTTTGTTATTTGCAGTTTTCCTCATGATCCAGTCCATGGCACAGCTGTATTAACAATTCTGGTGGCAAAAGGGGTAAGGTACAGACCAGAGAAAGGACGTCAGAGTGCTCCTTTCAGCAGCAGCATGGTTTAAAGTGCCTGCAGATGCAGAACTGCATTGCAAACCACATCCCCAGGAGTTCAAAGATGCTTGCTGAGGTAATCAATGTAATTCTGAGGTTAAGTGTTAGAACACCTCAGCTCTATTGGTGTAACATTCCCTGTTTCTCCAACTTCTGTTCTACCTAACCTACCAGTTCTGTGGCAAGGCCACTTCCTACAATTCATGTAACAAATCCATCCCTTTAAGAGTCTCTCAGTTTGTCAAACTTTAACTCCAAAGCCTATGAACCTCTGATGCCCTTCCAGTGAAAATATTATCGTATTAGAAAAACAAGAGTCCTACTTAAAGAGCAAACAAAGCAAACATCTGAACACCTTCAGGTTCATTACAGAATCACAGAAAGACAGGGGCTGCAAGAGACCTCTGGAGATCATCTAGTCCAACCCTCCTGCCAGAGCAGGTTCATCTACAGCAGGTTGCATAGGATGGTGTCCAGGTGGCTTATGAACAACTCTAGAGGTGAAAATTCTACCACCTTTCTAGGCAGCCTGTTCCAGTGCTCTACCACTCTCAAAGAAGTTCTTCCTCATGTTTAGATGGCACTTTCTACGTTCAAGTTTGTGTCCATTACCTCATCTTGTCACTGAAAAGAGACTGGCCCCATCCTTCTGACACTCACTCTTTGAGTATTTATAAGCATAAGATCCCCAAAGGTTCTAGAGGAGGAATGACAAGCCCCAAAACATAACAATTACCATCACTCAGTGGAAATTCTGATTAATACTGAATGGCCATCAAAACCAGCTGCACTATTCAGCTCTCCTGAATTCTTACACTGTAGATGCTTGAGGTACACCAAACTATCAAATACTTTACAGTAGCTAATCTAACAAACCCTGCTGGTGAATTCTTGACTAATCACGGGCACCAAGCCTACAGAGAGCATGAGGCCAAACACTGAACAAAACCAATCTGACAAAGGGTCACAACTTTGTTTCCTCAACTGATTTTAAAGCAAACAACCACCCAATGCTATGCAAACAAAAGTTACTGACTTCTCCAAAGTATACACAAAATACCACTGGCCTAAAACAAATTAAATACTAGTAGGACACAGGTCCTGGACTGCAAGTTTGTATCAGTAAAAGTTTTTAAATGTTCTGCATAACCCTGAACAAAAAAAACCCCAAAACCCCATAAAAAAACCCAAGTCCCCCAAAAGGTATATGCAAGTAACACTGCAGAGCAAAAAGAACCTGAAAAATCTCTTACAAATCATCAAGGGCATTTTAATTCCATCTGTTACTAGAAAGATATGCAAATTATATGGTTTATGAAGATGTCAGTTCAGGTTGTTTCTTCATAAAGTCTTACAAAGCATTTTCAGAAACACTTTAATCTGAGACATAGGCAAAGTTTACAATTCTAGCACTTCTTTAGCGATCTCTTCAGAAGGGATCATCAGTTTTGCAAAGAAACCCTCTATACCTCCCCACATAAAGTGAGGCAAGCAGCAGCAGCCAGTTTGGAAGGTCCATCACCAGCTAGGACATCCCCAGTACCAATGCAGACAAATGAAACAATGAGAAGAGCACTGCAGAAAAGAACTTGAAAGATACTGGTGCGTGAAAAACTGGATGTGAGTGGGCAACAAGAGCTTGCAGCCCAGCAAGTGAGTTGCATCTTGTGCTGCATCAAAACAAGTGTGTCCAGCAGGTCAAGGGAGGTGATTCCTCCACTCCACTCTAGTGAGAGCCTAGCTGGATCACTGAGTCCAACTCTGAAGTCCTTAGAACAAGAAAGACATGGACCTGTCGGTGTGGGTCCCTAACACATGTTTCAAGTGTGACTGGCATTACGCAGCAAATGAAGTCTGTAGTAACAGAGTAAAACTTGCATAGTATGTTTGTTATAAAAAGACTAAGTAAGAAACAGCCCTACAACAGGAGTATATGAGTCACAACAAAAGAACATAGGTAGAGGAAGATATGGAATACATATCAATTGCTATCCAGAGCAACCTAGTCAGGCTGATAAGGCAACGTGCAAGGTCCTGAACCTATGTCGGGGCAACCCTCAGGGATGATGAAGTTAAGAGTAGCTATGCAGAAACAGACTTGAGGGTACTGGCAGTAAGAAGCTGGACATGACCTGACAACATGCACTTCCAGCACAGAGGGTAAATCACATCCTGGGCTGTATCAAAAGAAACATGGCCAGTAGGTTAAGAGAGGTGATTCTGCCACTCTATGATGCTCTAGTAAGACCTCACCTGAAGTACTGCATCCAGCTCTGGGACCCCAATGAAAGAGAGGCATGGATCTGCTGAAGCAGGTCCAGAGGAGAGCCATGAAGATGATGAGAGGGCTGCAGCACCTCCTAAGAGACAGGCTGAAAGAATTGGGGCTGTTCAGCTTGGAGAACAGAGGCTCCAGGAAGACCTTACAAGTACATTTCAGTATCTGAAGGAAACCTACAGTAAGGCTGAGGAAGGACTGTTAAGAAAGGCTTGTAGTGATAAGACAAGGGGCAACGTTTTTAAATTGGGGCAGGGTAGATTTAGGTTGTACATAATGAGGAAGTTCTTTACAATGACAGTGGCAAAATACTGAACAGGTTGCTCAGGGATGTGGTTGAGGTCCTGTTTCTCAAGATCAGACTCACTGTGGCCCTGGGCAGTCTGATCCACATGGTGGGGTTAAACAGGATGACATTTGAGAGTCTCTTCCAATCCAAAGCAATCTGTGAATGTGTAAAGCAAAACACTGCTGTCTTTGGTTCTAGAAATATGATCTAGATGTACACCAAATGTAAAAATGCCTCAATGTCAAAGGCATGAGGGAAGTTTTTCAGATACAGTTGGGCTTCTTATAACCTGCCACTTGCAGAAAGCATTGCTGCCCAAACAAGAACATGTAATTCCCAGAATTATCTTTCTCTTTTCTTCAGGAAGTGGTAAGAGCAACAGGTGTAATAGTCAGGTATATCCCCCATTTAACATAAAGCTGTGAAAAGGCAGAGGTAATAGTAACTGCAGCTGTATATTTTTTAATCAGTTCAGACCATTGCAAGTTCATTGGGAGAGTTGTTGAGAAGAGGCATACAATACCATTTGCTTCAGGATACATTCATAAAGCAGTGAGCATTAAAGGGCAAATATGGTACACTTCTAAAATAAAGATTAAGTAAAGGTTTTGCTCCAGACTTTTAAACCCCATTTAAGAGAAAGATATAAAATTGGACAATAGAAAAAAACAAAGACCCACAAGAAACCTAACAACAAATTTTCTCAACATCCACCTTTCTCCAAAAGTAACCTAAGAGCCTCTCAAAAACTGAATCGGTGAAAACATGCTGCATTTCCAAATATTTAAGATTACACAGATTTGCCTTTCCTATCCAGATGCAAACAGACCAGAACTATTACTGATTCCAAGCTCTCCTTTAACACCTCCCAGATATTTAATCTGTTGTATTCTGACCATGTCTCGCCCAGTGTCTAACACTTGTGGTGTCTGGACATCAGTTAACAGCCGCTAAGATTACCTGCAAGTCTCTTTGAACAAGAGTAACACATTATGTACTGTTTATGTCAGGATTTACTGATCAAGTCCTAGAAAGGAAACAGTCCTTTTGATGAGACTTGCTTTGATGCAAGGAAGATGGAACACTTTTCTGAGATCTGAGGCAATCAGATTAAGAAGTGTTCAGTCTAAAGAAACTGCCAGTTACAATCTTTTGTCTCCTATTATGAGCAGCCCCAGAACAATCTTTTCCCAAACACTTTATTGAAACCAACACATATGGCCATAATGCATCAAGATGTAATTTGTAATTAAGGAAATTAGCTCAGTTGTGGTAGTTTTCTAGCAGTGTTTTATAGAACTTTGACGGCCTTCAGATACTGACATTCAAGTTGTTGTGTGCTTCATACACAGGAAGCATCATGACAGCATGCTTAGCTAAAAATAAACTAATGTCTATTTATTATCAGTGTAATTAAGTCTAGTATGACAGAATTAAGTGATACTTAAGAGCCTGGGTTTCAGAAGTATTTATAGGCAACTATAAATAAAACCAGAGGAAATGCAGGTATTTCACAGCCACTGCTAGGAGAGCTAAACTGAGATATCATATTGGAAGATACTCTATCCACCTCCCTTCCTGGGTAAGCACATACATTGTACATAGAGTGATTTAGCAGCAGTATTTGTTCCTGCCTCATATTAACCAGTTTTCCTGCTAGGGAAAGGAAAGTATTAAAAAGGTTTTCTCTGTGCAATGGGGATTACCATCTTCAGAGTAACAGCTCCTCTTATATTTTGTGTGTTTTCTGCTTTCTACCTTCCATTAATTTCTAAATTGTAGAAAATGCCTTCATAGGGAAAAAAAAAAGAGTAACACCAGGAATGGAAAGCATTTGCTGGGAAAATGCAATCACAGCACTGCATACCAAAGGAAGAAGCTACAAACTCCTACAATAGAAGTGTGCTGTTAAGTATTTAATGGCATTTTGATAGGACATACAGAAAACTTGGTCCAAAAGGCCTTTCCCACACTGCTCAGACTTTCATTAGATCATGCTGAGCTTGAGGGCTAGGGAGGAACTTCTAATATTGCATTTGAGGTACTGTCTTTCACTAGGTCTTGTGTGCTACTTCACAACAGACAGGTCTTCAGACCCATTTAGCCATAGAGCAGCACACATTGCTGCAACACTCACATCTGCTACAGAACACAACCACAAGTGTGGAAGAGCACAGAAGCAGCAGCTAGCATTTGACATCCAGTCCCTAAGGGCTACAAGCATAACTGTCACACAGATTTCTCATCACAAAAGCTAGGGTCAGGGGTTTTGAGAAGCAAACAAGGACTACCCGCTCACCTGTACTAGAACTTGAGTCTGGTAAGATTAGATGCCTGTTCAGGTACTAATAGAACTCATATTCCACAATTCCAAACACTGAAATATTTTTCCTAAGTCTGCCTAATGTGGAGTTTCTCAGAATTGGGTAAGTCTTGCCTTACTACTCGACTTTCATTTTGCAGAAAAATCCCACAAACAAACTGTGGAGAAACTCAACTTGGAAAGTTTTTCAAAGGCTGGAAATGATTAACCAAAATGAAATGCAGCTGGATTAACTAATGTGCTAGTTCACTCTAAGAACTCAAAATGTTATTTGAGACAACTGCCTCTGCTTTATGGACTCTTGAACCAGAACAGTTTCTTCTATGTATTATGCAAGAGGGGCAAACAACCCTTTCTTGCAGAAGTCATGCAGACCTCTCCTTCTATGATCAGGTGGCCCGCTTGGTGGATGTGGGGAGGCCTGTGGATGTGGCCTATCTGGACTTCAGCATGGCCTTTGACACTGTACCCCAAGCAAACTGCTGGCTAAGCTGTCAGCCCACAGCTTGGATGGCAACACTCTGTGCTGGGTTAGGAACTGGCTGGAGGGCCGAGCCCAGAGAGTGGTGGTGAATGGTGCCACATCCAGCTGGCGGCTGTCACTAGCGGTGTCCCTCAGGGATCAGTGCTGGGCCCCATCCTCTTTAACATCTTCATAGATGATCTGGATGAGGGCATCGAGTCAGTCTTCAGCAGGTTTGCAGATGACACCAAGCTGGGGGCATACGTGGCTGGGCTGGAGGGCAGAAGGGCTCTGCAGCGGGACCTTGACTGCCTGGACAGATGGGCAGAGTCCAAGGGGATGGCATTCAATGGCTCCAAGTGCAGGGGGCTGCACTTTGGCCACAACAACCCCATGCAGAGATACAGGCTGGGGTCGGAGTGGCTGGAGAGCAGCCAGACAGAGAGGGATCTGGGGGTGCTGATTGATACCCGCCTGAACATGAGCCAGCAGTGTGCCCAGGTGGCCAAGAGAGCCAATGGCATCCTGGCCTGCATCAGGAATGGTGTGGCCAGCAGGAGCAGGGAGGTCATTCTGCCCCTGTACTCTGCACTGGTTAGACCACACCTTGAGTACTGTGTTCAGTTCTGGGCCCCCCAGTTTAGAAGGGACATTGAGATGCTTGAACGTGTCCAGAGAAGGGCAACGAGGCTGGTGAGAGGCCTCGAGCACAGCCCTACGAGGAGAGGCTGAGGGAGCTGGGATTGTTTAGCCTGGAGAAGAGGAGGCTCAGGGGAGACCTTATTGCTGTCTACAACTACCTGAGGGGTGGTTGTGGCCAGGAGGAGGTTGCTCTCTTCTCTCAGGCAGCCAGCACCAGAACAAGAGGACACAGCCTCAAGCTGCGCCAGGGGAAATTTAGGCTTGAGGTGAGGAGAAAGTTCTTCACTGAGAGAGTCATTGGCTACTGGAATGGGCTGCCCAGGGAGGTGGTGGAGTCGCCGTCCCTGGAGCTGTTCAAGGCAGGATTGGACGTGGCACTTGGTGCCATGGTCTAGCCTTGAGCTCTGTGGTAACGGGTTGGACTTGATGATCTGTGAGGTCTCTTCCAACCTTGGTAATACTGTGATACATAGAATGGTTTAGGTTGGAAGAGACCTCAAAGCTCATCCAGTTCCAACCCCCTGCCTTAGGCAGGGACACCTCCCACTAGAACAGGTCACTCAAGGCCTCATCCAGCCTGGCCTTGAACACCTCCAGGGAGGGAACAGTGACAACCTCCCCTGGCAACCTGTGCCAGTGTCTCACCATCCTCATTGGAAAGAACTTCTTCCAAACATCTAGTTTAAACTTTCCCTCTGCCAGCTTGAACCCATTACTCCTTGTGCTGTCATTATAAGACCTTGTAAATAGTCCCTCCCCAGCCCTCCGATAGGCTCCCTTCAGATACTGGAAGGCCACTACAATGTCTCCTCAAAACCTTCTCTTCTCTCCAGGGTGAAGAGCCCCAACTCTCGTAGCCTGTCCTCACAGCAGAGGTGCTCCAGCCCTCTGATCATCTTCGTGGCCTCCTCTGGACTCTAACAGTTCCATGTCCATCTTGTGTTGGGGGCTCCAGAACATCATTCAGGACTCTGAGTCACTGCTTCTCCAAAAGAAGAGCTTACGAGAAGTGGTACGATCCTGATACCCACCAGTGATGTATTCACCCTGATACTGCCTATCTACTAGTGACTGGAAGGGCAGTACAAATACACTGCACATCCAAGACTAACAAGTTCCGTTACACCTGTGGTACTGAGACTGTTGGGAGTTGTATCTTTACCTAAAGGTTTTTTAAAAGTACCTTCTCATTGTTTTTGTACATATCTTTCATGAAAGCCTCCAGGGAAGCATGTGAAATAAACTACTTTAACAACCTGTAAGCTGGTTCCTTATCCATGGGCAAATGCTAACACGCTTAGGGAAGCCTCAGGCAATCTTTCACAGGTAGTGTCTAACAAGCTGATAAGCCACCTCTGAAAAGGAAGCGGGAACAATCCAGAACCTGCAGTGACAAGTAGAAGCTGACAAGCAACACATGAAGAGATCTATCACATTAGGTCACAGGTATAACAAACCTAGTATAACTGAACTCCACTAATACCCAAATATGGGTGCCCAGGAAGCGTGAGAATGAAGCCAGCAAATGAAACACTAGCTCTTCTGCAGCTCTAACCAGATTTTTGGTTAACTGCAAATCATACATTTCATTTTAAACCATCCAAACATTTAATTGTGCTCTTCTTACAAGCACAGTATTTTCAACAGCTAGGAGATTGTTTAGAAGGGGCGAGAACAGCCTTCTTCTCCTTCAGATCTAGGCTTCCAAAACTCCTCTTTGTAAAGTTTGCCTGGAAAGACAAGAGTACACAAGCAGAAATTCAAATACACACCTCAGATTATTAGTACTATTGCTATGTACACATTCTTGGAATTGTTAAGAGATCAAAAGAAAGGATTCAACTCACAGCAAGACTGCACTACAGTAGTGAATACCCTTTCTTTGTGCTGAGTGCATTCCTAGAAACCCAAGAGCCTTTTAAATTTCAAGATCCAAACACTATTAAGAAAATAATTATCCAAAATCTGATACTGATGAACTTACTCAATTTAGATGTAGTATTTTGAAGACACTAATTTATTTCCTCCAGTGTGGGTTTTTATTGAATTTGGGGATTTGTGGGGTTTTTTTTTTAGTAATAAAAGTCAGAAAGATAATTCCTTTTTTTTTTCTAGTGAGATTAAATTATTTCTAACATTTTTTTTGCTAGTTGTAGCAAAGAGGAAGTACAAAAGGAATAAACACAGCCGACTAGTACTTGCAACCTGTGGGTTCTTAGACATGAAGGTTTGAATTGCTTAAATAATGTTACTAAAGCAGAGGACAAACAGGCTTGGCCTTCAGTGTTCATTTTTTAACAGACTCCTTAAAATCACAGATCTCCAGCAATCTGCAGATTTTAAGCAGAAAACTACATGATAACTGACTTGTGCTTTGGCCCTCCTCTCTTTTTTTCCCTTACACATGGGAAGAATAGAAGAGAAAGATCATTGCAGAATGCTCAGTAAGGCTTAACTACTGATCAAAATTACCTTGTTTATTCCCACTGTCATATGATTTACAGGTCACAGGACTGCCCTACATTCCCCCCAGAAAAGAGTCTTCAGAATTTTTATAGATATGAGTGATGATGATAAAGATCTTAATTTTCAGGCAAACCAACTTCCACATTCCTTTTCTTTTCTTAAAAGATGTATGGAGGCTTACAGATTGAAATCTGCACCTCTGAGTGTACAGATTGCATTAGGGGTTAGAAGGGACCCCTCAAAGGTCATCTTGTTCAAACTCCCTGCAGTCAGCAGGGACATGGGTTGACAAAAACAATTTTTCAAGTTGGAAGTCCAATTTAACCTTTTCTGATTATGTGATGTACATCAACAAGTGAACTGAACACCAGAAAACATGCATTTATCTATCATAAAATTCATCCAAAAAAGCCTTTGCTTTTCACTGTGATTTCTAACTCAACCACTGTTGAAGGGTTCTGAAACACACAAACACCTCACTAGAAAAAGTGACCATAAGAGATCAAATAAGTGGTTTTTCAGGATTGTAGAAGCCACTACGTTTTCCTCCCTTCCTGCTGCTCACCAGTTCATTGTCTTCTTAATGGGCAGATTTCATCAACAAAGCTATTAGCTTTTTTCATTCTGCACTCAGAAACCCTGGACATAATAAACAAGTCTAAGTAAATAAGACCAACTCAGAGGGAAGTTCATTGTTTGAACTGTACTTTCAGATGTGGTCAAAACAGATGCAGACATGTTTTCAGCACCCAAGAGATGCAAGTCTCAGAAATAACTCAATTTACTAACAAGATCAGGTAACCTCAAGATGAGAGACTGAATGGTAAATGATTATTGTGGCTTTCCTCTCTAACTTGCCTTTGTTAATGTACCAAATCTCCTACTGCTTGCGCTAACAATTCCTGAGCCTGCTGCGAGTTGTTTAGTTAAAAAAAAGAAACAACTAAAAAATCTCCACAAAAACCATAAAAAAACCACCACCAACCAAGCCACTGTTGTGGAACTAAATATTAAAACACTGTAATAAAGGATGTAACAGGGACAACATAGTGATACTACCTGCCACTGAGAATTCTTTCTACTCAAGTCAGGATTGGCTTCTACAGATGTACAAAAAGTTGCTTCCTAGTCCCATGAACAGGCAGCTTCACTAACATGAATATCAGCTATTCACTCTGTCCTGCACTACATGCTGCAAACAGGAGGCTTCCTCCAACCTTTTTTTAAAGAAAGCTTCCTTAGTAGCATTGTAACACACCACTTCAGAGCAACATCTGGTATTTCATCTTAAAAACGCACATATTTATTTGCCCTAGGGATTAATGGAGAAGTAGAGTGAGCTCTGGAAAAGGCTATGCAAATCCAACTACTTTCCGCCTACAGAAGTGTAAACCAAAACAAGAACTTCATATAATTCAGGAGCCTTTATCTTATTTATATTAAAGAGCCTGTATATTCCTCTGATTGCTTCCTTGAAAAAGCTCAAGGGCAAGAAAAAACTCATTCATCTGGAAAAAAAAAAAAACCAAATATTTAAATGTAACTTTGAGATACAATAAAGAAATTAATAGGGAACATTCCAATATATTTGCCTAACTCCCACAAATTAAGCACTTGCAACCTTGGACAATACTTCCCCTTCTAAACAATGTTGAGACTGTGGATAAGTTAGAAACAACAACCAAAACAAACCAACAAAAAGCAAACCCAAAGCAAACAAACGAAACCAACAAAATACCCCAAAATACCTCAAGCCCCCCACATTTATACAATATGTTACTACAGCATAAGTTTAATTTATTGGTATTTGAAAATAAGTAATTTGTGTTGTTAGATTAATTTAGCCTAAAAAAAAAAAAAATCAGTACAATATCAGTTTCCCTAAGATAACACTGCATGATCTTTTACTTTTCCATCTGCAGCTAAACAAACCTTAGGATTTGCTCATACATGCTTTCAGTGACTTGTGTTTAGATGTTATCATTTCAGAATTCATTTTTGTATAAAAACAAGAATTCAGTACCTAGAGTAGATCAACAACTACAAATTGCCACTAGAATCCATATACCCCACCGGCTTTAAACAAGGCTGGTAACGGAATGCAACACATTTCAATGTGTAAAAACCACCACTGAAGGCTCTATCTAGCAAGGGTTATGCTTTGGCAATGAATTAATAAACATACAATAAATCCATGCCTAAAACCATAGGCTCATAGTACCACACAGTAGTTTCACTGAACTATAAAGCTGTTTGCAATCATTAATTCATAATTCATCCTTTGGGGATTTCCCTACCTAATCTGTCTAAAACCATCTGTTTATAATGCTGATTTAGCAAGAAAACTGCTCTGATTCTTTTTGTGCAGGATCGTTGTGAGGCAGTTTCAATTTAACACTCATTCTGCAAGAGAAGTACAAAAAATTGTTTCATCTGTAGAAAAGTAAATTAACCAGATCTCACAAATCAGAAAGGTAAAATTCCACTGAAAAAGTGCAACTGATTTTCAGCTATGTCAGTGAGCAGCATCTTACTGCAGCTACTTGAAATGAAGAACAAACAAATGAACAAAACCCCACCACCTGAAAACAGTTATTTCATGGAGTGCTGTCACTTGTGTGATAAAATGTTCCAAGTGTTTGTAAAGCAGAACATAATTTGTGATATTAACAATTAATATTAATGAAAAAAAAAATTAATCTACCTACTAAGGATATTTTAGGGCACACTTGTGCTCCCCGGTACACCTGTAATGGGTCAGAGCAGATCCCTCCCCCGGTAGAGTGCATTCACTACAACTCAGAATTTTGGGAAGTCAAAAAAAAAAAGTATTTTTTTATAATAGTATAAAGAGAATAAACTACTACAGAATATAATAACCTTAAAGAAGATGGGGATGGGTTCAAGCAGCAGTGAAGCAGCAAGGTAGCAGTCAAAACAGCAGTGGGCACAGCAAAGCAGCAAGGGGAAGATACAAGCCGCGCTTCCAGGCATAAGCTTTTGATGCTCCAATGAAATTATATTAACCATTGTTGCCATTTTATGGCCTATCCCTGGAATGTTCACCTCTCTGCTCAAGGACTCTAATACTCTTTTGTTTCTAAGATTCTTTGTTCCATTTTTTTTATGTCTCAGCTAGAAATCTAGCTCAAACGGCCACAACACTTTGAAAGCCACAACTCCAAATTATCTATTTCCCTTTCACTATTTTGCAACAACTTAACTTCAGTGACTAAGTAGCCATCAATTAAAAATTAGCCTCCAAAGGAAAATCTGCAACCACATTACCCCAGAAAGAAACCCGTGACTGAAGTAATCACATTTTCTACACCTAGATAATGATCTCATAGGATTAGTTTTTTCTGCATAAATCAAAGTGAAATAATCAGGCTTCTTTAGAGACAAAGAGTACTAAGTATAGGCTGAGTAACAGTGAACCTGCTGCAAGCTTGATTTTCCAGGAAAAAAAAAAAAAAATCCAGTGGAAGACTGAAAACACAAGCCACAAGCTCACAACTTAACCCACAAGACCTATGGAAGGAAAGGGAGAAGAATCAGTAAGTTAGTGACTAACTGAAATTAATGAGGTGCAACTTCATAGGCAGGCAGCACACCATATGCTTCTAGACTCAACAGCAGTTAATGTGTATGACTCTGAGCCCATGGCACCATTTCTCTGTAGTACAGGATTGAAATGATGAAGAGTCTAGCAGGAGGCTTGCTTCACTCAGTACAAGTTACAATGCAAGCCCCTATGCTGTAATTTTACTGCATTCAGTTTAAGAGGGACAGGGTTAGGCTTGAGAGAGTCCAGCAGAGGGTTACAAGGATGATTAAGGGACTGGAGCACTGCCTAATGAGGAGAGGCTGAGGGATCTGGGGCATTTTAGTCTGGAGAAGACCGAGAGAGGATTTAATAAATGCTCCCTGGGACAGGACAAGGAGAAATGGATGTAAGCTACAGGACAGCAGGTTCCACCTCAACACAAGAGGGAACTTCTTTACTGGAAGGGTCACAGAGCACTGGAACAGGCTCCCCAGAGAGGCTGTGGAGTCTCCTTCTCTGGAGACTTTCAAGGCCTGTCTGGATGCATTCTTCTGTGACCTGAGCTAGACTGTATGGTCCTGCTCTGGCAGGGAGGTTGGACTCGATGATGTCTTTGGGTCCATTCTAAACCCTGACATCCTGTGAATTCATAATTTTATTACTTGAGAGTAGTGCCAAGTCTCAAGCCTAAAGTGAATACCAAGTTAATTCACAACAAAGAAAATACTGAGGAAAAAGGGACAAACAGCTTCTCTAAAAGACGAAAAACTAGTAGCCAAGAAGCATTTTGAAAGAAGTGTGCTCAGATCTTTCTCAGATGCATTAAAAGAAACAACTTTAAGGTTAATGTGGATTACTATACTTTCCAAAAAGGAATTTTCCCTTCAAAAAGAGTCTTAAGAAGCAAAGTGCAAGCACCTGGCACCATACTGGAGCAAGAGCAGCCAACAATGTAAGAATCCTTTAGCACCTCAGACATGGGAAAGAGAAGGAGATAGAGGTACCCAAAAAAATGCCAAGTGAAACAAGGCAGCCAAAGGACCTGCTGGAACAAATTTCCCAATGCATCTGCTGCACAGGCAATGCAAAAAAAAGTCAGTCCAAGCTCTCATCGCCTTCTGAATGCTGAAGTTCAGGAAGAGAATGAGCCTACAGATATTTCACGACTTTATTAATATTATCCAGAGAGTCTAAAAAACACTTCCTCTTAGCTGCTAAGGAAAGAGAAAATGCATTTGGTTTACAATTAGTTCCAAAGTAGGTATGTAATGAGCCTGTACTGCAATACAACATGACTACAGACATTCAAACATCATCTTTTATACAAGATCAGATGCATGGTGTGGAACAAAAGCAGATAGGGAAAATGTGGCCGTACTTTTCCCCTCAGTTACTGTAGAATTTCAAGAATAAAAAGTCAGTTCTATCAAGTTAGAAATCTAACAGTGTTCTTAAAACAGGACTCTCTGCTTTAAAGCTGTTAGCAAAAAACTTATCAAAATAAATCCATGACTAATTGCCAAGATTACTAGTTTTGTGGCTCTTACGTTTACAAGAAAACAATGTTCATTGAAAGGTGTCATATCTTATATGTCACTTATATCACAGTATCACAGTATCATCAGGGTTGGAAGAGACCTCACAGATCATCAAGTCCAACCCATTACCACAGAGCTCAAGGCTAGACCATGGCACCAAGTGCCACGTCCAATCCTGCCTTGAACAGCTCCAGGGACGGCGACTCCACCACCTCCCTGGGCAGCCCATTCCAGTAGCCAATGACTCTCTCAGTGAAGAACTTTCTCCTCACCTCAAGCCTAAATTTCCCCTGGCGTAGCTTGAGGCTGTGTCCTCTTGTTCTGGTGCTGGCTGCCTGAGAGAAGAGAGCAACCTCCTCCTGGCTACAACCACCCCTCAGGTAGTTGTAGACAGCAATAAGGTCTCCCCTGAGCCTCCTCTTCTCCAGGCTAAACAATCCCAGCTCCCTCAGCCTCTCCTCGTAGGGCTGTGCTCGAGGCCTCTCACCAGCCTCGTTGCCCTTCTCTGGACACGTTCAAGCATCTCAATGTCCCTCTTAAACTGGGGGGCCCAGAACTGGACACAGTACTCAAGGTGTGGTCTAACCAGTGCAGAGTACAGGGGCAGAATGACCTCCCTGCTCCTGCTGGCCACACCATTCCTGATGCAGGCCAGGATGCCATTGGCTCTCTTGGCCACCTGGGCACACTGCTGGCTCATGTTCAGGCGGGTATCAATCAGCACCCCCAGATCCCTCTCTGTCTGGCTGCTCTCCAGCCACTCCGACCCCAGCCTGTATCTCTGCATGGGGTTGTTGTGACCGAAGTGCAGCACCCAGCACTTGGAGCCATTGAACGCCATCCCATTGGACTCTGCCCATCTGTCCAGGCGGTCAAGGTCCTGCTGCAGAGCCCTTCTGCCCTCCAACCCAGCCACATCAGCCCCCAGCTTGGTGTCATATATATAATCCTCTTATATACCTTTTGGCTGGTGTTGACACCACATGCATATGCCTTTCCCAAAGTCAGCCTTTGGAAGCTCCTTTGTTACATCCAGAGGAAACATCCTTCAGTAGGGACACATACTAAGGTCCACACCTAAAAGTATACTGAAGAATTGAATGTTCAGAGTTCTGTTGCTGTGTATAACATGAAGAACCTTAACCACAAAACAGCTTCCTCAAAAACACTGCTAGCCTACAGACAAAATATACTGCCAGTAGCATGCTCAACTTCATGCCTAGTCCACAAAGGCTCTCTGCAGAGAGCTGATCCCAGCCTGTACTCTTGTGTGATGTTACCCTGACCCAGATGCAGAACTTGGTACATGGCCTTCATTTGACTTCCTGACATTCCTGTCAGATCACCTTTCTAGCCTGTCCCTCTATCTAGCTGCCCTATTCTCCATCATATCAGACACTATTCAACTCTCCGCAGGGGAGTTCACATGCCTGTTGAATATGCTGACCATCACGCCAACATTCAGATCATTAATAAAAGACATCAAACAATACTGGTCTCTGTATCAGTCTCTGAGGGATGCCACTAGTAATTGATTAAAACTAAATAAATAAAAACAGAAAAAAAAGACCACTGATCATATATATAGGATGGGTGTTCTAAAGTCTGAAAATTCATCAGTGAGCTTTTCACATAAATGAGAAAACATTGCTTGGCTCTTCCTCAGGCTCTCATGAGCAACTCCAGAAAGATCTGGAAAAACAGAATACTGACAGAATATTGTTATGTTATATAACTATATAATGTTTACCAAAAAGGGAATTATAGCTAGCTTTAGAAAAAGCAAAAACACAGTACCATAGTAAAGAACACATTTGTTTTATCCACCTCAAGGCACGTACTAGCGTTTAACTGATTCAGAATGTAAGACTCACAATAACCAAATTCAGAAACATTGACATTGTAAGCTTTTTGTAGTTATTTTGACTACATAGGTCAAGCCTCTTCCAAAACCTCTAAGAGGATCTCCTGCAACAACAAAGTTGGAAAAACACGTTAAGTAACATGTAGGCACGCAACATGAAGTGCTTCATCAAGTGCATCAGCAGCAAGAGGAAGACTAGGGAAAATACAGACCCATTGCTGAATGAGGTGGGTGCCCTGGTAACGGAGGACACAGAGAAGGTGGAACTAAGCAATGCCTTCTTTGCTTCAGCTTTTACTGCAAAGGCCAGCCCTCAGGAATTGGAGTTAAACCAGGAAGTCTGGAGAAAGACAGACATTTTCTTTGCCAAGCAGAATCCTGTCAGAGATCACTTAAGCTGGACATGCACAAATCCACGGCCCCTGATGGAATACACTCACAAAAGCTGAGGAAGCTGGTAAATGTTATTGCTAAGTCACTCTCCACCTTCTATAGATCATGGAGAACAGGTGAGGTGCCTGGGCACTGGAGAAAAGCCAGTGTCACTCCAGTCATCAAAAAGAACTAGAAGGATGCCCCAGGAAACTACAAACCCACCAGTCTCACCTTCACTCCTGGAAAGGTGATGAAGTAGCTCATTCTCAATGTCATTTTCAAGAAAAAGGTTAATAGGATTGGTCAATCATTAATCGTGCTTGACAAATCCGATAGCCTTCTATGCTGGCCATGACACTGCCTGGGTAGATGAGAGGACAGCAATGGATGTGGTCTACCTCGACTTCAGCAAGGCTTTTGACACTGTCTCACATAACAGCCTCCTAGTTAACCTTCAGAAGTGAGGGTTAGACAGGTGGACAGGAACATGCATTGAGAACTGGCTGAGTAAGAGCTCAGAGCGTTGTGATGAGCAACACAGTCTAGCTAGAAGTCTGTAGCTAATTGTGCTCCCCAGTGGTCAGTACTGAGTCCAGTCTTGGTCAATACATTCACCAGTGACATGGATGAAAGTTTGCTGATGATACAAAACTGAGGAGTGGTTGATACACCACAAGGCTGTGCTGCCATTCAGCAAGACCTGAACAGGCAGGAGAGGAACAAAGGCAAATGTAGTATCCTGCACCTAGGGAGAAATAACCTCCTCATACACCAGTACTGGTTAAGGATCAATCTGCTGGAAAGCAGCTCCTCAGAGAAAAGAACCTGGAGTTTTGGTTGGTAACAAGTTAACCATGAGACAGCAGTGTGCTTTTGTGGCCAAGGACAGTGATTTCCTGCAATGTATTAAGATTGTGATCAGTGGGTTGAGGGAGGTTCTCCTCCTTCTCTACTCTCCCCTAGTGAGGCCACATCTGGAGTACTGTGTCCAGTTCTGGGCTCCCCAGTTCAAGAGGCAAGGAACTACTGGAGAGTATAGCAGAGGGTTATGAAGGTGGTAAGAGGACTGAAGCATCTCTCTCACAAGGAAAGGCTGAGAGAGGACTGAAAGGGGAATCTTATCAATGCTTATAAATAATCTAAAGGGTGAGTAAAGAGAATGGGGCCGGTCTCTTTTCAGTGTCGTCTAGCAACAGGACAAGGGGCAACTGGCACACAGTAAAATACAGAAAGTTCCACAAAAAACATACGGAAAATCTTTAATTTGAAGGTGCAGATTACAGGAACAGTCTGCATGCTGGCTGTGGGGTCTCCTTTTTTAGAAATACTAAAAGCTTACTCGGATACAGTCCAGTGCAACCTGCTCAAGCAGCGGGGTTGAACTAAGTGATCTTAGAAGCTTTTCCCAACTTCTATCATGTTGTGATTTTTCAAAGTGCCTATGACAAAATGGGCTTTCTGAGCTTGAGCAGCTAGCTGTGATCACATAGGCTGTTGGAGAACAGGTCACCTTAAACTGTTAAAGTTGACTTCTTTTCTTACAGGGCTATATACAGAGAGAGCTCAAAATTCCCTTTCAGTTAACTTTTCCCAAACTCTCGGCCGTGAAGGCTAACAAAAAAGCTATTCTGCAGTTTCTCAGAATGCTTCCTTAGAACAGATACAGGCAGGCATACTGCTACAGCTATGAAGATGCCCAACTGCTGCTAGACTAGCAAGCAGGCATATAATGACAGCTAAGGAAGCCACTGGTGGAGCCACATCCTGGAAAGTGCTTTTTCCCTGTCTTTGCCTTTCCTTAACTGTTTAAATGACTTGTTATTAAGTGAATCAGCACTGACCAATTTAAACACCCTTCCTGACTTCAACTGCCAAAAAAACTTTCAAAAAAAAAGTCCAACATAATTAGACTAGAAATGGACAGGAGTGAAAGAGATGCCTAGATCTTAAAGAAGGCTGTGCTATATACATGTGGAACATTAAACCAAAGACACATCCAAAAGAATTCCACTTGTTCTAAAAGAAAACTGCAAGGCCAGGGACTGGAGGGTGTTGACTCCAAAAGCTGTCTTTATGCCACAAGCCTTGCACAATACTGTAAAATAATTCTCTTGCAGTACAGATATGTAGATAGAGAAAACAAAAGTGTTAGCACATATGCTTAAACCTACCATCTCTTTTTGTCTTTTGTGATACTATTAGAAAAAGGTCACACACATCAAGGTTTGAACAGATCTACAGAAACTGAAGACTTAGTTTAATGCTGTAAATAGTGAGCTTTAAAAACAACTTAATCAACAAATATATCCATCAATAACTCTTAATGGTAATTTCTCCTGCTGGGTAAACAGAAATCTTATAGCACTGTGGACTGCAAATATATTCTGACACTGTATAGTCCATAAGAAATGTCAAGACACAAAGTGTAACTAAAAAAAACCATAACAATGAATCCTATCACATTTGCTGAGTAAGAACAAACAAGATTACCATATCACACATCAATTAGGATAACGTATTGCACAGTACTTGAATTTAAATAAAAATCAATGCAGCTTTTTTTTTTAATAAAGAGAAAAGATTTAGCTCCACAAGAGAGACTTAAAGAGAGTTTGTAACAGGGCACCTTTTGTTTCCTCTTTGCTTACAGTAAGTGAAAAGTAGCAGCAACACTCTGACTTGTTTTTTCTTCAACAGTATACAAGTATCACATAGCTTCTCAGCTTTTATCAAAGGGGAAACTGTCCCAGCAAGAAAAATATCGTTTTGCAAGTGTATTTCACACAAGCAGAAAAAAAAAAAAAAAAAAAAAAAAGAGTCCTGAGCATTACTGCTGATACATAGCAGAATACAAAAACACTCAGATTAAGTACTCTATAAACACTCTTTCTGCATAAATACCCAAACAAAGCCACCCAGAGAGACCTCTACTGAACAACCCACATGAAACACTACAAACAGAACTGATAAAACAGCACAGTACGTTGGGCATTTTATCAGGCAAGTGTAGGTAGGGAGCTACTGCTGATATCATCAGCAACTTCAGCCTGAATCTGAATGGAGCTCCGCACTCACACTTCAAGAGAACACTGCAAACTTTAGACGAGCTTTCTTTACTTGGAAAAACAATAAGCTCCAAGTGTTCACAAATGCTCAGACACCTTGCACTGTATATAGGGGAAGTGAAAGATTCTTAGTGCTTCTGGCAGACAGCCACAGGTTTTGTGGTCAATGAAAAATTATACGCAACAAATTCAGCGAAATCGGGTCACTGTTCTTAATGGGTGTTCCAGCAGAGTAAGAATGTGCACGTATTCACAGAAATCTATCAGAAGTAAAAATTTAACATGCACAATTAAATTCAGCCTTTGCAACTGGGGGGGTGTCTCTCTCTTCTTAAGATTCCTAAGTGGTCTCCATATTTTACCTCTCCCAAATGCTCCAGTAGAGGATTCATTTAACATTAATTTTACTTTGCTCCAGAACAAGTGGTTTACTCCTTGCGACAGGTTTCTTCCAACTGACTGATTTGTTCAGAGAAAGACAAATAACCATGATAAGTACATAAACAATCACCCATCACCTACCCTTCCCACAACCCAGCTGTACAAACCCAAAGTAAGGCTTACAACAGTTTGTTTCCAGATGGGCTGTGATGGTATAAACATGACTTGACCTCAGCAGGACTTGTTATTTTGTGTAACTGTTACACATTGGTTAATTTCGTACAGGCAGGTTCCGACTTCGCAACTTTAATAATCTGTGCTCGAAGTACAAAAATGCTGCACAGCAAACAAACGCTGTGCTGTTCTCATACATCATTTTTCAAGAAGTAACAATTTTATTTGGTATATCAAACGCATAGTTTGTAACGAGAGAGCCGAAAAAAAACCTCAACCAACAACAAAAAAACTCCACCCGCAAACATCAAGCTGCTTGGCATATGATTACGTAGCAAACCACTTGAAAGCCTGTTTTTTTGTTTAAAATCCTTTAGCACTGTGCGGGACACGTTAAGAGGTCACCAAGACACAGTGTGGCTATTATTTAACTTCTTAAAATTCGGTCACTACCCGCCGGTGCGGTAAGGACTCCAATCATCGTATCGTTCAGGCCGGACCGCGAAAACACAAAGCTTCCCCAGCCCCCTGGAAGCCGACCACTCTCCTCAGTGCCAAGCTGTGAGCAGAGAAACCTCCCACCATGCGCAACGCCATCGGGACGGCCGGGGAACTCGGCCGGCGGCGCAGGCTCTCCGCCGTACCACGGTTACCACCGCCCAGCGCCCACCAGCCCCTTGCCCCGCCGCCGCACCCCAACCGTGGCATCCCGCGGCGGACCGCAGCGCCTTCGCGCCGCGGGCGTTATGCAACGGCATCGCGACCTTGCGGGGAACTTCGGAGTCTTTCTCAGGGAGAGATGGGCAAGCAGCATCAACACACACATCCCGGCGCTCCAGCAGCGGTATACCGGGACCTCGGGCCCGGGACGCGAAGAAGGAGGCCGAGAGAGGTCGGAGCCAGAGGGGCTCTGATGCACCGTGACCCGAGCTTGCAAACTTCAGCGGTAGCGGCGCCCAAGCTCCGTCCCAGGCGGGGAGAGGAAGAAGAGACCCCCCCCGACCCCGACCCTGGGAGCTGGCGCTGCAGCGCCAACTCCCGAACCTTGGGGGCCAGCGGCGAAGCGGGAAAGTGTGTGTAGGGGTGGGGGGGGGGGAGCGTGGGAGGGGGAGGCTGTCTCCCGCGGCGGCATTTCTACCTGCGACACTAATGGCACCAGCGTCTGCTCCACGGAGCGCGTGCGAATCTCCAGCCCCGCATCTGCGCCCAACCCCGACGAGGACGACGAAGAGACGCCGCTGCTGCTACATGGAGACGTGGCCATAACGGAGAGCTAAGTGGGACCCGAGCCGCCGCCGCGACCCGCGCTCCCTCCTCCCCGACCAACTCCGCTCCCGCCGACAGGCGCTGCGCTCCACGCCGCCCCCGCCTCCTCACCGCCCAGCCGGCAGCCCCTTTGCGGCCCCTTCCACGCCCCTTGGGACGGGATTTAAAGCGGCAGCGCCCGTTTGCTGTCTCGCCGCCCCCTCCCTTCGCGCCCAACTGTCTTGCAGCGCATGGAAGCCTTCTCTACACCCCCCTAAGCCCTCGGGGCTTGGTGGAGGAGGAGGAGGAGGATGATGATCGGTACGGGTCCTTGCCTCCACAGTTCCAAATGAGGGTTTCTCCGCGCTCTCCTCTGAGACAGGCGGGAAAGGGAAGAGGGTCTCTCCCCACAGGCGCCTACGCTTGGGGGAGCCAGATAAGGCAGTTACTGAGGAGTTCGGTTGACTGGCCGGTGGGCCCCAGTAGCATCGGCTAGCCCGAAGCAGTGGAAGGGGGGAGGCTGGTGCGAGGACCAGTGAGAGTTAGCCAGGGACCCGCACTCTCCTTGGAGAGTGTTGTAATGACGATTCGCATAGTTTATAGCGCCTGGTAGGAATGATGACCTGTCTTAAAGTAAGCTACATGGGCCTTTTTCTAATAGCAGCCTCCAAGGGAGGGAGAAAACAGGCTGATCTTGCCTCTCGGTGATTTATATTCCATGCCTGGCACACCGGCTGCTTTCAGAGAACAGCTACCGTTTGTGTCTGAGTTTGACCAGCCTTGATGCTAACACAGACCATTTATGATTGACCTAGCAAGAGGAAGGCAAAAGTGATTTCAAAAGAATAAAAGTAGGCTGTTTGGTTTATTACTTTGTTGTTATTCTTGGTGGGATTCACTTTTCCACGTGAGTTTAACCTCTGTTCATAACATGGGTGGTTAAATTTGGCTGTATGCATTTGGTACAGCTGATTCTTCTGCAAGCTTGTCTAAGCAAAATTTTAGAAAGAATGCAATTCCACTGGCTGTAATCCAAGCCACCAAGGTGCAAAGCAGCTCTAGCCCAGGACCGGGGTAACGTCTGGGCTCCTCTATTCAAGAGAGAAGTTGAGGTGCTGGAGCATGTCCAGAGAAGGGCAACAAGACTGGTGAAAGGCCTGGAACACAAACCCTATGAGGAGAGGCTGAGGGAGCTGGGGTTGTTTAGCCTGGAGAAGAGGAGGCTCAGGGCAGACCTCATTGCTGTCTACAACTACCTGAAGGGAGGTTGTAGCCAGGTGGGGGTTGGTCTCTTCTCCCAGGCAACCAGCAACAGGACAAGGGGACACAGTCTCAAGTTGTGCCAGGGGAGGTCTAGGCTGGATGTTAGGAGGAAGTTCTTCACAGAGAGAGTGGTTTGCCATTGGAATGGGCTGCCCAGGGAGGTGGTGGAGTCACCATCCCTAGAGGTGTTCAAGAAAAGCCTGGATGAGGCACTTAGTGCCATGGTCTAGTTGACTGGATAGGGCTGGGTCATAGGTTGGACTGGATGATCTTGGAGGTCTCTTCCAACCTAGCTGATTTTATTCTATTCTATGATGTGGTGCTGTGTATGAGCCAACAAGCCCTATGTAGGATCTGTACTAGTAATAATCCTCTCTTAACATAACTACTTCATTTCCTCATCAGAACTTAGCCTGCTCATCTCTCAGACAGCACAGTTCTGTAAACACGTCTTTGTCTTTTTTATGTTTTAAGATAAAAGACTTTGTATCATTTGCTATCATTAGAAAGATTTCTGACCTCCTTTGCACGAAGCATCTTTGCACTATTTTGAAACCTAAATATAAGATAATGGACATAATTTGTTGTCCTTTGAAACCTAGACATGAGATAAAGGACAGCATCTATTGTTCTTTGGAGTCCTGTGGAGTTATCCATATTTATTAAAAAATAAAATTGCCAGAACTGCAAGTGTAAGCCTAGATAACAACATGACCCTGCTCCTAGCTCTTCAGGAAATTGGTTTCCAACACGGTCTCGTATTTTCTAAAGTGACATCTTATATAACATCAAGTACTACAGGAGAGAACTGAAGGCTTAAATTTGCCATTGTACAAAAATGTCTAAATGATAGTGTGAACTTGAAATAAATACTAGTCATGCTTGATCAAAGTGGTTTAGAACACACTTGAGATTTCTCATGGTATGGATTTTTTTTCACCTAAATTTTCATTTTCTTACAGCATCTTTCATTCTTTTTTGGGTTACTTGTTTTCCCTTTACTCCCCAATACCCAGATTCTAAATTGTTAGCAACAATTGTTGCTTTATTTTATGTTTTGGTAGAGTGCTGAGGTCAGGAATGGTCAGAGCCTCCCCAAGACTATACACTGGTACAGGAGACTTTTGGATCATAGCAGCTGAAGCATACACCAGACAGAGCATCAGTAAAGCCAGAGAGAAGTGCATGCTTTTGCCCTCTTCTCTGTATTCCCTTCTATTTGAAGTAGTTTCCTCTTTCAGAATTGTTGATATCTGCTAATTGACTGTTTTTATTTTACCATAATATAAATTATCTATGTCATCAACATCTACAGGTAAGAATCTACAACTTGCAACAGAAATGAACTAGAAACACACGCACATTTAGATTCTCACATGGTTTATAATTTGATGTGGTCAGCCAATTTCAAAGACAGCTGCTTGTCTTCTTCAGTGCAGTAATGGAGAAGACTTTCCAGGGATGACATTTTCCAAATCAGAGCAGAATTAATAGTAGAGGCTAATGATGCAATTCAAATATTTCAACTTCACATTGAAAAAGAAAAGTTTGGCATAAAAGAAAGTAGCAAAAATAACAGTTTAAAAATAATTTCCTACACAAATTGGACAAATGGTGACAAATTTGCAATGCTTTTCTGCATTGATGAGAAATTCAGCATGACCCAGCAATGTGTGCTTGCAACCCAGAAAGCCAAATATATCGTGGGCTTCATCAAAAGAAGTATGGCCAGCAGGTAGAGGGAGATGATTCTACCCCCCTACTTTGCTCTCATGAGACCCCGTTTGGAGTACTATGTCCAGCTCTGGAGCCCCCAAAACAAGAAGGACATGGAAAGGTTAGCACTGGTCCAGAGTAGGGCCACAAAGGTGATCAGAGGGCTGTAGCACCTCTCCTGTGAAGACAGGCTGAGAGAGTTAGGGTCATTCAGCCCAAAGAGGAGAACTCTTCAAGGAGACCACCTTATAGCCGCCTTCCAGTATGTGAAAGGAGTTTACAGTTGGGTAGGGAGTTTTTGCAAAGGTGTGTAGCGATAGGATGAGGAGTAATAGTTTTGAACTGGAAGAAGATAAATTCAGATTAGACAGTAGGAAGACATTCTTCTCTGTCAAGAACTTTCTCCTAACATCCAGCCTATACTTCCCCCGGCACAACTTGAGGCTGTGTCCCCTTGTTCTGTTGCTGGTCGTCTGGGAGAAGAGACCAACGCCCATCTGGCTACAGCCTCCCTTCAGGTAGTTGTAGACAGCAATGAGGTCTCCCCTGAGCCTCCTCTTCTCCAGGCTCAACAACCCCAGCTCCCTCAGTCTCTCCTCACAGGGTTGTGCTCCAGGCCCCTCATCATCTTTGTTGCCCTTTTCTGGACACCTTCCAGTATCTCAGCATCTCTCTTGAATTGAGGAGCCCAGAACTGGACACAGTACACAAGGTGTGGCCTGACCAGTGCTGAGTACAGGGGAAAAATAACCTCCATTGTTCTGCTGCCCACACTGTTGCTGATACAGGCCAGAATGCTATTGGCTTTCCCGGCCACCTGGGCACACTGCTGGCTCATGTTCAGCTACTCTCTACCAGCACCCCCAGGTCCCTTTCTGCCTGGCTGCTCTCCAGCCACTCTGTCCCCAGCCTGTAGAGCTGCTTGGACTTGTTGTGGCCAAACTGTAGAACTCTGCACTTGGCCTTGTTAAATCTCATCCCATTGGCCTCTTCCCACCCACCCGGCCTGTCAGGCTCTCCTACTCTCCAACAGATTGACACCTGCTCCTAAATTGGCGTCATCTGCAAACTTACTGATGCTGGACTCAATCCCCTGGTCCAGATCATCAATAAAGATGCTGAACAGGACTGGGCCTAGCACTGATTCCTGGGGAACACCACTAGTGACTGGTTGCCAACTGGATGTGGCACCATTCACCACCACTCTCTGGGCCCAGCCCTCCGGACAGTTCTTGACCCATTTCAGAGTGAATCTGTCCAAGCCATGAGCTGCCAGCTTTGCCAGGAGCTTGTTGTGGCAGACAGTGTCAAAGGCTTTGCTGAAATCCAGGTAGACTACATCCACAGCCTGCCCCACATTCACCTGGCAGGTAACCTGATCATAAAAGGAGATCAGGTTGGTCAGACAGGACCTGCCCTTCCTAAACCCATGCTGGCTGGGCCTGATCCCTTGGCCATCCTGTAGGCGCTTTGTGATGGCACTCAAGATGACCTGTTCCATGACCTTGCCTGGCACTGAGGTCAGGCTGATGGGCCTGTAATTTCCTGCTTCCTCCTTCTGGCCCTTCCTGTGGATGGGCATCACATTGGCAGCTTCCAGTCTTTGGGGACCTCTCCAGTGAGCCAGGACTGTTGATAAATGATGGAGAGCAGCTTGGCCAGCTCATCTGCCAGCTCTCTCAGCACCCTAGGCTGGATTCTATCAGGTCCCATGGACTTATGATGATCCAAGTGGCTCAGCAGGTCCCTTACTGCTTCTTCCTGGATTACAGGGGGACTATACTGGTCCCTGGCTCCATCTGCCAGTTTAGGAGGCCAGTTGTCCTGGAGACAACCTGTCCCACTATTGAAAATTGAGGCAAAGAAGATGTTAAGTACTTCTGCCTTTTCCTCATCCTTTGTTACTATATTCCCCTCTGCATCTAATAAGGACTGGAGGTTGTCCTTGCCCCTTCTCTTGCCATTAATATATTTATGGAAACATTTTTTACTCTCCTTAACAGCAGTGGCAGCCTAAGTTCTAAGTGGACTTTTGACTCTGTAATTTTTTTCCTACAAGACCTAGCAACATCCTTGAGCTCTTCCTGGGATACCTTCCCTTTTTTCCAAAGATGAAAGGTGATACACTCCCTTTTTTTCCCCTTAATTCCTTTAGAAGCTCCTTCCCCATCCAGTCTGGCTGTCTCCCTCATTGGCTCATCTTCCGTCACACTGGGACAGCTGCTCCTGCACCTTCAAGAGTTCTTTCTTGAAGCAGGTCCAACTTTCCTGGACCCCTTTGTTTTTAAGTTCTGTTTCCCAAGGAACTGCCCGAGTTAGTTCCTTACATAAGCCAAAGTCTGCCCTTCAGAAGTGCAGTGTGGAGGTTCTGTTGATGCCCCTCCTGGTTTCACCATATATTGAAAACTCTGTAATTTCATGGTCACTGGACCCCAGGCAGCCTCTGATCACCACATCTCCCACCAGCCTTTCTCTATTTTATGAACAGCAGGTCAAGCAGGACTGCCCCCCGGTAGGCTCATGTAACAGCTGAGATAAGAACTTGTCCTCCACACACTCTAGGAACCTTCCAGACTGCCTCTTCTCTACAGTGTTAAAGTCCCAGCAGATGTCTGGCAGGTTAAAGTCTCCCACAAGAACAAGGGCAGGTGATCTTGAGGCAGCCTCCATCTGCTTAAAGAATAATAAATCAATCTCTTCTTCCTGGTTGGGTGGTCTATAACAGACTCCAACCAGGATGTCAGCCTTGTTGGCCTTCCCCCTTATTCTTACCCATAGGGACTCAACCTGATCATCCTTAATCTCTACTTCCATGATGTCCAGAGCATCCCTAATATATAGGGCCTCTCCTCCTCCCCTTCTCCCTTGCCTGTGTCTCCTGAAGCATCTGTAGCCATCGATTACAGCTCTCCAATTGTGTGAGTCATCTCACCACGTTTCTGTTAAGGAGAGCTTCAAACATGATAGCCTGAAGCTTAACTATGCTTTTTAATTATGTTAAGGCAATTTGAATGAGCCAGTGTGATAGACTGCAACCACACCTTTGGCATGCCAACACATATTTCTGGAGGGGAACTCTAAGCATGCAACACATAGCATTTTAGAATAGAATATTTTGCATACTATCATTTTCAGCCCACATGATGTATTCAGGAAAGCAGCAGCTCATCATCCCTAAAAGAATGTCCCTCATTGCTGTAAGATAAAAGGACAAGAGCAATGCCTAATGGACTGCATCTCAAACTTCATAACTTTGTCAGTGGTCAAGGGGAAGTGATTCATATCCTCATAGCACTATGAATATGTCAATCTGTTCCTCCTCATATTGTTTTCAGACTTCACTCAAGAATGTGATAGCTTTGACTCCTCTATCCATGATCTCCCACAAGATCCAGGTGATAAGTTTCCACACAGAAGATAGGCCAGTTTTCCCTCACCTAGCTCTTTGACTTTGAAGCACTTCTTGTAGCAAAAAACATTGCTATCAAGCACAGTGCTGCACCAAAACTCTCAGCCTTTTCTCTAAGCTACTATCCCCTACACTCTGTCAGAGAATACTCCTAAGAAGTAGGACTGTTTTGAGCATTTGTGGGTCATCAGGCCTCTGACTATGGGCCACTTAGCTTTGATGAGGATAATATGAAATATACTAATGAGTAAGCACGTCTTACTATTCCTGCATCATGACTTGTTTGAAGAGACTGTCAGGCAGCCTCAGTTTCGTAGACTAGATAGCACCTGCTCTGACCTTCCAGCTAAGACATGTGTGTTCCCTGGGCTGTTTAAAGCAACATGAGATGAGACATTGAACAATTTAAATAATGTTTTTGCTAATTTGGTCATTTTGACTGGCATGGTGTCAATGATGAAGACAGAAAGCTTTTCCACTTCTGTCTACCCCTTGGGTAACAGATTGTTATAGTTGCATGTATGCTGTTGAGGCACATGCAGTGAAGAAGGCACCATCTAAACCAGTCAAGAAAGGTTTGAATTTGTGTGCTGTGAAGAGGAGCCTCACAGTTTCTGGCCACAAAGAACAGCTGGACTAGGAAACACAAATTACAGTGAGAATAAGGAAATACTGGTAAAGGCCACCTGATGGGATTGAATATGATCACTTTTACATGCATGTGTGTATCAAATCAGATAAGATGCAGGAATTATCTAAATAACACTTTGAGGATGAATTCCAGGAGCGGGTAATTGCTCTTTATTCTCCCATAGAAAGCATCCCAAATATCCAGGAGTAAGAGGAAGCAGTTCCTCTGTTGCTTCTTTGTCACCTAGTTGCACTGTGGAAAGCAGAGGTGACTGGGCTAAGTGTTGGAGTGCTCCCTTTCTCTTTCCTCCAAGTGAGAGTAAAGTTAGAGCAGTGTGGGAACAGAAAGTGCATCAATCATCTTCCCAGATGAAATCTAGGAATCCACTTGAAGATTACATTTTCACCTTAATTGCCGTCAGTTCCCTCTAAAACTGGACAAATTCATATTCCCTTTGTTTGCACAGGAGATGTTTTGCAAGTAACCTGTGAAATAGGTAGCTTTAAAGACAGCTAAAAATCTTGGGCTTTTGGGCAATGATCATGCACTAGTGGAGTTTGCAGTCAAGAGATATGGGACAAACAAGGAGCAGAGACAGGACTGTCTGTTCCAGGAAAACAGAATTCCAGCTCCTTAGGGAGTTAGTCAGTATGACCACATGGGAAAAGAACCTCAAGCAGAGCAGAACTGGCAGATCTTTAAGGACATTATCCTTAGAATGGAAGATCTTTTGATTCCAGTGTTTAAGAAATCAGGCAAGGAAGGGGAGAGACCAACATGGCTCTGGTCAAAATAAAGATCAAGAGGGAACTGCACAAACAGTACAGGGACAGGTAAACTGGGAGGAGTATAGGAACACCTCCTGGTTGCATAGAGATGAGGTCAGGAAGACTAAGGCATGGCTAGAGCTGAACCTGGCAAGGGACACAAAGAATAACACGAAGAGCTTCTATAGGCATGTCAATCAGCAAAGAGAGGTTAAATAAAGCATTCCTCCCTCTGAGGAATGAGAATAGGGAGTTGGTATCAACAGATGAGGAGAAAGGTGAGGTACTCAATGATTTTTTGGCATCAGTCTTCACTGGCAGTTTTGTGCTGTCCCACTCCAAAGTCAATGCATCACCAGGTGCAGGTCAGCAGGATAAAGTCCCTCCCACTATAAGGGAAGATCAAGTTCAGGACCACCTGAGGAACATACATAAATCTATGGGACCTGATGAGATGCATCCCAGAGTTCTGAAGGCATTGGCTGATATAGTTGCAAAACCACTCTGCATATTATTTGAAAGTGATGGCAGCCAGGTGAAGTGCCTGGAGAATGAAAGAAGGGAAACATTACACCCATTTTTAGAAAGGATAAAAAGAGGACCCTGGAAATGTCAGCCTCACCTCTGTGCCTGGGAGGGTCGTGAAACAGATCCTCCTGGAAGCTATACTGGAACACATGGAGGACAGGGAGGAGACATCCAGTATGGCTTCACTAAAGATAAGTCCTGCCTGGCCAGGTTAGTAACTTTCTGTGCTGGTTTGAGGCTAATTGAATTATCTTAATGAAAGAAATTAGATTATCATCTGTGAAAGAAAAATAATGGTGATGTCTGTATTACCCATTCATTCTGCTGGGACATATAAAAAAGGACATAAACAAAGATAAAGTCAGTCTCTGTCTGTCTGTCTGTCTGTCGTCATATTAACTCTTCTGCCTGAACCTGCATATTCCCAACTAATCATTCTGCTTCTGACACCTCCTGAGATTCTGAGATAAGGGAGGGGGTGGAAAGAAGGGGGGGTGGGGATGGTTGGAAGCCCCTCTTGGCCAGTCTGGCTCCTGGGGGTTTGTTTTTCTGTATTACTTTTAAGTTGTATATTACTGTGTATAGTTGTAAATACCTGTAATATATTGTATATATGTGCATGTAAATTGTGCTAAGCTGTAAATATAAAGCTTCATTCCTTAACTTCCATCTGGCTGAGTTAGTCTGGTTAATCTAGTGGGGGGGGAAACTTCAAACCCACTACACTTTCTATGATGGTGTAACTACGTCAGTGGACAAGGGAAAACCAACAGATGTCATCTATATGGGCTTTTGTAAAGCCTTTGACATGGTGCCCCACAACATCCTTCTCTAAGCTGGAGACATATGGTTGTGATGGGTGCACCATCCAGGGGATGAGAAATTATTTGGATGATCTCATTCAAAGGGTAGTGGTCAATGGCTTGATGTCCAGATAGAAATAAGTAACAACTGATATCACTCGAGGGTCTTTACTTGGACCAGTGCTGTTCAATATATTCATCAGTGATATAGACAGTGAGATTGAGTGCACCCTCAGCAAGTTTGTAAATGATACCAAGCTAAGCATTGTAGTTGATAAGACTGAAGAACAGGATGCCATCTAGAGGGACTTGGACAGGCCGAAGACATGGGCTAAGGAGAATCTCATGAGTATCAATACGGCAAAGTGCAAGGTCCTGAACCTAGGTCAGGGCAACCCTCAACATCAATACAGGCTGGGGGATGATGAAATTGAGAGCAACTCTGCAGAAAAGAACATGGGGGTACTGGTGGACAAGACCCTGGATGTGAGCCAACAATGCCCACTTGAAGCCCAGAAGGCAAATTGTATTTTGGGCTGCATCAAAAGAACCATGGCCAGCAACTCGAGAGAGGTGATTATGCCCCTCTGCTCTGCTCTGCTCTGCTCTGCTCTGCTCTGCTCTGGTGAGACCTCACCTGGAGTACTGTGTCCAGCTCTGGGGCCCCCAACACAAAAGAGACATGGATTAGGTCCAGAGAAAGCCAAAAAGATGATCAGATGGATGAAACACCTCTCCTGTGAAGACAGTCTGAAAGAATTAAGGCTGTTCAGCCTGGAGAGGAGAAGGCTCCAGGGAGATCTTATAGCAATATTTAAGTATCTGAAGGGGACCTACAGGAAGGCTGGGAAAAGACTGTTTGGAAAAGCTTGTAGTGACAAGGTGAGAGGCAATGGTTTTAAACTGGAGCAAGGCAGATTTAGGTTAGACATATGGGGGAAGTTCTTTACAATGAGAGTGCTGAAACACTGGAACAGGTTTTCAAGGGATGTGGTTGAGGCCCTGTCCTTGTTGACATTAAGATTAGACTCAGTGTAGCACTGGACAGTCTGATCTAGCTGGAGGTGTCCCTGCTGACTGCAGTGGAGAATGGACAAGATAACCTTTGAGGGTCCCTTCCAATCCAATCCAATCTAATCTGTGAATCTGTGAAATGTCAAAAGATGGGAGGCAAGCACTGCTTGAGATGTCTAATCCTGACTGTTGGAGGTTATTAATTCCAAAGTACATTACCTTTCTTTATAAATCCAAACAATCTTTTATGTTTTCTTGATATCACACACTAAAATACTTCACTTTAGAAAGATATCATTATTTTCTCCCTTTTTTTCCCTCGCACAGAGAGCATTTTATGTGCCTATACAGTGACTATATATTTTTGTCATTTTGTGAATTACCAGATTCACAATGGGACTGCATTTATTACAGGAACTGTGAAGAAGAGGGAGATGTAAAAAATATATATAGAAACATCCAAAAGACTACATCTGGTGTCTGTTTCTATTTGAGTATTTATCCAGAATGCATGTGTGCCTATACAGCCAGACAGTGATATCAAGCAGTGACTCCCTTTGAGCTTACAAGGTGGTAGATGTCAAAATTCTTCAGCAAGTAACAGCTATTTGGACATGCTACCGAATGTGATATTCCTCCAAAATACTTCTGTTCATTACGACTGTGTGCTAGTTTGCACCTAGCTAGAATGTTTTGGTGAGAAGAACTAGATTATAGGCTGTGGAAGGAAAACAAGGCTGATGTCTACCTCACTCATTGGCTTGCTGAGGTGTATAAGAATGAGAATCAAAATATAGATAACTCTCTTCTTCTGCTGGGGAACTGGCTGAGCTACATTTCTCTTTAGCCTCTCTCTGCCGTTTTTTTCTTTCCTAATCCACTTTGCTTCCTAACCCCCTGGCCGAACCTCCATTCTTCCTTAGGACTGGGGTAAGGTTGAGAGGGGTAGGGGGAAGGTGAAGGGGTGGTTGGGACCCCTCCTGGGGACTCAGGTGTCTGGGAGGGGTGTTGTCTTTCTGTACTACCTTTTATCTTGTATATTTCTGTATATAACTGTATATACTGTAAATATCTGCTTGTATATTCTGCTAAGCTGTAACTAATAAGCTTCATTCAATTTCCAGAGCCGTCTGGGTGATTTCCACAGTGGGGGGTGGGGGTGGGGAACACCCAAACCATCACAGACTGTCACGAAGAAACCTTGGATGGAATTTGGATGGTCAGTTATTACTAACCCATTGTGGCTCAACTGCCTCTTCCATAGAGCACATAAGAATAGTGCTAGTTCTCTGAGCAGTGTTAAGGACTCAGTATGCTTCATAAATCCAAGCACCATCAAGAGACTTCTGTTATGAGTACCTTGGTTTTGAGAATATATCCGCACCAAGTGTGTGTTTCCTGTGGTTTGCTGAATGCAAAGAGCATGGAAGCTTTAGTTAACCAATCAGAATTAAAGAAAGAGCACTAAAATCAGAACCTGAAGAATACATCCTGCCTTATCACTGACATTTCCTACTCAAGCCACCTACAGTTGTGGCAGATGCATGGCTAAGACAGGGAAGAGCAAGGGAACAATTCTAAATCCTGTAAGATTTTCATTTTTTGTAATGATTATGTAAGGTTTTTTGTAAGGAAAGATCTACTCCACTGCTAGTCACTCAGGACTTTATGTCATAAATCCATGTTCTAGGCTGTATGTGAATATTCTGACCTTCCAGGCTGTGGTGGGGTTCTCTGACTGGTGGTCACCTCAGAATCACTTGTTCATTGAATTTTCAGAAGAAATGGCATGACCTTGGGGTTTTTTAAAGTGTAAACTGAGAAAAAAAAAAAAAACACAACAAAACATTTCTCAAAACTGAATAATTCTTACTATTGTTTTGCTGAAAAGATACTTGTTGGCTCACAAAAGCAAAATTAAATTACATGGACAGTGACACTGAGTGCACCCTCAGCAACTTTGCTGACAACATCAAGCTGTGTGGTGCAGCAGACACGCTGGAGGGCAGAGATGCCATCCAGAGAGACCTGGACAGGCTGAAGAGGTGGGTACAAGCCAACCTCATGAGGTTCAACAAGACCAAGTGCAGTGTCCTGCATCTGGGTCGAGGCAACCCCAAGCACAAATACAGGCTGGGCAGTGACTGGCTGGACAGCAGTCCTGAGGAGAGGGACTTCATGAGCCAGCAATGCGCACTTGCAGCCTGGAGGGCCAACCAGATCCTGGGCTGCATCAGGAGAAGTGCGGCCAGCAGGTTGAGGGAGATGATTCTCTCCCTTTACTCTGCTCTGGTGAGACCCCACCTGGAATACTGCATCCAGTTCCGGAGCCCTTATTACAAGAAGGATGTGGAGATGTGCTGGAGCGTGTCCAGAGAAGGGCCACTGGGATGATCAGAGGGCTGCAGCAGCTCTCCTGTGAGGACAGACTGAAAGAGTTGGGGCTGTTCAGTCTGGAGAAGAGGAGGTCCCAGGGTGACCTTATTGTGGCCTTTCAGTATCTGAAGAGGGCCTACAAAAAAGCTGGGGAAGGACTATTCAGGATATCAGGGAGTGACAGGACTAGGGGAAACAGAGCAAAGCTGGAGGTGGGGAGATTCAAACTGGATGTGAGCAGGAAGTTCTTCAGCATGAGAGTGGTGAGAACCTGGAGTGCATTGCCCAGGGAGGTGGTTGAGGCCTCACTCTTGGAGGTGTTTAAGGCCAGGCTGGATGGGGCTCTGGCCAGCCTGATCTAGGGTAGGGTGTCCGTGGCCATGGCAGGGGGGTTGAAACTGGATGATCCTTGTGGTCCCTTCCAACCCTGACTGATTCTGTGATTCTGTGTATGTACATGGAATGGGAGAGAGAAATGCCTTTTGTAGTCTCTGTAATGGTTTGCCTAAATTTAGCTGAAGAACTAATATCCAAACCCTGGAATTTTTTTTGATACATGCTGTACTATTTATTTGGAGGATAACAGCTACATTTTCAGAAGCCTCCAGGTACATTGAACAGGAGTATTTTTTTAGTGCCTACTACAGGGGCCAAATGTGAGGAGCAGGAATAAACCAAAAAAAGGGCAGACTGAAGGAGAGCACAAGTGACATGAGAATAAGGGCCAGGCTGCAAGGGAGACATGTAGGAGGAAGCAAGTACATCAAGTACTGTGCTAGTCAGAGATTTGGTGTTACACAGATGCAGGAACTACCTTCACAGGCAGAGCCTTGTGACTTTGACACAGGTACAATGTACTGCAGGAGAAGATGGAGCTGTTCTGCAATCAAGCCTGGTATTTTTTTCTTTAATTAGAGTTTCTTTCTGCTGTCCTTTAATAAATATTACCTGTGTATGGATGCAAATCTTAACACTGACAGCTTTTGGAGGTAAAAAGTCTCAGCAGTTTAGCTGCAGCTGTTAATTTGTCCTTATTTCAAAAGGGCCATTGGAAAAACCACAGTTTCACTTTGAACTGGTGGTAGGATTTATCATGCCATTTTACAAAATCATACCCCAGAAATAGTGCAGTACAGGATCTTTTTCATGGAAACACTGTGCAGATTTGTCATTGAATCAATACACTCTTCAAAACTTTTGGTGCTGTTGTAACATATCAGACAGAATTCATTCCTAGGTGATCAGTTCCTAGATGCTAATCAATAATTTGGGCTTTTTTCCTTGCACTCTGAATTTCTTCTTCTGTACCTGTATATTTTTCACAGTGCTGTGGCTGAGGCTTGTCCATTACATGTATGATGCTGCTTGAAACAGAAGTTAGCCCACTAATTTTAAAAGGCATGATCAGCTTCTCAATATACAGATACACGACAATCTTCCCTCATGGAAGCCTTAAACTGACCTGTAATTAGGGATGAGATTAAGCTTTGACACCAAATCTTTTCTCTCTTTCCAATCTTCTATCATCCTAGCGGTGAAGAGTTGGGTTTTTTTTTTAACTGTTCCCGTGGGTTATAAGATACATATGGGGGATTAAAGGTTTGAAGAAAGCTTTAGCCTGCAAAATCTTTAAGAGCATTTGCCACCTAGCAACAGCAGGAACGTGTGTCTCCTTCGAACAATCTGCAATTGTGTGATTCAGAAAAAACCTCCACAGTGTTTATAACCACGATAGTAACTTATGCAGGAAGGGAAAATGCAGCAAAAGGCTCCAGTTACATCACTGACAAAAGGATTTCATTACCATAAGAAGTCCCTAACTGGGTGACAAATAATCAAGATTAAAAAGAATGTGTGAGACTAGCAGAAAAGGGAAACAATGATGTTCCTATTATAGCCCTGGCCTTTGCAATAAATGATATGTCAGCTTTTTCATTCTGAATTGTGCTGAATAACTTGGTGATTTTAGTTCATCAGCAAATGAATACTTAGATTAGAAGCTATTTTCCTTTCAAATTTGCATTCGCTAGCTTAGTCATGCAATAAATACCACATCCCTTGAAAAGTTTGAATTATTTGTGTATTGTTTTTCAATACACTATATATAGATGTTAGCAATTTCAAAATACTCGTAGATACTCTGCTAGTCTGCACGGATATGTGAGGCAAGCACAGGAAATACACAAGAGGAAGGGTAACAGCAACATGCGCTATCAAAGTCCCATTGGTCTGCATCTTGTGATGCTAATGAGGTAGCAGGGGAAAATTACACAGATGCTAATGTGCACGGGTTCTGTTTAGACAGCTCTCCTGCCTAAGTCAGTGCAACACTTAAGAATATATTTCACTGGATATCAGTTATCTCAGGTGTCCTATTCTCCTCTTTTTTTTTTTCTTTTAACCTCCTTAGAGAAAAGAAACTGGGAATATCCAAGGACACTGTGTCTTTTATACTTCTCAGACCTCCAAACTGTTGAGACTTGCTAGGGAGTTTTATCTACGTGACATTGTTAAGTTAACCTGGATCTGGTCTAAAAAAACTTGGACAGCTTCTAAACTCCTGTTCATAATACTGCTTAAAATTCCCTATTAACAGGGTACTAAAAATACTTTGTTTCAGTATGCCCTTTGCAAAACACAAGTTGTAGTTTCTCTGTTAGCCAACTTAAACTTGAGAAGACAGTAATAATATGCGTTGTTATCAAATACATTTTAATGCTAAAATCTAGATGATGTGTTGCTGCTAAATTAGATAATTGTACTATTTGGAGAAATCTCTATGCTCACCCCTTACAGGCAGCTGGTGGAATTTAGTCCTGCTTCTGGCAGCAAGAGAGTACATGCTGGAGTATCAGAATTGGAGCAGAAAATTGTAAGTGCAGCTGAAATGGAAAGGGAAGCAGCGAGCTATTTCCAAGGGAACACAAGGATTGTTGTAGTAAGTACATTCAGTGAGTTTATACTAAATAGAAAAAGTTTCAGAGAACGTAATGGAAACAAGTAGAAATTTAGAATCCACTCTTTTCAATACTCTTCAAACTACTAGAAGTGGTTTATAGAACTTCACATTTGTACTGATTTGCTCGTGCGATACCAACCAGTCTTTTGACACATCACAATACAGACAGGCCCTAGAAGGCAAAAGTTTTCAAAGCAAAATGAGGTGTGGAGTACAAATAGCATATTGAATAGAATAGAATCAACCAGGTTGGAAGAGACCTCCAAGATCATCCAGTCCAACCTAGCACCCAGCCCTATCCAGTCAACTAGACCATAGCTCTAAGTGCCTCATCCAGGCTTTTCCTGAACACCTCCAGGGACGGTGACTCCACCACCTCCCTGGGCAGCCCATTCCAATGCCAATCACTCTCTCTGGCAACAACTTCCTCCTAACATCCAGCCTATACTTCCCCCAGCACAACTTGAAACTGTGTCCCCTTCTTCTGTTGCTGGTTGTCTGGGGCTCACGTGGGCCTAGCACCCGGCAAGTGTGAGCTGCACACGTGGGGGCTTATACAACCTAAAGCCTGGGCAGGCCAGACTCCACAGCACCAGGCCTGTTGTGCCCCTCTGTACTGGCCATGTGCTCAGCCCTGACTAAGAGCAGGAAAAAAACATGTCCAGGCAGGGCAAGGCATATGCAAGTCTGTTTTTGGGCCTACGGGCCCTCCACGACACTGGAGCAGCTCATATTATGTTTAGCAGTGTTCCTGCAGGTTTACCTTTCATGCCAAGCACAAAGAGAGTCTAGTCCTCTTAAGGATTTAAGCAGAAATGTTTCTTCACTCCTAATTGTCTTTTCAATATC
The DNA here is from genome assembly GCA_013400475.1 of Tricholaema leucomelas. NCBI lineage: Eukaryota > Metazoa > Chordata > Aves > Piciformes > Lybiidae > Tricholaema lacrymosa > Tricholaema leucomelas. Next base: position 40,479 of record WAAF01008980.1, on the reverse strand, counting down.
TGAAGATAGTTTAAGACCCTTCTCCCCAACACCTTCCTAATGAAAACTGAGTGAATACTTTTTTACTCCTAACTCACAAGTAATTTTGGTTCCTCTTAGAGCCTTCTTAAAAAAAAAAACACTAGTCATATAAGCAATATGGGTTTTACAGAAAGATCACCATTCCAAGGACACCTTATAACAGGCATGAGCACCTGTCTTCAGACAGGGATTTTGTGTGTGGTGGCTGATCTCAACACACTTAATGTGCACGACGAAATGGTGCTGTGGGCATGCAGTTTGTATCTCTGTATTTTATAGCTCTTATTACTACTCCTTTACAGTTAACATTCTCCTCATTTTCTGAAGTTTGTTATTTCTTAGGATACTTTCCCCTCCCAGCTTTTATGAAGAAGAAATGTCTGGAGAGGAGAAGGCTCCAAGGTGACCTTATTGTGACCTTTCAGAGTCTTAAGGGGGCCTACAAGAAAGCTGGGGAGGGACTTTTTAGGATGTCAGGTAGTGATAGGACTAGGGGCAATGGAACAAAGCTAGAAATGGGTAGATTCAGACTGGATATTAGGAAGTTCTTCACCATGAGGGTGGTGAGACACTGGAACAGGTTGCCCAGGGAGGTAATGGAGGCCCCATCCATGGAGGTGTTTAAGGCCAGGCTGGATGAGGCTCTGGACAGGCTGATCTAGTGTGAGGTGTCCATGCCCACGACAGGGGGGTTGGAACTAGATAATCCTTGTGATCCCTTCCCACCCTGACTGATTCTATGATTCTTATTAGACTGAGAATTGTTTGTCATATTCCTCATTTTAATGCACTGCTATCTTTAGTTGCAGTCCTCTAGCAAAAAGCCCAACAAACTTTGGCTACCTTACACTTCTATTAGGATTCCACCGAGGGAATTTCTTTGGTGACAGTCAAACCCCCTCAAACACCAGCCTAAAACCCTCCCTGTAGAAGTCAGCTGTCATCTCCCAAGTCCTCTGGGTCAGGTGCAGGCCAATAAAAGGCAATTTTGTAAATCTTTGTTTCCTGTAGCCCATATTCTCGTAATCTCAAGTTCTGTTCTTCTGGCTTCCTACTACCTGGTAACTTTTGTAACTGATCAGTGTCCTCTGTTCAGTGCAGCAGATGCTCTTGACTTTTGTCAGGCTAATATGGAAAGATTGCTAGAAGGAATCAGGTGCAGGGAATGTGCACTTACTGAACCTTACAGTATTTATAGCCATCACGATTCTGCTTCTGTCCTGTGCTCTTCAGGTCGATAGTGAGAGGCATTTCATCACAATTTACTCAGCTCTTTCTACATTTATTTCCTTTCTACTGAGAGGGATGCAGATTAGAGGTAAGGGGAGGGAGGAAACACTTCCCTGCTCTCTGTGATTATGTGATGCAGCTGCTCATCCTGAGCAGTGTTGATCAAGTAGCTCAGCAGCTGTAAAGACTGACTTCACCTTCTAAAGATGAATATCATTTATGCCTCTGCTTTTCAGAGATATAGACTCTTTCAGTCGAAAATCAATGACAGCCTCTGACAGAAAAGAAGTAGGAAGAAAATACCTTCCCCTTGTCCTCCTTTGGCACTTTCGCTTCAGAGGATTTGGTCAATGACTTTCTGGGGAATGTTTTTATAGAGTTTGCCCTTTCATCCAAAGAATGCACTGAAAGCTGATTCAATCACAGTTAGTGCTTCCTTTTCTGGATTATTTGTGTGAGGCTGCTGGGAGAACTGATATGTTCAGTTCCCTGGCTTTCACTTTCTATAGGTCCCAACACTGGAGAGCATCTTAGCTTAAAAGAAATAGCAAATAGTGTTATTGCCTGCAGGAACTCATACTACATCCCCCACCAAACCACCACCACCTCCTCCCCCCAAAAGAAGAGAGGATACACATAGTTTAGCTGAGTAGATGTTTTAATGATTTCTAATTGAGTCATGTTGCTGTGTACACTTTTACCCTTATCCAATGAATGACACAATATTTTGAAACTCTTTAAAGGGAAACTTGGAAGAGTTTGTAAGGTGGGAAAGTAAGACTGTATTAAGTTCAGTCTCAGTAGAAGACAATACAGGGAACTATGTTCAAGGATAAAAGAGCTATATATAAACCATTCCTTTCAAAGTTTTATCTGGGGTCAAGGTCTGGTTAAAATACCTTTCTTGGACTTTTAAATGTTGCCTTTCTTTGTGCTAAGTCATGCAGTTTACATTATATGCTTCCATATTAAAAAAAAATCAATATGAGTCAACATGGACATTTAAATGCTTCATATTTTTCTCACCATGCAGCTCTTAAGCTCCAACCAGTTCATCATTACCATTTTTTCCAGCCAGCTTTAATATGATTTCTTGGAAGAGTTCAGTATTTTCAGAGACACACTTAAAATCTAAGCCTGCTGGCAAACAGAGGTAGACAAGCCTCCTCTGTTCCAGAGCACTGAAGCTCAGAGGACAGGCAAGGCAGGCAGAATAAGAAGGCTTAATGGACAAAGCTTTCTTTTTAGAACAATTTCTCTAATCTCTTTTGTTGAGCTATAAGTTGAAAATATATGGAACTTTTTCATAGAATGATAGAATGGTTTGGGTTGGAAGGGACTTTAAAGATCACCTAGTACCAAACTCCCTGCCGTGGGCAGGTACACCTACTAGAGCAGGTTGCTCAAGGCTCCACCCATCCAGCCTGACTTTGAGCACTACCAGGGTTGGACCCTTCACAACTTTACTGGGCAACAAGTTCCAGTGCCTCAGCATCCTCATGAGGAAGAATGTCTTTTTACTGTCTAATCTAAATTTGGCTTCTTCCAGTTTGTAGCCATTACTCCTCGTCCTGTCATGCCATGCCTTTGCAAAGAGTCCATACCCAGCTGTATATCCATATGTGTCTGTGTGTATATATATGGATGGATACATATACATATATATATGTTGCTGTGCTAGTTTGAAGCCAGCTAGAATGTTTCGGTGAGAAGAATTAGATTACAAGCTGTGGAAGGAAAAGAAGGGTTATGTCTGCTTCCCTCATAGGCTTGCTGAGATGTATAAAAACATAAGTCAAAACATAGATAAGGCCACTTCTGCTGCTGGCAAGCTCCGAGCTGCGTTTTTCTAACCTCATCCTCCATTTTGCTTTTCTAATCCACTTTGCTTCCTAACCCCCCTGGCCAAACTTCCATTTCTTCCTTGGGAACTGGGGTAAGGTTGAGAGGGGTAGGGGGAAGGTGAAGGGGTGGTTAAGAGCCCCTCCTGGGGACTCAGATTTCTGGGAGGGGAGTTGTGTTTCTGTATTACCTTTTTCCCTTGTATATTTCTGCATATAACTGTATATACTGTAAATATCTGCTTGTAAATTGTGCCAGCTGTAAATATAAGCTTCATTCATATTTCCAGAGCCGGCTGAGTCTAGTCTGGGTGATTTCTAAAGTGTGGGGGTTGGGTAACACCCAAACCATCATAATCACCTTACTCCAGTATATATTCTTTGCTCCAGTATATCATGAGAAAAGAACTTTCAGCTATCACTATTTCTGACATAGGTCTTAAGTATCACCAAATGTCAGGGGCTGGAAGGGACCTCAAAAGCTCATCCAGTCCAACCTCCCTGCAAGAGCAGGATCACCTATACCAGATCACAGAGGAACACATCCAGGCAGGTCTTGAATATCTCCAGAGAGGGAGGCTCCATAACTCCCCTGGGCAGCCTGTCCCAGTGTTCTGTCACCCTCACAGGGTTAAAAAAAACAACCTTCCTCATGTTTAAATGAAACTTCCTATGCCTCAGCTTCCACCCATTGCCCCTTGTCCTGTCATCAGGCATCACCGAGCAGAGCCTGGCTCCATCCTCCTGGCACTCACCCTTTACATATTTTTAAACATCGATGAGGTCACCTCTCAGTATCCTCCAAGCTAAAGAGCCCCAGCACCCTCAGTCCCTCCTTGCAATAGAGATGTTCCATTCCCATTGTTGTGGCTCTGTGGTGGACTCTCTGAAGCAGCTCCCTGCCCTTCTTGAACTGGGGGGCTCAGAACTGGACACAATACTCCAGATGAGGCCTCACCAGGGCAGAGTAGAGGGGCAGGAGAATCTCTCTCAACCTACTAACCACAGCCCTTCTAATACATCCCAGAATAGCATTGCCCCTCCCGGCCATGAGAGCACATTGCTGGCTCATGGTCAATCTCCCATCAACCAGTACTTGGAGAAAGCTGTGTATTTCCAAACCTCAGATTTGCACAGGAATCCAGACACACTGGATTGTTACAATATATAGGACTAGGTTACAAAGCTGATTGTTCCCGAAAATGCCTTTGCATCTGAAAGATTCAGGAACTATGTATCAGCTGTGGTAAGGAAAACTTGAAATAGCCATTGTATAGAATTTGAAATGTCTTTGTGCAGCATCATCCACGTGCATACCAGTAACATGGTCCAGAGTCCTGTGATTATCTTATAGAAGACTAGAAAGAGCATTAGTGTTGTTTGTTGACAGCCTATCATGTAATTTATAACAGCCTGATGCAATTAATATAACTGTTTAGGGTTTTTTTTTTGATTATTGTTTTTCCTCTGTAAGTTTTACTGGACAATATTAAGCAATATTTTCTTTATTTTCTTGTATGTGCTGCTGTTTGCTATTTGAAAGCCAAAAATGAGGTTGGTTGTATATTCCCTGGTAATTTTTTTTTTAACTTGGTTGCATAATGGAGCTTTTATCAGATCTTTACAGTGAATATTTTCCAAAGTAGAATCAGAATTACTTTCAGTAAATATTTCATAGTGAGTCTGAAATTAACTTTATGCAAACATATCACAGATGGTACCATTCAACTGAACGAGTGTAGAAAATAATCCATAAAATTGATGCATCAAATTAATTTAAATATTTATGGGGGAAATGGATCTAATATCCTTTTCAACAGATTTTTTTATTCTCTCATAAAAAAATACCAATACCATAAACCTTCCTGCTTAGGGACTGGAGTAATGGTCTCTAAGAAACATGTTTTTACATCATGAAGTAGAGCTCTGCAGCTCCCAAGTTTGTCATCCCTATCCATTTCTCCTTTTACATCATGAAGTAGAGCTCTGCAGCTCCCAAGTTTGTCATCCCTATCCATTTCTCCTTTTACATCATGAAGTAGAGCTCTGCAGCTCCCAAGTTTGTCATCCCTATCCATTTCTCCTTTTACATCATGAAGTAGAGCTCTGCAGCTCCCAAGTTTTTCATCCTTATCCATTTCTCCTAACTCCTCTTAGTTCTTTCATCAACTGGTGTATCTAACCTGTAATCCTTCTCTGTAATTGTTTTCTCTATTTTCTCTATAATAATTTTCTGTGCCATTTCTCTCAAGACTATTTGAGTTAATTCAAACAAGTAGACTATTATGTCATTTTAATGATATGGGTTTGAAAAGATATTTATTATTTACAACATAGTTTTATGGATGCTATTACCCAGTAATGCAGCCCACAAATAACCAAAGCCCTGCCGATGAAATCTCTGTACTTAGATTAGTGTTCTGACGTTGGTCACTTTTTCCATGAAATGAAATTTACCCAGTGAAAAGAAATATTAGCTGGTTCAAAGAGATTGCAGGCAGACTTGTGCCTGCAGAGCTTCCATCCTGTTCTGTTACTCAGATAATCAGATGAGCAGCATGCCCATCACTTTTAGCAGATGAGTGGTGCTGCTGCTGTCTGAAGCGAGAGACCTGGAGGAACCTTACCTGCAAAGGGCTACTTACACCCATAGTGCTGGACTGATGCCCATATGTAGTCTCTTCCAGGAACAGCCTACAGCTTCCAGATTGTTTTTCAGTTAGAACATTACTCAATTTCTAAAAATTTCTGACTTATATTAGTTCTGTTTATCACAGAATCAAACAAGTTGGAGGAGACCTCCAAGATCATCCAGTCCAAAGACACATGAACTGCCTCATTGCTGTCTACAACTATCTGAAGGGAGGCCGTAGCCAGGTGGGAGTTGGTCTCTTCTCCCAGACAACCAGCAACAGGACAAGGGGACACAGTCTCAAGTTGTGCCGGGGGAAGTATAGGCTGGATGTTAGGAGGAAGTTGTTGCCAGAGAGAGTGATTGGCATTGGAATGGGCTGCCCAGGGAGGTGGTGAAGTCACCGTCCCTGGAGGTGTTCAAGAAAAGCCTGGCTGAGGCACTTAGTGCCATGGTCTAGTTGACTGGATAGGGCTGGGTGATAGGTCGGACTGGATGATCTTGAAGGTCTCCTCCAACCTGGTTGATTCGATTCTATTCTATGCTATTCTATTCATCTAGATCCATCAACAGATGAACTATGTTTGCTTATAATTGCTAAGTTACAAAAGATGCTTCTTTACAGTAAGGAAAGCTGAGGTGGCTTTTCTATATTTTAAATATGTAAAATGTTGGGCTACTGGTCTTTGAAGCTGCATTCTGTACTTCCCAGCAAAGCCCTGCTCAATAGCATTTCAGTCTTTACACAGTTCAAATTTTGAGTTGCCTTTCATGTTCTGATTCTGCCACAGTAGTGGTGTTTGTTAAAAACCTAACATGAGAAAAGCACAGGGCTTTCATTTTAAACTAGAACTGTTGTTAACCAAAGAAACACTGTTTGCCATTCCTTTTAAATTAATTTCTCAGGCTGCAATGTGGTCTGTGCAGTTAAAAATGTGGCAATAAAACATATAAATTCATGCACAAGATGTTCCAAGAATGCAGTCAGAAGAGAAAGATACAAAGAGGACTGGTGAAGGATAAAACACTGTGCAGGCTCATTTGCAGCTCCACAGTGAATGCTTTTATGTGGCTGGTGCCTTTCCTCTCCTTCTCAAAAGCAAGAGACTTCCAGGAGAAACTGAGCTTTAAATTCATTTTGGCTTTCCTTACAGGGAGCAATTTACCAGTAGCTACTGCAAAAGGAGATAGTGATTTAGGACTAATTTCTATATATTTAGTTTTCATTTAGCTTCTTAAAAGCAATGCTTTTATTTTACAGCATAGCTGAGAATTTGTTTCTTTCTTTAGTTTACAGACTGAGTTAGGGGAACATAAAGAGTTCACTTTACTTGAAATTCTGCAGCAAATCTGTAGTGAAGTCAGAAAGAGATGCCTGGGTTCCTCTGTCCCCTACTCTAGTCATGAGACTCACTGTGTGTTTTTTTCTGATACATATGTGATAGCTCGTGGAGTTTGAACTGATAGCATTCTGAATGGTTAGGAAGCTGCCTAAGTAGAAGCTGAGTCACTGGTGGATTATATTTTTAACTAGTGTTGTCATCTTGCCATCCACTCTATCCAGCATCAGTTTGGCTGTGTATTTTTTTTACAACCCATCAGTTTGCTTCTGCTCCACTCCTGCCAGAGAGCGTTTCTAAGCTACTCCACAGTACACTCCACTACTTATGCAAATCTCATAGGATGTTATAATATACTGCTTTAAAAAAAGCTAGAAACCTAAGAGCTACATGAAAGGCAGTTAGGCATCATTTATATCTCGGATATCATTCTGCTTTTAGAGGCAAAATACATCAAACCTTACATACACAAAAAAATGTAGTACATGTTTAGTAGAAGGCTCCTCAATAGGCAAAGCTTCAGGCTTGCTTTTACACTGATTATTATTACCATTAATGTGGTGACAAACTATACCAGCCCCCCCAAAAATGGAGAATATATCAGCTCCAAGACATTTAATTTAATTTATTTTCATTTACTTTAATTTCCTAACTGCAGAACAGAAGGATCCCTGTAGAGACAGAGGGAAGCAAGGAAAGAAGCATAAAGGCTGAGTCAAACGGCAGGGTTTTTCAGTTGTCAAGCAAACTGGAAAGTTGACTAATAGAACAGTTACACTTGGTTATAATAGTGCTAAATGGAAAGAACTCCCTTCAAACACTGGTGGTGTTGAATCTCACAGGATACCACTCCAATCTTTGCATAATACAATGAAGAAGCTTTACCACCCTAAACCAAAGGAAACCCAGAGCAGATACTTTTAACAAAAGAATTTAACTGTTGCTCTCTGAACCAAACCCAGAACGTTGGCTTTATGCTAAACAATTCAACCTATATAAAGGAGAAACATAGCTGGCTTGCCTTGGGAACTCTGACTCACAGTGTCAGGCATCCTCCTTGTTCCAAAGGGGAAACAGTTTGCACCACCCTTTTTCCTGGCACAGCCTGTTTCCTCCCCTCTCACACCAGGATGCAACCCAGCCAGCTTAACCATGAGGCTACCGTGCTTTGTGTACTCTGCCCACCTCAAAAAGAGGATAAATCAGTCCACCCACAGCTCCTGCGTTCTGATAGAAGGCAGTAGGTAGTCCTTGATGGTCTGTGCAGGTTCCAAAATGGCTCATAAACGAGCTTCAGATATCTGTACAAATGTTAACGTTTTGGGTAATGTTTCAAACCTTCATAAAAGAAAACAAAATGTCAGTAATCTGACCAATATTTCACTGAGTTTACAATCCTTGGAACATTTTCCAGCAATTTTAATGTTTTAAGAACCTCTTTTGTTCAGATTACTTCAAGTAATCTGAATCAAGTACTTTGTTAAGGGTATCAGAAAAGATGTACCTATCACTTAAATGCAGAAAATTGGTTGCCAAGTCAGAATGTGTCAATGACTTTTTATGCTAGCCTTCTCAATTCCAACTTTCAGTTCTGATTTACTGTTTTTTCCTACCCACTCATGGATGAAATGATGAGTACACTCTCAGTTCTTCTGTAATTAGTTGTTAAAGTTAAGTAATGCATGGGAGTTCAGCTGTAGATATGGTGCTGATCCTTTGTGGCACAAACTTCACGGTCAGCTCGCCTTCCAAGTCACACAAACTATGTCCAAGTCTGTAGCACATCTATTAATTTGGTTCCTAGTTCTGAGAGTTCTGGAAGTTGGAGTTGATGATCCATATGAATCCTTTCCAGCCTGAGATACTCTGTGATTTGAAGTTGGACCTCTGCCTCTGCAAATTGCATACATCTCTTTCTGCTTTCATCAAACGTGGAGAACTGGGTGAAGTATTACAGGTAAGCCTGAATCCCGTGGTTCTCTTCTTCTGTCCTGCTCTTTCCTGAGCCCTCACAAGTGAAATCTAACTTTTCTCTCTCCCATCTGCTTGTTTATGAGTTGAATCAAACTGATGATAGATGACCTTGAGTACTGTGCCCAGTTCTGGGCTCCTCTATTCAAGAGAGGTTGAGGTGCTGGAACATGTCCAGAGAAGGGCAATGAAGCTGGTGAAAGGCCTGGAACACAAACCCTATGAGGAGAGGCTGAGGGAACTGGGGTTGTTTAGCCTGGAGAAGAGGAGGCTCAGGAGTGACCTCAGTGCTGTCTACAACTACCTGAAGGGAGGTTGTATCCAGGTGGGGATTGGTCTCTTTTCCCAGGCAACCAGCAATAGAACAAGGGGACACAGTCTCAAGTTGTGCTGAGGGAAGTGTAGGCTGGATGTTAGGAGGAAGTTCTTCACAGAGAGAGTGATTTGCCATTGGAATGGGCTGCCCAGGGAGGTGGTGGAATCACTGTCCCTGTAAATGTTCAAGAAAAGCCTGGATGAGGCACTTAGTGTGTCTAGATGACTGGATAGGGCTGGGTGCTAGGTTGGACTGGATGATCTTGAAGGTCTCCTCCAACCTGTTTGATTCTATGATTTTGTGGTGATCCCTTACAGCAAATATCCACACACTGCCTGTGCACCTCAGAGCTACACTACGGCAACAACCCAGTCATGTGTTGGGTTCCAACCCACTGAGAGTCTGAGATTGCTGCAAGATGGATGGTTTATGAAGCAGGAGATTTTACAGTGAGCAGGTGTACTAGCACTTTCTGGCCTGCCACAGCTGGTTGAGGATTTTAGTTGAGGAGGCAGAAGAGTTGTTTTAAATATACAAATATCTATCTGGCATATAACTTATTTTCATGTCACACTATTTTCTCCTGTATAATGCTACCTCACAACTCGTGTTCAAGTTAAAGACTTTTAGCTGACGGATCTAGTGGTAGTGCTTTCTGTGCCTTTTGCTGTTGGTTTGGAAGGTGATTTCCCAGCGTGGAGGAAACTGTCATTAGTTCCATTGTGTGCTAGTTTGAACCTTGCTAGAATGTTTTGGTGAGAAGAATCAGATCATAAGCTGAGAAATGAAAACAATGGTGAGGTCTACTTCCCTCACAGTCTTGCTGAGATGTGTAAAGAAGAAAGGCAAAACAAAGATAAAGTCACTTGCTTGCTCTCTTCGCTGGGGAGCTTTGCCTGCTGGGGAGAGCTGAGGCTGCTGGCTGAACTCCATCTTGTTTTCTAACCTCACCCTCCATTTGCTTTGGCTGATTTCACCTTTGCTTCTTAATCCTCTTGGCCAAACCTCCATTCTTCCTTGGGACTGGGGTAAGGTTGAGAGGGGTAGGGGGAAGGTGAGGGGGTGGTTGAGAGCCCCTCCTGGGGACTCAGGTTTCTGGGAGGGCTGTTGTGTTTCTGTATTAGTTTACCTTGTCTATTTCTGTCTATAACTGTATATACTGTAAATATCTGCTTGTAAATTGTGCCAGCTGTAAATATAAGCTTCATTCAAATTTCCAGAGCTGGCTGAGTCTAGTCTGGATGATTTCTAAAGTGGGGGGGGCAGGGAACACCCAAACCATCACATCCTTTATTTTGGCACCCAACGTGGGGCAAATTCATTGTATTACAGTTTCTTTTTATCTCTGCCTGCATACTAAAGGAGACGACAAACAGTGAAGCAATGCCTTCAGCAATAGCCTATCGCTGTTATCTTTACAGAGAATCAGCATCAGTAGTTGTCTCTACGTCTCAGAATCTTATTTCTGTTGCTCCTTGAGAAGGGGAATATATATTTTCTTTTTGTAAAAAAATCTTTTTCTCCCAGTTCATACATCTTCTAGATAGATGAATAAAATGTGGCAAGCCACGAAGATGATCAGAGGGCTGGAGCACCTCTGCTATGAGGACAGGCTGAGAGAGGTGGGGCTCCTCAGCCTGGAGAAGAGAAGGCTTCGAGGAGACCTTATAGTGGCTTTCCAGTATCTGAAGGGAGCCCACAGGAAGGCTGGGGAGGGACTGTTTACAAGGTCTAGTAATGTCAGGATGAGGGGGAATGGGTTTAAGCTGGATGTTAGGAGGAAGTTCTTTACAGTGAGGGTGGTAAGACACTGGAACAGGTTGCCCAGGGAGGTTGTGGCTGCTTCCTCCCTGGAGGCGTTTAAGGCCAGGCTGGATGAGGCCTTGAGCAGCCTGCTCTAGTGGGAGGTGTCCCTGCCTACGGCGGGGGGTTGGAGCTGGATGATCCTTGAGGTCCCTTCCAACCTAAACCATTCTATGATTCTATGATTCTATGACTGAAATATGGCAATGGCTTTGGCAATGACTTCACAGTTATTGCTTCCTGTTTAAATTGTAAAACTTCTGATGCACTCCATAAACATATTTTGTGAGTTTTTCTCTTATGGTGAATTTTCATTATAAAATCCTATATAAATTAATCATGAACATTAAAGGAAAAATTAATGAAAGCTGAGCACACTCTGGATAACTGATCTGGCTGAATTGGATAATATACATGACAGGAAAATGGAAACAGAAAAATTAATGAGGAGTGGATATGAATATGAACTATGTCAGACTTGTTCTAAATCACTGATGTTTGACCAAAAAAAAATCATTCTACAAAGATAACTTCTACAAAAAATCATTCTACAAAGATAACTTTTAACTTTTACTGGCTTTCTGTCACTTTAGTATGAATTATTACTCCTTTGGATGTCTTTTGGGGAAAGAAAGTAGAGATTAATGAAAAATTAGCACATTTATTTTCAGTTAAACTCCAGTAATGAAACACTTATCTAGAGGTGCATTTTTTTTCTCAGCATAGGTCAGGCTAATAAAATAAAAAGTACATGATTTTGTGATAAAAAATACTAGGCAAGAAAAAATATTCTTATTTCATTAGGAGATTTCAGGAGTGGCTGATGTGAGTTGAGACAGCTTCTTTTGAAATGTTTCTATTTCTTAGTTTAAGTTCCTCTCAGGTGGGCAGTCTCCTGTGTCATTAAGCTCATACAGTGCACTGCTGGGGCAAAGGCAAAGGCAGACAGGGAAGCCCAGGCTGTTGAGAAGAATGGGAATATGAGTCACATCAGACACACCAAGGGGAGGCCAAGGGACAAGATAGTTTCAAACCAAAACAAAATGATGTGTTTTTACATTCCTCAACTGAAAATGCTATTTGAAAATGAGTATTTTAGCTTTTTGTTATCATAGACTTTTCTGCAGTGGAATTCCCATGAACAACAAACTGTCATTTTTAATAAACCCTACTAGAAACCAGAATAAATGGTGCACCTCTTAAATACCATTTATTGAACAGCTGCCTAAGCACATCCTCTCGTTCAGACTTCAGCTTCACAGGGCATAGGGGGCTCAAGAGTAATAACTTTCCAAATTGCTCAATTGCTAGTGCTATTTCAGAGGATTTGTTCTGGATTTGTGACATTTCTTGGTCCTGAGTAGCTGGGCTGTCCTATAAGTCCTATGGCAATGCTGGGGGGATTGCAATGGTTTAAGAACCTAGTCAGAGATAAAATGACAGGTCTCAGTGCAAAGCAGCAGACTAAGATTTAGGGGATCTGATTTCCAGTTTTGTGTTCCTAGGTTTTGCTCCTTGCTGGCTTCCTAAGCCTGTATGTCATTTATAGAAATATAAATTTCATATTCATAATGGTGACAGCCACATGCCTTGTCTGTTGGAATGAGCTAGTTGTATTCCATATACAGCAGTTGCCAGAGAGGCCCAGAATATTTAGGAACAGTGCCTTGGCAAATAAGTGCCACAAGGAAAAGAATCCCATCAGCACAATTTTGCTTCTTCAAAGTATATTTCTTCATAATTCAGCCCCTAGAGCTTTATAGATGTTCTTCAAGAGCCTTCCAGTTTCTGCTTTTTCTGTACCAGAGTAGTCGAGACTGTTGGTCCACAGCGTTTGCATTTTGATGTGGGGATAGTGCATCCTTCTGTTCATACTGAACCAGAGCACAGCCTGGAATAACAAAACAAACAAACAAACAAAACCCACAAAAAAACTCACACCAAGCACCAATCAACCAACCAAACAAAATCAAATATCAAATCCAAAGAAACATTTATATTNCCCTGGAGGTGTTCAAGGCCAGGCTGGATGAGGCCTTGAGCAACCTGTTCTAGTGGGAGGTGTCCCTGCCTATGGCAGGGGGATGGAACTAGATGATCTTTGAGGTCCAACCTAAACCATTCTATGATTCTATGATTCTGTATGGATAAAATCATAATCTGAATAATTTTACCTCTAATCTGTATGATACTTCCAAGTATTCCACTTTCTAATATGCACCATAATGCAAACTCGTGTTTGTATATGTTGCTGGCTAAATCCTTGCTCAATGTCATTTTATTTTCTTTGTTTCCACCCAGCTTGTGTCTTTGGCTTCCTCCTTTTAAACATCATCACAGTCACCACTAAGAATCATCGCCTTTCCGTCACTGTTTTTCCTAGAGTTTCCATGAAGGCAAACTCCTGCTTGATGCTGTGGCAATTTTTTCTTCCAAGGACAACAGTTTCTGTTTCTGTTTAAGATAAGATGTTCTTTTTTTCTTGGACATGAGGTGATGACTTCTTTTCTCTTTGGATTTTCTGTGTATTTTATAGGACTGAAGTAGTGAGAGATTAAAGGAAAACTGATTATAGAGCACTGGAAGGATGGCTGGGCTAGGTCTCAGGAAGGTCCTGTGACACCAAAAGCGAATGGTTGAGGAGGAGGTAAAAACTGTGGGACTAACAAATGAGGAAAACCATTAAAGCCTTAGAACTGGAGGTATGCAAGGTGTTGGGAAGGAGCAAGACAGATCACAGGCGGAAAAGGGGAAAAGGGAAGGGAAAGGAAAGGAGGGGAAGGGAAAGAAGGGGAAGGGAAGGGAACGGAAGGGAAGGGAAGGGAAGGGAAGGGAAGGGAAGGGAAGGGAAGGGAAGGGAAGGGAAGGGAAGGGAAGGGAAGGGAAGGGAGGGGAANGTTTGGCCCTGACTGAGGGCCAAATACCCACCAAAGCCACTCTATCACTCCCTTTCCTAAATGGACAGGAGAAAGGGGAAAATATAACAAAAACCAATTTTAAGATAGAAGCAATTTAATAATAATGATAAGCAACACAACAGACTGCATGGAAGTGAAAGCAGATGTGGTGACTTGGCTAAGGTCCCCTTAAGAAAGCCATAGAGTTCTCCAGGAGGACCAGGAAGGTTGAGGAGGTGGACCCTGGAAATTGTATTTTTATTATTCAGTCCCATAATTCTGCTATCAATTTATAAGTGGGCAGAAAAGCCAAATTTTTCTCTTTTTCTCTCTCTTCAGCTCTCTGGAGGGAGTCATTTTCTGGTAAAACAATGGAGGAGTAACCTGCCTCTGGCCTTCAAGGCTGTGGTGGATTTCCTTCTATGTAGTCAGGCCTGTTTGGGCCTCATGGGGGGACAATGGTGGGGCCGGGTGGCAAAAACAAGCACTGTGGTTTGGTTGGAGGGAAGGTTTTTGGGGGATTCTCATGTATCCTCTATCTGTATTAGGTGTTAAGGTGCCATATTTTTCCTGTACACCTTTAAATACACTTTTCTGTATTCCTCTCCAATTTGGTGAGAGCATTTTTGTTTTACATCCTTCGAGAGCAAAATCATTTTATTTCTGCCCGCTCTTTAAGAGCTTAGACAGCAGAGAGAGCTGTTAATCCCTACTTCCCATCAGCAGCTGGTGGTCGATGTTGGGAAGCAGGGCTTTCTACATGCAATGGTTCCTCTGGAGGACAAATGCCGTGGGTGAATATCCACCCCAATTCCTTATTTCACTTAGTTTTTATATCTGGATGCCATTTTATGTGGCATGGAATACGCCTTTGGCCAGTTTGGGTCAGCTGGCTCAGCTGTGTCCCCTCTCAAGATATTGCACACCCCTCAGCATACTCTTGGGGTGGGGAACTGTTGGAAAAACACAGCTTGGATGTTTGTTCAGCAGTAGGGAAAACACTGGTGTGTTATCGACTACTGCTGTAAAACACAACACCAGAGGATGCTCTGGGGACAACTAATGCCAGCTCAGCTAAAGCAAATACAGAAGGGAAGGGATAGCTGTGGCTCTTCACTCAACTATCACTCAGGTTTTGTCTTACCCATGGCTCATACTAAAGCTGGACTATGCTTGGTGCTGTCAGGTGAAAGTGGGAGCAACGTGTACACTGACACAATGGGCAGGAAGAGATAAGGGACATCCTGCAGCCATTATCGCCCACATTTTTGCCACAATCCCTGTGGACAGTTTATTCAGGCTTACAGAGGTTGTATAGACCAAACTTCCAAGCTGGGAGGTAGGTCAACTCACCAAAAAAAAAATACTTTTGGAGTGGATCCAATCTCAGCAGAACTGCTGAGGCTCTTGTGCTCTCTGGTCAGATACCAGGGACACTCATATTATGACAGAGAAGAACGAGGATCCTTGGCTGGGGACCTGTCTTGCACATGAGCGTGTGAGAATGTATCAGTTGCTAAATTTGTGAGTTCAGGAATTTGTGAATCGATGGAGGAGTGAATTAGAAACTTAACAAGTTGTGCTACTCTGTTAAAGGCAGATTGAGCCCTTGTTTCATTCTTAGCTAATGAGCTTATGAACTCAAGTTTGGTTCACAGAGTACGTTGTCCTGCAAATTTGAGAGGTCAAAATGAGCCGTGACATTGGGACTGACACAGTGTGTTAGCAGAAGACAAGTTGTCTTTGTTTGCATGTTTGGGAGAGTTATTGGTTGCTTGGTTTGATTTTACACTGACTGTTATTGCCATTTTTCTTTTGGCTGTGTCCAACAACATTTTTTATCCAGGCATTTTGGACTTTGTCACTTCACTACTTGACATTTTCTGGGGTTTATCTGAGCATAATCTGCTAATGGTGGATTATTACCCTCAAGCCCACCAAATAAATTCCCATAACTCTTTTAAAAAAAGTTTTCTGGGGACTAGAAGATTGTTATTCAATCCCATAATTCTGCTATCTCCTTATAGACTCACAACAAAGTCAGTTCGTTCTCCTTTCCTCCTCCTCCTGCCCTGGGTGTGTGGCAGTACCCAATCTATCGGGAACATGTAAGCAGTAGGCCCCTTGGCTGGATGGAGGCGTTGGGCAGGGGTGGGGAGGATTGGAGCACTGGGGAAGGTAGATTTAGTTTTTTTTGGGGAATGGGGAAACTTCAAGGGGGTTTGCCATGAATGGGGAAAATGCTTTGTAAGATCTATTGCTGTATCTCTCTCTCTAAACACAATTCGGTATTTTTCTCTCCAATTTGATCTGAGAGTTTAATTTCTGTCGCCTATCTTTAGAAAACCCACGATAGGAATAATTTGGTGGCCCGTACGGGGAACAAGATGGTTACTGGTTTGCGTGGACTGAATTGGAGAAAAATACAGAATTAAAGCTTAGGAAAAAAATGGTGCCTCTTAGTGAAGTTGTAATGGAGAGTTGGAAGGCCTGGAGAAGTGAGTCGCTCCCCTCTTGGGTGGCAGAGTGGGGAGAGAGAAGCGGCAGGAAGAGAGCTGAAAGATCTAAGGCTGATGATATGGGACCCCCGCCCCTGAAGCGGCCACGGCTTTTGCTGACCCACGGCAGGGTGCCCAGCGGCACTGCACGGGGCAAGCTGGAGGGGTGGGGTACAGCGGAGCAGGCAAACCCCTGCGTGTTTTGCCCTCTTGATCGGAACCCGCGGGCGGTGGAAACGCAGGCGGCTCCGGCCATGCCGGTAGCCTCTCCTGGACCGGTAGCACCAGGCAGCGCTTCAAAGATGGCGCCACACGGAATAAAACCTCTTTTGAACAAGGTATAACTGAGCATGGGGGAACAGGATGGGAAACAATCAGACCTTACAATGATTGGCTAGGCAGTGGGCACTATTTTAATTTTTTTTTCCCAAAATATTTCTTGCTGCTGTCTAAGATGTGGTGATGACATCAGGTGCTTCAAATTGTCAGGAAATGATCACTCTAAAGTCCTTGTTTATTTCTGAAATCAGCTTTGGATAGTCAAAGGCTGGAGGGATCTGAGGTTTTATTTTGATGAACACCTTACCTCACCCTGTCTCTCCATTTATATTAAACCACAAATATCTTGCACTGTGTATACCTGGGAGGTTAGAAAGGAAATAAACTACCCAATGATGAGATACTCAGCACTGTTGTGACAGACAGAGGCTTGTTGGGGATCAGGCACAAGGACACTTCAATGAAGCATGATTGTTTTCCAAGCACCCATTAATTTATGCATTCTCTTAATTTTCTCTAATGTGCATGTTCTGATTTTTTTTGGGTGCATTTGGTCTCCAACTACCGTGTCTAAGAATTCTTGTCCTCTTCTCTCATTTTCGTCTGCTGTGGCATTTGAAAATCCTCACAGTAGAGCAGAATAATATAAATAGTATGTTTGGTGTCTCATTAACGAAGATTAAAAAAATGGAGTCTACTACATTTCTATATGATTCCAACATGCTTCCTCTTACAGTTAATAATAAGCATAAATTAATGATAAATGACAGTTTAAGGAATAATAAGCATCAATTTGAATGTCTACTTTAACATATAACAGTTTTTTAGCACTGTTCTTAAGCATCTTGCATTTTTCCCTTAAAGGCCTTTCTGCTAATGTCCTTTGCATCATACTGCCACCATTCTCGTTTTCCAGTAACTGGCTTCTGGTGGGACACTGGCAATGCTTAAGAATGATCTCCAAGTCAAAGCACTGCTACTGATCATTGTCCCTTCTCCTGATGACTGATACTGTTAATTAGTTAAAAGGATGATGTAACTGCTCAAAGCACCAAGACTGACAAGTGTAAAATCACTCATTACACCTGACATGAGCAGCTACTGCTCTCATCCCATACTCAAACATCTGAGGCATGTGAAGCTAGGATACCTGCAGGAACTGGGTAGCCAAGAGAATTTATGGGGTCCTTCACTCCATCTTAGGGTGCTGCTGACTTGTGTTTGCATTTTGCCTCCAACTAGCAGTCTGAAGGGTTGCCATCCATCAGAGTACAGAGAGAGCAATATTTATGTCACAGATGTGAAGTTTTAGCTGCACTGTTTCCTCATGTCCTCACTGTTCATGGTAGTTGTGCTGTACTTTGAGTGCAGCTCTCACCCTTGCAAATTCCAGGTGCTTTTAGAAAGCCTTCTCAGGACTTAGGAAACTGTGGATTAAACCATCCAGAAGCTAGTGTCGTTTTCTTCTGCATCTGGAAATTAAAATGAAATTATGGCATTTTTACAGGGTAAAACAGATTCTGTTGAAGATCTTGGAAATCTGCCAGAGTGTCTACGCAGCAGCTGTTGTGAGTTACAGGAAAATGGTAGAGAGCTAAGCAACTGAGACCAACAGCTGCAGAATTATTTTGTACATCAGTCTGGTGCTCTTTTCCTTTGATATGCATCTTTTGTTTCTCATGACAACGCCTCGCTTGTGGGTCTGGGGTGTAGAGCCCCCTGAGTGACAAGAAGGTTCACTGCCTTGTTGTGGTTGGTTGCCTGAAGAGCACTTCCACTGGATTGAGTGGAAATACTTTTATTCTTTTCCTCTGGAGAAGATGTGCAAGAAGTAGTCATTGCACTTTTGGAGGCCCCCAGTGGGTGATACAACTGAAGACTGCTCAGTAAGAAGCAAAGTGCAGCCCCTCTCCTCTTCCTTTGTCTGAGGATGTACACCATTCAGTGAGATACTAATGGAAAATTACCAGCTTCTGCATTGCCCTTGTGAAGTTGGGGTCCTCATATCTGTAGTAATATCTGATGAAGATACTCAGCATACCATAAGAAAAATATTTAGACCCCTAGGACCTCCAGATTTTGCAGTTAGACATTGGCAGACCCCAAATGTCCATTCTGTGTGCTACCTCTAGTCTGTTCCCAAAGTACCAGAAACACTGTTTCATAAGAATGCTGTAGTAATTCATTGTGGGGGTTTGAGGGGTCTCTGAGGATGTAGATGGAATTGCTAGGCAAGATTGAAAGACTCTGGATTTTACAAAAGCAATTACAATTATGTGAACATCTTTGGATGGAAGTGGATAACCGTGCCAAAACATCAAAAAATGTTTTAAGCAGGAACTCTGTAAGATTTAGGTGTATGTTCCCAGTTCCCTCAGATCAGCAATTCTCTTCTGAATCTCACTATATATAGTTCTTCATACTTATTATTATAAAACAACCCAGTTCCAAGCTTGGGTCACATTTCAGTCCTTCAATCATACTTATGACATGTTGCAAATTGGCATTTTTTTCACAGGAGGTAACTGAAAATTTGTTTACTGATACAAAAATGTGAACCCATGTTTCTAAGACCTTAGTTAGGTTGCTGAATTAATCCCTTCTCACACCTTGTGCTTTGTTTTGTTGCATTTCTCAGGTAAAATTTACCTCTGGCAGAAGGATTTGTCACCAGTTCTTTCTCATATTGCTCTCACTAGAGAATCCATCATTTCAGAAACCGCAGCATATAAAATGAAACTGCACCATTAAAAGACTTTTAGCACACTGTAAAAGAAATGTGAGTTGTATCCAGATACCAAAAGTGGGTTTCTATCATCTGCACCTTCATTATCTTTAACCATTGACTGCATTTGAGATATCCTTACCTAACATACAGACATAAAAACTTAACAAACATACAGTGATGTAGAGAAGCTGGAAAAGCTTTTGAATTCCTTTCAGTGGCATTACAGACAACCATTTGGGGTAAATAAGCCTCAGAATATTTGTGTGTTTTGCTGACAAAATGAAACACATCCTGAAATGTCTAGACTTTTTGGAATATAGGAGTGGCTAGAAATCTTTCTTGTGTAACTTTCATGTGAAGAGTTATCAGTTACTTAGGTTGCTTTACGTATTGCACAATCTGAGTGGCTAGAGAGAATCCAACAGTACTGAATTTATTCAGATAGATACTAGAGTATTGTCCTTGTAAATCTATATTAATGTGACTATTGTAGCTATTTCATTCCAATCATTTCAAGTACCAGAGGTCACTGAGAAAAGTGTGGCTTTTTCATCAGTTTGAATTATTTTCTACTTTTGAAGCAATAGATACTATATTTTGTGAAATATATGAAGCTTTTCCCTCCCTCTAAATTATAGGTGAAGGAGTCATCCACTTCAAACTAAATAATCTACTGTTACGATCACAATTTCTTTGCTTGGCACACTTTTTATTGCTTCTATAGAAGTGACTTCTGCCTTTTCATAGAATCATAGGATCAACCAGGTTGGAAGAGACCTCCAAGATCATCCAGTCCAACCTAGCACCCACCCCCATCCAGTCAACTAGATCATGTCACTAAGTGCCTCATCCAGGCTTTTCTTGACATCTCCAGGGACAGTGACTCCACCACCTCCCTGGGCAGCCCATTTCGATGGCAAATCACCCTCTCTGTGAAGAACTTCCTCCTGACATCCAGCCTATACTTCCCCTGGCACAACTTGAGACTGTTCTTAGTAAAGATAATTGAATTAATTTGTATGGTTTTCTCTGTTACTATGCTGTCCTACATCTGACAATCTGGAATGAAAAAATGGGAATTTTGATCTATGTAGAATTCTTCTACAGTGAGGGAGTATCTCTTGTTTTGCTGATGGGATGTTTCAATCATCTTTAAATTCACAGACATCATGTATATACATGTACAATTAAACAAAAATAGAAACACATGAAAGAGACAGCCAAGCCTAATTCACCATCACTGAACTTGCCTCTTCAGTGCCTGTATACACATCCATTACATAGACAGGCATCACATATGACTGCATGTGACATTTTAAGCAGGTAGGATAGCACAATCCTATAAAGGATTATTATAGAGGGTAATTTTAGCCAAAGATCTTAGGAGCAAAGTTTCTGGAAGACACTTAAAGTATCCTCCTATACTTCAGAAGCAGCTGAATTATTATGTATGAATTTTATGGACAAGTATATGAAATTTGGAGTTCAGGATTGAATTCAATCACAAGTCACTCTAGAAGTAAGCACTCACTGTGCTTCCCTCAGCTGTTACTAATCTTCAGAAAAATAAAGAATTCCCATTTCATGGTGGTTTTTGGGATGTGCTCCACTTCCATTGTCTCTGAATCACTCTTGTAGTCTTTGTCTAAAACTCAGAAGGGTCCCATCTTGCTCTCCAGTTCTCTTAAAAGGCCATCACTCTTCTTTGTGCAATGTGACAGTGTGTGTGAGAATACATCAGTGCCACAGTAGAACTCCCACTTGCCGAAATTCTCTTGTATTTTTAGTTTGCTGAGCCTGTTATAAAGCTTCCATAAAGCTCTGGTAAATCCACTCTTTTAGGAAAAAACTAAACCCACAGAAAGCAGAAGGGCTGGTTTCTTTCATGCTTCTGCCCTTCCCACAGTCACAGAATTGTAGAATCAACCAAGTTGGAAGAGATCAACAAGATCATCCAGTCCAGCCTATCCAACCTATCCATTCAGTCCAACCTATCCAACCAAGATCATCCAGTCCAGCCCTATCCAATCAACTAGACCATGGTACTAAGTGCCTCATCCACTCTTTTCTTGAACATCTCCAGGGACATTGTCTTCCATCTGCATCCTACCTATGTATTTTAGGTCATCACTGAAGTCCCAGAATGAGTTACCACTGACTTGTGAGAGCAGTGTTAGCACGTGAAAGACTAAATATGTGCAGTAAAACATATTAGACTTCAAATAATTTAAAGTATTTTTTGTTCCTGTAGCCCTATGTGAAACCTTTGAATGGTTTCATTTTCTGCATTTCCCTAAATGACTTACAAATGCAGGAACAGAAGTGTGGAGGAATGCCAAATGTCATTGGCTCAAATGGAAGTCCACACCCATGACTTGAGCATGTCCAGAGAAGGGCCACTGAGATGATCAGAGGGCTGGAGCACCTGTCCTATGAGGACAGACTGAAGGAGTCGGGGCTGTTCAGTCTGGAGAAGAGGAGGCTTCCAAGTGACCTTATTGTGGCCTTCCAGTATCTGAAGGGGGCCTACAAAAAAGCTGGGGAGGGACTTTCAGGATATCAGGGAGTGGCAGGACTAGCGGGAATGGAGCAAAGTTGGAAGTGGGTAGGTTCAGGCTGGATGTGAGGAGGAAGTTCTTCACCATGAGAGTGGTGAGACCTTGGAATGGGTCGCCCAGGGAGGTGGTTGAGGCCTCATCCCTGGAGGTGTTTAAGGCCAAGCTGGATGGGGCTCTGGCCAGCCTGATCTAGGTTAAGGTGTCTGTGGCCATGGCAGGGAGGTTGGAACTAGATGATCCTTGTGGTCCCTTCCAACCCTGACTGATTCCATGATTCTGTGATTCTGTAACTTTGTATTTCAGGTCTGTAATTCAAGATAGCCTCAGAATAACAGAAAATAATATTTTTTCCTAGGCTTTGTCTTTTTTTCTTTTTTCTAAATTAATTTACTTAAGCTAAACTCCAGTCTGAAACAGGTTTTAGTCAGCAATTAGATCTGTTGGTGCTGTCTGACATAACTCATGTCAGTAGCATTTGACTGGTTCAGCCTTTTCCATATCCTCCTGACAAGTAAATGAAAAATAGATGTCACCCATGGTGATAAAGGTTCTTCTGCCAGTGCTGAGCTCGCTTTTACCCATATTAGGGCAGGACACTAACAAGTATATAAACACCTGTGGGTACCTGTTTATCACTTTGGGAGGAGATATAATTTCACCAAGCCTTTGTTTTCTTCCTGCTCTTGCTTTTCCCATCAGCAGAAGGGGAGAGCAAGCCAGGATATGTTTTAGGTCTATTAGCTTTCCATGACATCTAACCCTGGCTGTCTCTGGCTTTTAGGTGACATTTAGCATGCTTTGGGTGGAGAGTTGAGTAACATAGCCATGTATGTTTAGCATATAATTCAGTGTGCCCAGGTGGCCAGGAGAGCCAACGGCATCCTGGCCTACGTGTGGCCAGTATGAGAGGGAGGTTATTCTTCCCCTGTATTCAACACTGGTCAGGCCACACCTTGAGTACTGTGTCCAGTTCTGGGCCTCTCAATTCAAGAGAGATTTTAAGGTCCTGAAATGTGTCCAGAGAAGGATGACAAAGCTGGTGAGGGGCCTAGAGCACAGCCCCTCACAGAGGAGAGGCTGAGGGAGCTGGGGGTGTTTAGCCTGGAGAAGAGGAGGCTCTGGGGTGACCTCATTGCTGTCTACAACTACCTGAAGGGAGGTTGTAACCAGGTGGGGGTTGGTCTCCTCCCCCGACAACCAGCAACAGGACAAGGGGACACAGTCTCAAATTGTGCCAGGGGAGGTATAGGCTGGATGTTAGGAGGAAGTTCTTGCCAGAGAGAGTGATTGGCATTGGAATGGGCTGCCCAGGGAGGTGGTGGAGTCACCGTCCCTGGAGGTGCTCAAGAAAAGACTGGATGAGGCACTTAGTGCCATGGTCTAGTTTACTGGATGGGGGTGGGTGCTAGGTTGGACTGGATCATCTTGGAGGTCTCTTCCAACCTGATTGATTCTATGATTCTATGATATCATACTGAGAGGTTTCAGCTTTAGCATTAAAATTGCAATTGATTTGGCAAAAGTCCTCACTCAGGACTATAGTATTGATAATCTATTTTGAAGCTGTGTGCTTTGTTGTTTTGGTCATGCTGCATTCATTTTAGCTGAAATAGGGCTGCCTTATCTTTCTACATGACTCCCTCCCCCAGCTGCTTGGCAGGCCAGCTTTGTGGATCTTCACTCCCAGAGGTAACATAAACACCTCTTATTTGCAAGTATCTCAACCTTTTTCCTGAAGCAGACTAAATTAATCTGCATTCCTACCCACGGTAAGGTAGGCACTTATCACACAGTTGGCATAAGCACATTTTGAATAAAAAGGTGTTTTGCACATGGTAAACTAAGAGGACAGCCCACAGCCTTGAAGAGCCATATAAAAAAAAAACAAAGCTGTTTGATTTTGTCTTCTTTGAAGCTGTGTGTAAGTCATGAAGTCTACAGGCAGGTGCTTTCAGACTGGATATTGGGAACTTGTGGAAGACCTGCAAATTGAAAGTTTATTTTAGCTTATTTTAAAAAATGGGTCAGTTTACCACCCTCTTAAAAGTCAGCAGCAGTGTGTGCGTTGGACCCAGCTTGAATGAAGTGGAAGATCATTCCTGGCATATTTTTGCACCTGCACATCTTTGCTGTGAAACTTTGTCCTCACTTGGTAACTAGAGCGTAGCTGACCTGCCAGGAGTGGGATAAAAACCTGCCTTCTGGGTTGCCAAGTTGCACTCTGTGCTGGGTTAGGAACTGGCTGGAGGGCCGAGCCCAGAGAGTGATGGTGAATGGTGCCACATCCAGCTGGTGGCTGTCACTAGCGGTGTCCCTCAGGGATCAGTGCTGGGCCCCATCCTCTTTAACATCTTCATAGATGATCTGGATGAGGGCATCGAGTCAGTCATCAGCAAGTTTGCAGATGACACCGAGCTGGGGGCAGATGTGGCTGGGCTGGAGGGCAGAAGGGCTCTGCAGCGGGACCTTGACCTCCTGGACAGATGGGCAGAGTCCCAGGGGATAACGTTCAATAAGTCCAAGTGCCAGGGGCTGCACTTTGGCCACAACAACCCCATGCAGAGATACAGGCTGGGGTCGGAGTGGCTGGAGAGCAGCCAGACAGAAAGGGATCTGAGGGTGCTGATCGATACCCGCCTGAACATGAGCCAGCAGTGTGCCCAGGTGGCCAAGAGAGCCAATGGCATCCTGGCCTGCATCAGGAATGGTGTGGCCAGCAGGAGCAGGGAGGTCATTCTGCCCCTGTACTCTGCACTGGTTAGACCACACCTTGAGTACTGTGTCCAGTTCTGGGCCCCCCAGTTTAAGAGGGACATTGAGATGCTTGAACGTGTCCAGAGAAGGGCAACGAGGCTGGTGAGAGGCCTCGAGCACAGCCCTACGAGGAGAGGCTGAGGGAGCTGGGATTGTTTAGCCTGGAGAAGAGGAGGCTCAGGGGAGACCTTATTGCTGTCTACAACTACCTGAGGGGTGGTTGTAGCCAGGAGGAGGTTGCTCTCTTCTCTCAGGCAGCCAGCACCAGAACAAGAGGACACAGCCTCAAGCTGCGCCAGGGGAAATTTAGGCTTGAGGTGAGGAGAAAGTTCTTCACTGAGAGAGTCATTGGCTACTGGAATGGGCTGCCCAGGGAGGTGGTGGAGTCGCCGTCCCTGGAGCTGTTCAAGGCAGGATTGGACGTGGCACTTGGTGCCATGGTCTAGCCTTGAGCTCTGTGGTAACGGGTTGGACTTGATGATCTATGAGGTCTCTTCCAACCTTGGTGATACTGTGATACAAGTTACCATCATTAACAGGGTTGCATTTCTCTCCTTGGCAAAGTTTAAAGTAGGTAGCTGAGTTCAGTTTTGGTCTTGTGACCTCTAAGTTTCGATTTTACCTTCTGATTTGGTTTTGTTGCTCTGCTGCCACATGGAGGTTTGAAGTGCCAAGAAAATTATATTGCTGGGAAGGAAGCAATGTGATGGGACACAGAGATTTAGCTTAAACCCATGCAGCATTTTTTGTCCCCATTGGTATTTAGGTCATCCCTGGTAAAATAAAGGGACAGCTGGATATGTGCAGCAGCTATTTTTGGCTTTGGGAACAATCATTTTCAATTAGAGGAAGCTAGTTGCAAATTAAAGAGACCTGTAGCCATCTTCAATTTGGGAGGATTTATGACTCGTCAGTTAGCCTTACAAAGGGTGAGCAGTAAGGTGGAAGGTAATCTATTTTACCAGAATTTGTGAGCTGCATTGTTGCCAGCATTTGCCCAGAAGCAGCATTCAGGCACATCTTGTTCACAGCAGCTGCTCTGAAGTCTGAACAATCAAAACACAGATTTCTCCTGACACCCTGCAACTCAAGCAGGCCACACTGAAGCTGCAGCACACAGGAGAAAACTCCCAGCTATTATTTTCTGTTTATTTACCATGCCTGTGGAACAAACTGTGCCGGCCCTGGGTGATTTCCAGTCCATCCCACCGTGCCTGCGTGGGCATAGGCACTACAGCTCTCTCACAGCGGTGGGACACAGCCAGGCTGCCTTCGAGGCGATGCTGAACAATGCACTGGGTCTATCTCTTTGGAGAGCTTGTGCTACCCGTGGCGAGAAACAGGATTTCCAGCCCATGGTGCTGTGCAATCCTTCCCCTGGATGAGTGATAAGGAGGAGGTTAAACCTGCAGTATGATCCTGCTTCTGGCTGTTGGAGACTTTTGAAGAGACTGTGACTGTGATCATTTATGAGCTGGAAAATTAGAAGTAGCTTTTCTTCTAAAATGCAGTCTCATCAGCCTGATTACAGTGGATGTGAGAACTGCCTGGTTGCAGAAGAGGATAAAAGCTCATTTGGACTTAATCTAGTCCAGTTATGGAGAGAACTATGACAAAACCCACCAAAACATGATTAAGACAGGAACAGTGAGCTGTGTCCAAAGGACAAAATCTGCACCAGAATTTCCAACTCTGTCTGTTTTATGTGTGTTCAGGAACAATTTTACATCAAAGCAAATCTTGTTTTTTATGATGGCTGAGTCAGAAGGCAGTGGGCTTTTCTCTGTAGAGAGCTGTACTGCTTTTTCTTTAGAGAAGCAAGGTCTTGCATGGATGGCATTGAGTAGAAAACAGGAGACCCGCTGGACCAAGAGTCATAAGAAGTGGGATTTCTGGTCCAGATAGAAGTGATTGTGTTGTAAACTACAAAGAGGCTGAGCCAAAATCCAAATTCCTCCTTACAGCTTTCACGGTGTTACAGCAGGTAGCCCCCACTCTGACAGAGTGAAATTAAAGGGCATATTTCAGCCTAAAGGGCCATGAACAAAGCTCAGTGAACTGCATTTTACAAAACATTCCCTATTTCTTTTGGATCTGTGAGCAACTTGGCTGGCACCTTCAAGCCATTAAGAGCCCAAGACTGCTTCGGCGGGGCATGTGTAAGGTCCTTTGCCCTTTGTTTGCAGCTGAGTCTCAGGTTTCATATGACCGCAGGCACTGCAGTTTGAGAAATCTTAATGGGCTCCTTTCTTGAATAGGAATATCCACTTGCCAGGCTAGTTTCCTAATAACTAATAACCTTCTTATCTGGTTTACTTTCCTAAAAACAAATTTTAGAACAAACTCATCATTATTTTCTCCTTCTATTGATTTGCTGAGCCCTTGTTCACAGGTCTGCAGGGTTACAAACCCTCTCTGATCATATGTTAATGAGTCATTAGTACTGACTGTCTGTTAATGTGAATAAATCACCCTTTCTTAGTCACTCTTTGTCCAAATGAAGAAGTCTATTCTGATTTTAAAAAAAAAACGTTGTAACTAGCCAAGAATCATCTAGACAAAATTAGAACAGCACTTCCTCAGGGCTGCCAGGAGCAGGGCTCAGCTCATTCCGCCTCTGCCTGGCTGGTCCTCACTACCGCTGCCTCCTTGTTTTATTCTCTCGTTTTATTTAAGCAAATGCATTCTTTTAACTACTGTTGGAGTCTAAGCATAATCGGGTCTCAGTCAGATTTTAACAACTTTAGAAGGCTAAGAACAAAAGGTCACTGCTGTTATTAACTGGGTAGCTTTCCTGAAGTGTGACTTTTCACTGTAAAACTGGCACAAGGTCATTTAAAGATATTTTTACACTTTTGTTAGCAATGGGGAATTACCTGTTCACTTCTGGACAAGGTCAAATAGCTTGCAAGAGCTACAGGTTAAATATTAAACCATTGGTCCTTCATTTCAAGTAAAAAATTGCAATTGTCTTCAAACACACTTGAACGTTCAGACAGCATCTTGGAACTGGTACAAGGGGGAAACACTCGTCATTAACACAAGAGAACTCTATAAATTTCGAGCGAGACTCTACTGTCTTGCACTTTCATACAACTCTGAAAGAGTAACAAAGGCCAGATATTGCTGTTTGAAAAACAACATACTTTTTTCAAGAGCAACCAGTTGCTTGTGTTATATTCAGGAGGACTGAAGATGCAATCAGATAAGATGGCACAGATTACTTCACAGCTTGCTACTGCTGAAACCAAGTTCCTTTCCCCATGGCCCCTAGATTAATTTCCTCCACTTCCATAAGCCTAGCTGCCTCATTGAAAGTTCAGATAACACCAGGTTAGCCTGGGGAAGAGCTGAGAGGCCGCTGGGGGACGAGTTAGAAGTAGGATACTGGTGACATAAAGGAAGAGAAGGAGAAGCAGTCCTTTTAGCAGCTCTGAGATGCTGGATTAGTTCAGCCTGTTTGGTCTAAAAGGGACCCTACAGTAGATTTGCAGTAGTCTATATTCTCCACTGTCAATTATTATAAATTAGGGTCCTGGGGTGTTTTTGCTTCACTTATAACTTCCTCTTTGATTTGTTTTTTGAAGAGTTTGGTGACATCTAGGATCTGCACCTTATTGTGCTTGGGTCTGTGGAATTATGATTATGCTGATAAGTTTGAAAATACAAACCAAGTTCAAGTTGCCTGTTTGCTCACAGCGTGCAGTAATAGCTACAGCAGGGGGCAAAAATCTGTCTTCTTTTCAGACAGGGACTGTGTGCTTCCAGAGCTGGTGATTTTGGCATCTTTTTCTAAAATGTTACTGAATTTGGTGTTTGTACTGTGAAATGCACCAGCTTGTTTCATTTGGCTATCAGCCATTTTTCATCCCTTTGTATGGCCGAGACATGCTTGCAGCTCAGCTTTCCTTCCTGGTTTTGCTCACATGGCTTTCTAGGCTGCCTGAATCACGGCACATGATGCTTGAACTGCTAAACCTTTACCTGAGTGAACGCATATGCCTTCATTTACCATCCAATCACACTACTAGCCCTGGACGGTAGTGTGCTTAGTGTCACGAGACCGTGACTAGAGCTTAGCCCTTGAAATCTCCTTGTCCACTGAGTGGACCGTGACTACAGCCTAGCCCTTGAAATCTCCTTGGACATGTGGTTCAGAGCAGAGGCAAGAGACTCAGCCAGCATCTCTAAAAGGTGGCCATGACCCATGTTCTGCATATTGGGTGGCCTCAACAAGTCAGGCAGAAACAAAGTAAAAGGTGGCAGTGTGTAGCTGGGTAGGTGCAGAGACACTTTTTTTGCTGGACTGTACATGAGGGCTCCTAATTCACAAAGGTTCAGAGTCGAATACATTACTTATTATAGTTGCATTTTAAAATGGCCCTGAAAAGGACTGGAAAAGCTTAAATGTCTTAGAATGGCTAAAAAGTTATTTTTTGTTTGGTTTGGTTTGGTTTTGGGGTTTGTTTGGGTTTTTTTTGGTGGGCTCCCAAAACACATTGACTATGTGAATCCAGGTTTCTTTTACTAAGAGGGAACTTCCCAGAGAGGAGATGGCTGAGTAGATCACAAAAGCTTTTCTTCCAATGCTGGTTGCTCCTGCCTGGCTGAATAGTCCCTGGTGCAGTCAGGGCAGCAGCGGGTCAGGCATTACACGGGGAGAAAGTTGGTAAAGCTGAGATACAGATGTGTTTCGATGGTGCTGCAGGCTTTGTGCAGTGAGGAGAAACCACTAAAAACTCATTGTTGTAATGTTTTATAAGCAGTATCTTCTGTTGATTTTCCTTCGATAAGAGGCACTTGGCTATTAATGTACCATTTCTGTGAGGCCTCCTTTACGTGGCATTTACAGACACCAGTGCCAGTCTGACTAAGTGAGGATGCAGTCATTTCCACACGGTGAGAGGTGTCCTCTAACATTTGCTGGCCACATTTGCCTAGCTTTGGGCGTGGCGATCAGAACTGTGGGACTGCTTTTTTCTAAAGTAATACCCTAATTCATTTAATAATGCAAATGTGGTCCCAGCAGTGCAGCTTTACTGCATAATGACTAATCTCTGTCACAGCAGGATGCTGAGAATGAGTTTCTCTGGGAAGCTGTGGATATGCATAATGAACAGCTATCCCTAATAAAGTCTTTATAATCAGGTTTCTTTCTCAAATCCATCGAGTTAAATGAGTTTCCACTTTGTAAACACAAGGGTCCAAATCTCTGATTTGAGTAAAACAATGCATCTACTCATATACTACTGAACATTTAAGTGCATTGACATTGTGGCTCTAAGAGTTAACTTCTATGCTAGTAGAAAGTCTAGCCCAAGTAGCTGTATACTGCCCCAGTTAACGTACGTAGAGTATGTGATACTGCTCTTTGTTTATACATTTCTTTTTCTCTCTAACAGCTTTTGAACACAAGTCAGGACCAAGGACTCTGCATCTGTCAGTATCTTTCTACCAAATTTGGAAAAAGAAGAAATAAAAATGACATTTCAAAGATCTGAATTCTCTGTATGTTTGAAGAAAGCAGTTGAGAAAGGAGGTAACACATGAGTATGGGTAGTACTCTAGTACTTGTTTGTAATACCAATTTTAAAGCAAATTTCCTCTTTTGCCCACTCTTGCTCTGTGTAGTGTTGTATCATGGGGTGGTCTCAGTGTGTACCAAAATGATTCCTTTCAAATGAAACAGTGTACCTCTGTGACCTGAGCTAAATTGTATTGTCCTACTCTGGTAGGGGGGTTGGACTTGATCTCTTTGAATCCCTCCCAACCCCTAACATCCTGTTATCCTGTAAGTCTGTGTTCTCCAGGATTGTCTTTTAATATACTTCAGTCACATAGAGGCATATAATTCATGCAAAGGATGCTCAAAAAATCATAGAATCATATCATAGAATCATAGAATGGTTTAGGTTGGAAGGGACCTCAAGGATCATCCAGCTCCAACCCCCTGCCATAGGCAGGGACACCTCCCACTAGAGCAGGTTGCTCAAGGCCCCATCCAGCCTGGCCTCATCCCTGAAATGTAGATAGCAGAGTCGGTGATGTCCTGTTCCTACCTACAGACGTGGTTATATTAGTCAGCACTTGCTCGTTACTACAGACATGTCCACCAGTGCCCTCACCCAAGGTGTCCTGTCCTGGTTGATATCCATCTGTCAGATGCTGTCTCAGTGTCCCAACTTCAGGATAGCTTTCATCTGGAGACCATACCTCACTGGATGTCAAGGAGCCTTGTCTTCCATCAAAGTGTGTCTCTGTTGATTGCACCTCAGCAGGGAGATCCTGCTGAAAGCAAACAGGCCTCTGGAGATCTTATGTTCACAAGACTATCTGTTTAACAGAAACACACAGCCCTGTGTCTAGTTTGGGATTTGTACAAGAATAGACAGCTAGAAAAATCTTTCCCTGGAGTCTGGACCATTGCAGTCATTCTTATGCATTAAAAATCACTTCAGCCACACATTTTGTGTATATTCCCTCAAAGATTTGCAATTGAATGCCAGAGTATTATAATTAGACATGAGAATTGGCAAGCAAAATTTACAAGTTTGCCTTTGATGGCTAACTTAAGTGTCAAGACCCATAAGCTTTTAAAAACAGAGCTATAATACAGGTTTAACAGACTAATCTTTTATTAATAGGATCAACACCAAGGAAATGAATCTGTACTTCTTAAAACTGCCATTGATTTGACAAGATTTTACACCCAAACTCAGGTGACCCTTTCCTTATTTCTCCTGCTAAAGAAAAGTTAAGTCTGCCTTGTGCTTCAGGAAGAGAAAGAATCTCAATTGCCAATACAGACAGACTCATGAGAATAAGATATTCTTTTTTTTTTTTTTTTTAATTTTGCTGTTTCTATTTTGATTACAGAGGTTGGAGGAGCCAGTCATAAAAATTAGGATGCTGTGGGGCTTAAAGTCACTTTGTAAAAGAGGCTGAACACTTTGTAAAAGAGGCTGAACATATGTTTTTATGTTTTGAGGGTTTAAAACTTTTTTTTTAACTATCTTTTTAATGAAATAAGAAAGATAAGTTATTTTTATGCCAAAGGTGCAAAGTAGATTGCAGGAGCAGTTAATAATTTCTGCCTACTTCTAACACCATTTGCAAATATTGTCCCCCATGAATTTCACATGAAACAGGTTTTGTAAAAATCTAAGCTTCTATATTTCATCTCTTATTTTTACCACTCTTGCTGTGTCTGGCAGAGGGAAAACCCATAGCCCACCCAGACATCACACCAACCCTGCACCTGCAGTTGTACTGTGTAAGTATAGCAGCTACCTCTCCCACTTTGAGATGGAAAAATTCCATCCTTCTCCTGGAAATTCAGCACAGCAAATCTATTTCCTCTGTTAAAAGCAGGGCATGTCCTTATTTTCTGGCTATGATTATATGATTCATTTTTTCCTCACATACTTGTCCAGTTAAAATTGTAACTATTACAATGCCACTTCTGGCTTCCCTGGCTCTGGGGGAAACCTTGGATGGTCTGTCAAAAAGCTGATTAAAGAAAAAAAAAATTCCAAGTTTGGTTACATAGGGACTCAGAAGGAAACCAAATGGAACCTCTCTGGGTTATCTTCTGGGTTCCTTATCATAGAATCATAGAATGTCAGAGGCTCGAAGAGACCTCAAAAGCTCATCCAGTCCAAACCTCCCTGCCAGAGCAGGATCATCTATACCAGATCACACAGGAACACATCCAGGCGGGTTTTGAATATCTCCAGAGAGGGAGACTCCACAGCGCTCCTGGTCAGCCTGTTCCAGTGTTCTGTCACAATCACAGGGAGAAAATTCCTCCATATGTTTAAATGAAACTTCCTGTCTCTCCTCTTCCACCCATTGCCCCTAGTCCTGTCATTGGGCATCACTGAGCAGAGCCTGGCTCCAGCATCCTGGCACTCATTCTGCACACCTTTATGTTTGTAAAGAGCCCCAGCTCCCCCAGTCTCTCCTTGTAACAGAGATATTCCATTCCCTTCATCATCTTTATGGCTCCTTCCTCCAGTGCTAGATGCCAGATGTAAACCTAAGGACTCTTTCAGAAGGCCAGACCTTTCTTTTTTAAATTTTTGACCAAGTCTTCTGGACCTAGACCTCGACCTCGACCTCTTTCTTGTCCTGCTATGGTAGAGTGCATATGTGAGCTGCAGTGATGTGTCAGTGTAATGTTCTTCCAGTAAGCAGCAAAGAAATCTGTGAGACACTACTAGGTAAGGCTCAGGAAAAAAAATTTCATAGATTATAAAACTTTTTTGGGGGCTCACAAAATCAGATGTGGGATGTTAACAAAAGGGTAAATTAGCTTGTGAATAATATTTGGATTTTTCTATTTAAGCACAACCACTGTCCATTGATTTAAATGTTTTAGAGAGAGAGAAAGATAAATTATTGCAAGTTGCTTAATTCAAGTTTTTAAACACCTGATCTGAGAGACCTTTAAGGGAAAATGGACTCAAAACTACTCTTCTGTGAAAGGAATAATTGATAAACTGGTCTGAATTCCACAGCTGTTCTCAGGATCTATCTGAGTACTGTCTGAAAATGAAACAGGATGTTAAGGATATTTATTATGAAGAGATCACCTTAATTTTGTCATTGAAGTTATGTGACCTACATTAATTTTTTGGCAAGATGTTAGCTAACATAGGATCATTTGTAGTGTTAGTAATTTTATCCTCACAAACCTAGATAAGCCTACAATCCATGTAGCTTAAATTATCACTGCAGCATAAATCAAAGGCATTAGTATATCCCTTCTGAGGGTGGTTTATATGTTAAGTGTCTATACTCACACACCAGAATAATTAGCAAGTTGCAACAAGCTTTAAGAAATGTACTCACTAGGGAGGGTGCCCAGAAGCTTTTATAAAATTCTATTCTTTATTAACATGTTTAAAGTCTGTCACTCTGAGCAAAAAAAACACAGATATAAGAGTTTAAAGGAAATCCTGTCTTTGCTCTGCTCTGTAAAGACCAACCTGTTCTCAGTGTGGCCAAAACAGCCACTGTGTCTGAGGTGGCTGACAATCACAGATGTGTATTTCTGGCAGGAAACCCACAGCTGAAGAGTGATAGTTGAGCCCCTGTCTTGATGTGAGATGGGAACCCAGGTACTCAAATTATCAATCTGTTGTGGGGGCTGATGGTGAGAGGAGAGGGAAAAAAAAAAAAAAGGAGAGAAAACAAACAACATTTGGCTGGTCACTGAGGAATGCTTTTTCACAAGGAGAATCTCAAGTCTTATTGATGCCTTCATAAAGCTGATGCCTTTATAATGCTTCAGGAGTCTCAGAGGTTGTTGGGGAAATTGCTTTGCCTCCACCTTCAGGAGCCAGCAATTCTGTATTTCTTGGCAAAAGGCAATTTTATTTTTCTGTCTCTTAGGGGCTCAAATAGATGCCCATTTGGAAGCCCAGAGAATCACAGCCCCTAATGTTTATCGTGTCTGCAAGATTGCTAGGACTTTTTACCATTACAAGCAGGACAGGAATATTGGAGAGAAGGCTGAGGTAGTACAGACCAAGAGCAACGAGAAATTGTCAAAATCCGTTTTGCAAGCATCCTGCCAGGCACTGAAGGTTGGTGTTAGTTAAGTGTCTTGCTCACTGCTGGATGCAGGACTTCTAAGCTCTGCCTTTGTGCAACCTGACTCATTACTAATTCTTTGCTGGGGTTCATTTACGCTTTTTTATTTTCTCAGGCTATACTCTTCTCCAGGTTCTCTGAAATAATTTCTTTCAGCTAATTTTCTCTCTCAAATGGTCTGGAAACCATTAGTCAAAAGCAGTGTAAAGAGGAGAGCAGAAGAGCACAAACACAGTGATTCTGTGTGTTGTTTAGCAAAATGAGAAAAGAGAGCTATGTTGCTGGAGTGTTCGCAGTACTCCAAAAAGTGTTTGCAAAGTAACTTAATCTCAAGAGATATGATACAGTGAATCATAGAATCATAGAATCAACCAGGTTAGAAGAGACCTCCAAGGTCATCCAGTCCAACTTATTACCCAGCCCAATCCAGTCAACTAGACCATTGTACTTAGTGCCTCATCCAGGCTTTTCTTGAACACCTCCAGGAACAGTGACTCCACCACCTCCCCGGGCAGCCCATTCCAATGGCAAATCACTCTCTCTGGCAAGAACTTCCTCCTAACATCCAGCCTATACTTCCCCCAGCACAACTTGAGACTGTGTCCCCTTGTTCTATGCTCCAGACTGTCCAGGATTTTCAAATCATATTGTGAGAGCAAATAAATAGTCACACTTATAAATACCTTCTTTGCTTTATTGTCACAATATGACAATATGTACCCTTTTTTTTTGTTGTTGTTGTTAGCTATGAATTGTATACTTTATTTAGAAAGCTGTGCTCTTCAAGAGAGGAAGCAATTTCCAATGGCAAATTCCTCATAAGAAAAATACTAGGGTGAATAAATGGTGAAATTATTTGCATTGTGAGACTAAAAGGGCCCCATAACAATAACAAAGGCAGAACATTTCCAGAGAGTGTCTCCATTACTCTGTAAAACTGACAGATGCTAACACACAACAAGTTTTCTCAAGCTGGCGTGTATAGAGCCTTGGTTAACAATAAGGAGGAATGATGACAAACATAAACACGTGTGCTCTTAGTTCCTAGTTCTCTCCATGTTGTAGAGGACAGAATGTTTGTAGTGAAGCTGTCTCCCTTTCTCATACAGTTGCACTCAAAACACTCCAGAACATTATCTGGAATGCAGAACAGTTCGGAACCTCCATTTGCCTTGCATGTCATGGGCAGTTGTGGTGTTCCAGGCTCAACTCCAATCACACACTCCATTAACTGTCTTCTGCTCCCAGAGTTTCAAAGCTTTTTCCTCCTCTAGAGAACTGTTTTGGCTGCTTTATTCTTCCACCAAGCGCATTGTGCTGTTTTTTTATAAAGATGCAGCATCTATTTAGGATAATAATATTAAAAACAATGAAGCATTTGAAGTTCTTCTGGTTTCCCCAGTGTTAATAGTAGCAGATGGTAGAAATCAATTTGCCATTAATTTACTTTCA
This sequence comes from Tricholaema leucomelas, assembly GCA_013400475.1. Lineage (NCBI taxonomy): Eukaryota > Metazoa > Chordata > Aves > Piciformes > Lybiidae > Tricholaema lacrymosa > Tricholaema leucomelas. The sequence goes on along the minus strand of WAAF01008980.1, from coordinate 4,562 downwards.
TGTCAAACAGTCAATATAATTAAGCAAAGTGTCATCTAAACTCTGATTACTTACTCTCAAATTAGAATGATGTGTAAAACAGACTCCTAATTGATCATGCTAATACCTGTGAAATGCTGTTTTCAGTCTCCAAGCTTTATAGGCTTTTTAGTATCAGACTTCAAAGCCTCCTGACAGGAATTATGGGTAGGAAGGTCAGGACTTAAAGCTAGATGTGTTTAATATTATCCTTCATGTGGGAGCAGTGCTTTCAGTTGTTAATTCCCTTTGCTCAATTTCACACGGGCAACAAAGCATGACTATCAGTGTTATACTTGGGGACTATTTGCTCCACTTGCACACAGAAACAAAAAGTGGAATTCTCCCTGATACTAATAGAAATTATCCAAGTGCATCACAGGCACGATTTAAAACCTTAATGAAGCATATATCTATACTTATATTTAGAATATATATATATATAGTATTAACNAGGCAGGATTGGACGTGGCACTTGGTGCCATGGTCTAGCCTTGAGCTCTGTGGTAACAGGCTGGACTTGATGATCTATGAGGTCTCTTCCAACCTTGGTGATACTGTGATACTGTGTGATTAATTAAAGGCACATTAGAAGAACAAAAAACCAAATTTGACTAATGAAGCATATATCTGTGCTTGTATTTAGAATATATATATATATATATATTATTAATTAAAGGCACACTAAAAGAACAGAAAACCAAATCTGACTGAGGAAAACATCATCATGCACACCATTTGCTTTCTAATTGTGCACATACCTAATTACCTTTCCACAAAGATGAAACATTAGAAAGGGCTCTGAAGTCCCTTTGCTTATTATCTGTCTTTCCTCTGTAAGCTATCATATCCAACCTTGTTTTCAACATTTCAAGCTACTGAAAATTCTTTTTTTTCTTTTCCTCCTGGGGAAAACTGCGTTTAATCTTTTACAGACTGACCAAGAAAATGTTTCCAGATGCTCACTCAGCTTTTTTATTCCTCTGAGTCATCCAATCCTGCCTATGTCTGCTGCTGGACTCCAAAATAGGATTATTATATGTAGTTTACAGACTGCAAATTGGATGGAAGATTAACCATTTCAGATTGATCCTACTTGGTAAACTGAAAGAGTAGTGGGAGAAGAAACTTTTTTTCCAATTAATCATTTTCCACATAAGGAATGTCTCTTTAGAAATATTGTTGTCTCCAATAACAGGAGAAAATCAGGGAGGATGATCCATGCAAAAATTCTTTCTCATGGAAATTTCTTGACAAGGCTTGAAAATCAGCCTCAGCTGAAGAAGGAAGAAAATCAAGGCGTGGGGCATAGGTCATCAAGGCTATTATGCACTTCATTAGCAAAGAACCCGTGTGCCTTGTAGCACAACAACGAAAACCCCAAAACTACAGGCAGAAGCCCTTTTTAACACAAGGAAGAAATAAGATTCACTTCCCAAGTCTCAAGAGAAACAGCCCCATAGGGCTTTGGCCAGTATGTTGGCGGGAGGCTGAGGACAGCCTCTGTAGACACTACAAAAGCAGCTGCAGGAAAAGTTTCTAGAACATTTCACACAGTGTTGGGTGACTTGCTTTTATAGAACTGACAAAATGCAGGGCCATCTCTGTGACTCCTGACAGCCCCACTTTCAAAAAACAGAAGGACTGAACTTTTATTTCAGAGATTAAATTAATCTGAGTTTTGTCATTAGCAAAGTTACAACCTCAGCACACTGTGGTGAAAGCCATGATGAAGGCTATCCACCATACACCCTGTATAGAGTGCAGCTTATAGAGGGGCCACGTCAGCAGATGCAGGGCTCAGAGCGTGTCACATTCAGATATTTTCATTACCTCCCTCCAGGCCTTTATAAAGGATGCTCAGCAAAACAAAGTTTATATTAAACCAGACTATACTCAAAAGTAAAGCAAACCTACACTTACACTTCTGCTCAGTGGAACACTGGAAGAGATTCCCCAGGGGAGTAATTGGGGCCCCATCCCTGGAGATATTCAAAGTGAGGCTTGACAGGGGTCTGGGCAGCCTGATCTAATTGAGGATGTCCTTGCTTACTGCAGAGAGGGTTGGACTAGATGACATTCAGAGGCATTCCAACCCAAGCCGTTCTGTGATTCTGTGTGCTTGTGCAAATTTGTGTTACCTGTCAGACGCTAAGGAGGCGCTAAGACACAGTGGCCCTGCTTACCTAAGGGCAATGCTGAAATACCTGACCATGAGATACAAACCAGATAAAAATACAACATTTATTCTTCACCTCCAATGTCTGCCAATGAGATGGGAACAGAAACAAATGTCAGACCTCATGCTGTAATTGAAAACATAGCTGCACCTGCCCTGAAAGGACTCCCTTGCTTACCAAAGGTAGGAATATCACAACCTGTAGTGCTAAAAGATGCCAGGTCTGAAAGTCTCTCTTGTATTGTGTGGCTGCTGAAAAAGAAAACAGTACAGAAAATAATAATGATGCTTCTGTCAGATAAGGAGCCTTCTCATTTACGAATATTGTGTCTTGCCTGCTTATTATATTCACTCCACAGGTTGAGTGGAGTGAATCCAGCCTATGCTTCCCCCGGCACAACTTGAGGCTGTGTCCCCTTGTCCTGTTGCTGGTTGCCTGGGAGAAGAGACCAACCCCCATCTGGCTACAACCACCCTTTAGGTAGTTGTAGACAGCAATGAGGTCTGCCCTGAGCCTCCTCTTCTCCAGGCTAAACAACCCCAGCTCCCTCAGCCTCTTCTCATAGGGTTTATGTTCCAAGTCTCTCACCAGCCTTGTTGCCCTTCTCTGGACATGTTCCAGCACCTCAACATCTCTCCTGAATTGAGGAGCCCAGAATTGGACACAGTACTCAAGGTGTGGCCTGACCAGTGTTGAGCACAAGGGAAGAATAACCTCCCTCGTCCTACTGGCCACACTGCTCCTGATACAGGCCAGTAGGACGAGGGAGGTTATTTTTTAATAAGAGAATATTTTTTAGGTATGAATTTTGAGAGATCAAGTGACAAACATACAAGACCAAAGTCGTAATGACTCTTACATACCCCAAAGCTAATCGCTACCTTATGCCATGATTTTTATTCACGCTGATATCTTTTTATTTGGAAAAGGTTGTGCTAACAATTCCATTCGTATACCTCTGGAAAAACATACCTGAGCATGACAGAGTTATTATAGATTATATCATTCAAATATAGCCAGAAGCTGGCTCTGCTTTTAGAGCTTGTTTGCTAGTATTTTAGTTAGTTTTGGATTGTATTATAAAGTAAGGATGTTGGGTTTATTATAATTATGTTAGTCATTCCTTTTACTAAAAGCTCTATGAAGATGACTAATGTTTGGTGCAGTTGGACACAGGCTGTAATGAAGTACAAGTAAATAACATTCTTTATTTATTTATTCTCCCACGTGGATGCATCAGCTTGCTTTTCAGTTTTTCTTGAGACTAAAATTTTATCTATATTATCTGTATTTATCTATATTTTCTATATATTATTTATATAAGCCCAAATAGGCTTATACATGCCTTGTCTTGCCTGGACAAGTTTTTCTGCCCACACCAGAGGTAAACACATAAACAAACACAAAGGGGCATAACAAACCTGGTGCCATAAAGTCTGGCCTGCCCGGGGCCCCTGGCTGTGTAACGTGGTTGTATAAACCCAAGCGCCTAGCTTATGGCCCACCATGTGCAGGGCCCGTGTGATTCCTATATCTGGGAGGTCCAGGCTTGTGGATTTTGCCTATTATGGTATGCTTTGGTTAACTACCAAGCTGATTGGTCATTTTGGTGGCCAAAGGGCCATTCATCTCTGCCCCCATTTGATAAATAGAGGTACACAGGTAAACAAAGTGCTTAGACTCACCCGCACTGCCTTTCTGCTTTTGCTGATGCCTGCTTATGCCTGCCTGCCTGCCTGCTTGCCTGCCTGCTCACCTGCAGAATCTCTCATGGGCTCCCAGCCAGCTGTGCACACCTGCATGCCACTGCAGTGAGTTACCAGGACTAGATCCTGTGTTGCTTGCCTTTATCTATGGCGCTCAGCCTCCCGTACAGCCATGCACACTATCGCATGCCCGCTGCCTTATTATTGCCTGGTAAACTCCACTGCCACAAAGGTACCAGGAGCAGACCCTGGATTGTCTGCATGTGATCGGCCTGTGTGGTCAGCGTGACACTGTGCTGAGACCGTACAACATCCTGCCTCTGCACCTGAAGGTCCTGCCTAACAATCCCTGGACAGAGTGTCCAGAAGAAGCCATGAGAACAAGGTCAGAGACTGTCCTTTCCCCTGAAGTTGGGAGGATTCCAGCCTTGATGTCCACGGGCAGAGTCCCTGAAGATTGGACATTTATATAGGCTGTGACGTAGCCCCGAAGGGTGATTGATAACTAATAAGAATTTGTGAGTAAATGCTTTAGTGCCTCTGTAATTTCTATTGCCTCCTGACATAGAGCAGAAAGAGCTTGGGCCCATCTACTGGGCAAATAGTGTAATGATCCCAAGCAGCATTTGAGCGTGGGGAAATTCCTCTCTCTGTTTAT